>CM022303.1:157485553-157500584 GCA_011799875.1 Thinopyrum elongatum | reverse complement strand
CATGTGCTAAAAAGTTGAGAGGGTTACGGCAAAAACTGGATGCACTTCGTGTACAAAATCGACAATCTCTTTCGAAGTATCAGGGTTTCGGACAAAAACTCACCTGTTACAAAGGGATTTCATTTTTTTGAACTAATTTGAACTCCAGACTTTTTGTGTGCTCAAAATGAACCATTCAAAGCCACATCATCAATTTTCAACCCTTTCTGACTTCATCTGTCTTCACTTTTTCTTCGCTTGTGTCCTTTGCTTATTGCGCCGTAACCATGGATATTCTTCATCGCTTAACAGGGTGCTTGGGTCAGCCTTGACTTTGAAGGGAGGAATTTCATGAAACTTTTCATAATCTTCAGACATGTCTGTCTTACCCTCCACTCCCACGATGTCTCTTTTCCCTGAAAGAACTATGTGGCGCTTTGGCTTATCGTATGATGTATTCGCTTCCTTATCTTTTCTTTTTCTCGGTTTGGTAGACATGTCCTTCACATAGAAAACCTGCGCCACATCATTGGCTAGGACGAATGGTTCGTCTGTGTACCCAAGATTGTTCAGATCCACTGTTGTCATTCCGTAATGTGGCTCTACCTGTACCCCGCCTCCTGACAGATTGACCCATTTGCACTTAAACAAAGGGACCTTAAAATCATGTCCGTAGTCAAGTTCCCATATGTCCACTATGTAACCATAATATGTGTCCTTTCCCCTCTTGGTTGCTGCATCAAAGCGGACACCACTGTTTTGGTTAGTGCTCTTTTGATCTTGGGCGATCGTGTAAAATGTATTCCCATTTATCTCGTATCCTTTGTAAGTCAATATAGTCGAAGATGGTCCCCTGCACAACGAGTACAGCTCATCAGAAATAGTGTTGTCACCTCTGAGATGTGTTTCCAACCAACTGCCGAAAGTCCTGATGTGTTCACATGTAATCCAGTCGTCACACTGCTCCGAGTGTTTGGAGCGCAGAATGTTCTTGTGTTCATCGACATACGGGGTCACCAAGGTAGAGTTCTGTAGAACTGTGTAGTGTGCTTGAGACCAAGAATGCCCGTCCCTGCATATTATTGAGTCTCCTTCTAGCGTGCCTTTTCCAGTCAGTCTCCCCTCATACCGCGATTGAGGGAGACCAATCTTCTTAAGGTCAGGAATGAAGTCAACACAAAACCCAATGACATCCTCTGTTTGATGGCCCATGGAGATGCTTCCTTCTGGCCTAGCGCGGTTACGGACATATTTCTTTAGGACTCCCATGAACCTCTCAAAGGGGAACATATTGTTTAGAAATACGGGGCCCAGAACGACAATCTCGTCGACTAGATGAACTAGGACGTGCGTCATTATATTGAAGAAGGATGGTGGAAACACCAGCTCGAAACTGACAAGACATTGCGCCACATCACTCCTTAGCCTTGGTATGATTTCTGGATCGATCACCTTCTGAGAGATTGCATTGAGGAATGCACATAGCTTCACAATGGCTAATCGAACGTTTTCCGGTAGAAGCCCCCTCAATGCAACCGGAAGCAGTTGCGTCATAATCACGTGGCAGTCATGAGACTTTAGGTTCTGGAACTTTTTCTCTGCCATATTTATTATTCCCTTTATATTCGACGAGAAGCCAGACGGGACCTTCATACTGAGCAGGCATTCAAAGAAGATTTCCTTCTCTTCTTTGGTAAGAGCGTAGCTGGCAGGACCTTCATACTGCTTTGGAGGCATGCCGTCTTTTTCGTGCCAACGTTGCAGGTCCTCCCGTGCTTCCGGTGTATCTTTTGTCTTTCCATACATGCCCAAGAAGCCTAGCAGGTTCACGCAAAGGTTCTTTGTCACGTGCATCACGTCGATTGAAGAGCGGACCTCTAGGTCTTTCCAGTAGGGTAGGTCCCAAAATATAGATTTCTTCTTCCACATGGGAGCGCGTCCCTCAGCGTCATTCGGAACAGATAGTCCGCCGGGACCCTTTCCAAAGATTACGTGTAAATCATTGACCATAGCAAGTACGTGATCACCGGTACGCATGGCGGGCTTCTTCTGGTGATCTGCCTCGCCTTTGAAATGCTTGCCTTTCTTTCGACATTGATGGTTGGTCGGAAGAAATCGACGATGCCCCAGGTACACATTCTTCCTGCATTTGTCCAGGTATATACTTTCGGTGTCAGCTAAACAGTGCGTGCATGCGTGGTATCCCTTGTTTGTCTGTCCTGAAAGGTTACTGAGAGCAGGCCAATCATTGATGGTTACAAACAGCAACGCATGCAGGTCAAATTCCTCCTGTCTGTGCTCATCCCACACACGTACACCGTTTCCATTCCATAGCTGTAAAAGTTCTTCAACTAATGGCCTTAGGTACACATCAATGTCGTTGCCGGGTTGCTTAGGGCCTTGGATGAGTACTGGCATCATAATGAACTTCCGCTTCATGCACAGCCAAGGAGGAAGGTTATAGATACATAGAGTCACGGGCCAGGTGCTGTGATTGCTGCTCTGCTCCCCGAAAGTATTAATGCCATCCGCGCTTAAACCAAACCATACGTTCCTTGGGTCACCTGCAAACTCAGTCCGGTACTTTCTCTCGATTTTTCTCCACTGCGACCCGTCAGCGGGTGCTCTCAACTTCCCGTCTTTCTTACGGTCCTCTCTGTGCCATCGCATCAACTTGGCATGCTCTTTGTTTCTGAACAGACGTTTCAACCGTGGTATTATAGGAGCATACCACATCACCTTGGCAGGAACCCTCTTCCTGGGGGGCTCGCCGTCAACATCACCAGGGTCATCTCGTCTGATCTTATACCGCAATGCACCGCATACCGGGCATGCGTTCAAATCCTCGTACGCACCGCGGTACAGGATGCAGTCATTAGGGCATGCATGTATCTTCTGCACCTCCAATCCTAGAGGGCATACGACCTTCTTTGCTGCGTACGTACTGTCGGGCAATTCCTTATCCTTTGGAAGCTTCTTCTTCAATATTTTCAGTAGCTTCTCAAATCCTTTGTTAGGCACAGCATTCTCTGCCTTTCACTGCAGCAATTTCAGTACGGTACCGAGCTTTGTGTTGCCATCTTCGCAATTGGGGTACAACCCTTTTTGGTGATCCTCTAACATGCGATCGAATTTCAGCTTCTCCTTTTCACTTTCGCACTGTCTCCTTGCATCAACAATGACCCGGCGGAGATCATCATCGGGCACATCGTCTGGTTCCTCTTGATCTTCAGCTTCCCCCGTTGCAGCATCATCGTATTCAGGGGGCACATAGTTGTCATCGTCCTCTTCTTCTTCGCTGTCTTCCATCATAACCCCTATTTCTCCGTGCCTGGTCCAAACATTATAGTGTGGCATGAAACCCTTATAAAGCAGGTGGGTGTGAAGGATTTTCCGGTCAGAGTAAGACTTCATATTCCCACATATAGGGCATGGACAACACATAAAACCATTCTGCTTGTTTGCCTCAGCCACTTCGAGAAAATTATGCACGCCCTTAATGTACTCGGAGGTGCGTCTGTCACCGTACATCCATTGCCGGTTCATCTGCGTGCATTATATATAATTAAGTGTGTCAAAAACCATTACAAAACATCATGAATAGATAAGTGACCAAATTAATAGAAGTTCATCATCACATTAAAACCAAAGTACATACATAGTTCTCATTGAACAACATATAGCTCTTCAGAGCATCTAATTAAACCATACATTATTGAAACTATGTAAAACATTTCAATGCAACAACAAATGCGATCATAATCGCAACCAAGGTAACAATTGATCCAACGGCATAATGATACCAAGCCTCGGTATGAATGGCATATTTTCTATACTTTCTAATCTTGAAGCGCATTGCTTCCATCTTGATCTTGTGATCATCGACGACATCCGCAACATGCAACTCCAATATCATCTTCTCCTCCTCAATTTTTTTCAATTTTTCCTTCAAGTAATTGTTTTCTTCTTCAACTAAATTTAACCTCTCGACAATAGGGTCGGTTGGAATTTTCGGTTCACATACCTCCTAGATAAAAAAAATCTATGTCACGTTGGTCGGCATAATTGTCATAAACAACAAATGAACCAAATAGTTATAAAATATAATATATACCACATCCGAATCATAGACAGGACGAGGGCCGACGGCGGCGGATACCAAAACCATCGCACTATATAATAACAAACAATAATAAAAGTAAGAAAATTATACAAGTATCTATGTAAATCATACAAGTAAGAATTTTTTTCTTTTAGAAAGAAGATAAGAACAAGAGGCTCACCACGGTTATGCCGGCGACGAGATCGGCGCGGGCGATCGACGGCGGTGAAGACGGGGACGGGACGTGACGGACCGCTAAACCTAGACAAATCTTGAGGAAAATAGAGCTTGAAGGTCGAGTTTGGAGAGGAGAAAGCTTAAGTAGTGTTGCTCGGGCATTTCATCGAACACCTCATGTGCATAGGAGGTGAGCTAGAGCACCACAAACACCTCCCATCGCCGGCCAGAAAAAACAGAGTAGTGGAGTGCTCTGCTCGCGGGCGAGGGGTATATATAGGCACAACATTGGTCCCGGTTCGTGGTTGGAACCGGGACTAAAGGCCACCCTTTGGTCCCGGTTCCAGCCACGAACCGGGACCAATGGATGTGGGCTAGGAGCGAGGCCCATTGGTCCCGGTTCGTGTCTGGAACCGGGACCAAAGGGTCCAGACGAACCGGGACCAATGCCCCACGAGCCCCGGCCGGCCCCTTGGGCGCACGAACCGGGACGTATGCCCCCATGTGTCCCGGTTCCTGACTGAACCGGGACTAATGGGCTGGGCTGGCCTGGACCAAAGCCCTGTTTTCTACTAGTGACGAATTGCCCGACAGTACGTACGGAGCAAAGAAGGTTCTATGCCCTCTAGGATTGGAGGTGCAGAAGATACATGCATGCCCTAATGACTGCATCCTCTACCGTGGTGCGTACGAGGATTTGAACGCATGCCCGGTATGTGGTGCATTGCGGTATAAGATCAGACGAGATGAACCTGGTGATGTTGAGGGCGAGTTCCCCAAGAAGAGGGTTCCTGCCAAGGTGATGTGGTATGCTCCTATAATACCACGGTTGAAACGTCTGTTCAGAAACAAAGAGCATGCCAAGTTGATGCGATGGCACAAAGAGGACCGTAAGAAAGACGGGAAGTTGAGAGCACCCGCTGACGGGTCGCAGTGGAGAAAAATTGAGAGAACGTGGGGGGCTTTGCAGGTGACGCAAGGAACGTATGGTTTGGTTTAAGCGCGGATGGCATTAATCCTTTTGGGGAGCAGAGCAGCAATCATAGCACCTGGCCCGTGACTCTATGTATCTATAACCTTCCTCCTTGGTTGTGCATGAAGCGGAAGTTCATTATGATGCCAGTGCTCATCCAAGGCCCTAAGCAACCCGACAACGACATTGATGTGTACCTAAGGCCATTAGTTGAAGAACTTTTACAGTTGTGGAATGGAAAAGGTATACGTGTGTGGGACGAGCACGACCAGCAGGAATTTGACCTACATGCATTGCTGTTTGTAACCATCAATGATTGGCCTGCTCTCAGTAACCTTTCAGGACAGGCAAACAAGGGATACCACGCATGCACGCACTGTTTAGATGAAACCGAAAGTATATATTTGGACAAATGCAGGAAGAATGTGTACCTGGGACATCGTCGATTTCTTCCGACCAACCATCAATGTCGAAAGAAAGGCAAGCATTTCAAAGGCGAGGCAGATCACCAGAAGAAGCCCGCCGTCCGTACTGGTGATCACATACTTGATATGGTCAATGATTTACAAGTAATCTTTGGAAAGGGTCCCGATGGACTATCTGTTTCGAATGACGCTGAGGGACGCGCACCCATGTGGAAGAAGAAATCTATATTTTGGGACCTACCCTATTGGAAAGACCTAGAGGTCCGCTCTGCAATCGACGTGATGCACGTGACGAAGAATCTTTGCATGAACCTGCTAGGCTTCTTGGGCGTGTATGGGAAGACAAAAGACACACCGGAGACACGGGAGGACCAGCAACGTGTGCACGGAAAAGACGGCATGCATCCAAAGCAGTATGAAGGGCCTGCCAGCTACGCTCTTACCAAAGAAGAGAAGGAAATCTTCTTTGAATGCCTGCTCAGTATGAAGGTCCCATCTGGCTTCTCGTCGAATATAAAGGGAATAATAAATATGGCAGAGAAAAAGTTCCAGAACCTAAAGTCTCATGACTGCCACATGATTATGACGCAACTGCTTCCGGTTGCATTGAGGGGGCTTCTACTGGAAAACGTTCGATTAGCCATTGTGAAGCTATGTGCATTCCTCAATGCAATCCCTCAGAAGGTAATCGATCCAGAAATCCTACCAATGTTAAGGAGTGATTTGGCGCAATGTCTTGTCAGTTTCGAGCTGGTGTTCCCACCATCCTTCTTCAATATCATGACGCACGTCCTAGTTCATCTAGTCGATGAGATTACCATTCTGGGCCCTGTATTTTTACACAATATGTTCCCCTTTGAGAGGTTCATGGGAGTCTTAAAGAAATATGTTCGTAACCGTGCTAGGCCATAAGGAAGAATCTCCATGGGCCATCAAACAGAGGAGGTCATTGGGTTTTGTGTTGACTTCATTCCTGACCTTAAGAAGATTGGTCTCCCTCAATCGCGGTATGAGGGGAGACTGACTGGAAAAGGCACGCTAGGAGCAAACTCAATAATATGTAGGGACGGGCATTCTTGGTCTCAAGCACACTACATAGTTCTACAGAATTCTACCTTGGTGACCCCGTATGTCAATGTACACAAGAATATTCTGCGCTCCAAACACCCGGAGCAGTGTGACGATTGGATTACATGTGAACACATCAGGAGTTTCGGCAGTTGGTTGCAAACACATCTCATGGGTGACAACACTGTTTCTGATGAGCTGTACTCGTTGGCCAGGGGACCATCTTCGACTGTATTAACTTACAAAGGGTATGAGATAAATGGGAATACATTTTACATGATCGCCCAAGGTCAAAATAGCACCAACCAAAACAGTGGTGTTTGCTTTGATGCAGCAACCAAGAGGGGAAAGGACACATATTATGGTTATATAGTGGACATATGGGAACTTGACTATGGACATGATTTTAAGGTCCCTTTGTTTCAGTGCAAATGGGTCAATCTGTCAGGAGGCGGGGTACAGGTAGACCCACAGTACGGAATGACAACAGTTGATCTGAACAATCTTGAGTACACAGACGAACCATTCGTCCTAGCCAATGATGTGGCGTAGGTTTTCTATGTGAAGGACATGTCTACCAAACCGAGAAAAAGAAAAGATAAGGAAGCAAATACATCATACGATGAGCCAAAGCGCCACATAGTTCTTTCAGGGAAAATAGACATCGTGGGAGTGGAGGGCAAGACAGACATGTCTGAAGATTATGAAAAGTTTCATGAAATTCCTCCCTTCAAAGTCAAGGCTGACCCAAGCACCCTGTTAAACGATGAAGATCATCCATGGTTACGGCGCAATAAGCAAAGAACACAAGCGAAGAAAAAGTGAAGACTTTCTCTCCACAACTATTCTGATGATGCCTTTGATCTAGAATATCACTGCTGTTACATGTGAAGAAATGAAATGCCTTTTGTAACAGATGAGTTTTCGTCCGAAACCCTGATACTTCGAAAGAGATTGTCCATTTTGTACACGAAGTGCATCCAGTTTTTACCGTAACCCTCTCAACGTTTTAGCACATGCTATGTGGGTGAAATGATGATACCATGCCAACTTTCAACCTTTTCAGAGTTCATTTGTAGTGCTTTTCAATTTCAGGGTCATTTAGCTCAAAAAAATCAGTAAATGCATGAAAAATACCAAATGACGTCAGAAAGGGTTGAAAATTGATGATGTGGCTTTGAATGGTGCATTTTGAACACACAAAAAGTCTGGAGTTCAAATAAGTTCAAATAAATGAAATCCCTTTGTAACGGATGAGTTTTCGTCCGAAACCCTGATACTTCGAAAGAGATTGTCCATTTTGTACACGAAGTGCATCCAATTTTTGCCGTAACCCTCTCAACTTTTTAGCACATGCTATGTGGGTGAAATGATGATACCATGCCAACTTTCAACCTTTTCAGAGTTCATTTGTAGTGCTTTTCAATTTCAGGGTCATTTAGCTCAAAAAAATCAGTAAATGCATGAAAAATACCAAATAAGGTCAGAAAGGGTTGAAAATTGATGATGTGGCTTTGAATGGTGCATTTTGAACACACAAAAAGTCTGGAGTTCAAATAAGTTCAAAAAAATGAAATCCCTTTGTAACGGATGAGTTTTCGTCCGAAACCCTAATACTTCGAAAGAGATTGTCCATTTTGTACACTAAGTGCATCCATTTTTTGTCGTAACCCTCTCAACTATTTAGCACATGCTATGTCGGTGAAATGATGATACCATGCCAACTTTCAACCTTTTCAGAGTTCATTTGTAGTTCTTTTCAATTTCAGGGTCATTTAGCTCAAAGAATGAACTAATAGCAAAAAGAATGAACTAGAAAACTTTTATAAAACTCTAATAGCAAAAAAGAATGAACTAAAAAGAATCAATTAAAATATTATGTGATGATCAACTAAAACAAAACTATAATATTCTTCGACAGCAAAAAGAATCAACTAAAAAGCTTTTATACACCATCTTGTATTTTTGAAACTAAAATTATATAAAATTTATGCAACATAAAATTATCAAAGTTATTTTTTGTTCAAACATTAATAGCAAAAGAATTTCATAAAGTATTTTTGTTAGAAACTTTAATAGCAAACTAAAATAACAAAATCAGTTTTTGATTAAAACACCCATTTAAAATAACCTAAAAATTACCAAATTGAATATAATGATAAAACACACTAATATTAAATAGCAGGAAAAAGAATCACTCAAACATCTATTTTTAAAGTAAAGTTATTTATAAACTAGTGATTCGCACAAATTTTAAAGAATTCAAATTTAAACTATTCAAATTTGAAAACTAATGGCACTAACAGAAAGTTTATAATTTTTGTGACCTAAAGCAAAAAAAAAAACTACTCAAAAACTCTAAGTATTTAGATGTAAGTAGAAACAAAAGAAAATAAATAAAGCAAAAAAACTGGAAAAAAAATAAAAAAATGACGCCTACTTGGCCACCGCGGCCTGCATACGACTAGAAACCCAACACGCTAGTTGGGCCAGGATGCAGGCCCGCAAAAGGCCCAGTAGGCCCACAGGCAGAGAGAGTGTGTATAGGCCCGTAGGCCTGCATTAGAGAGGAGCTCGAAGCGGTAGGCGCAGCCGTGCTTATAAACCAGTGTCGAAGCCTCTCAGCTAGCGAGATGGGACTAAACACCCAACCGCACCGCGGCTGTGCCAGGCACAGGCCTTTGGTCTCGGTTGGTGGCTCGAACCGGGACCAATGCCACCCTTTCGCTGACCTTTGGTCCCGGTTGGTGGCAGGAACCGAGACTAAAGGGGGGCATTGGTCCCGGTTGGTGCCACCAACCGGGACTAAAGCCTTTGCTATATAATCCAACACTTAGCGTTTTTCAGATTTCAACTCTGTAGTTGCCCCCGATGACGCCGCCAGGCTGCCCGAGCTCGCCATCGACGCCGTCACCGCCCTCTGCCCCGTCGACGTCGTCAGGCTGCTCGACCTCGCCGTCGATGCCCTCGACACCCTCTGCCCCGACGCTCTACCTGCCCCGATGCTCTCCTTGCCCCGACGCCGGCGCCGCTCCCCGCGCCCCTGCCCTGCGCCTCGACGCTGCCGTGCCTCTGCCCCTGCCCCGACGCCACCCCCAGTGAGCCCCCTTCCCCCGCACCGCCGCCCCTGCTCTGCTTGCCGCGCCGTGCCCCTGCTCTGCTTGCCGCGTGCTGCCGCCGCCGTCCTGGCCTGCTCTCTGCCTTTTTTTTTGTTCATACATTTTTTTGTCCATTGATGTATGTATGGATGCTGTATGTATATGTATATGCAGATGTATGTATGATCCATGGATATGTATGCATTGATGTATGATTTTTTTTGTTCATAGAAATTTTTTGTCCATTGATGTACTTTTTTTTTGTTCATAGAAAGTTTTTTGTTCATAGAAAGTTTTTATATATGATCCATGGATATATGAGCAATGATGATCCATGGATGTATGCATTGATATATGAGCAATGATGTTAATAGAAAGTCTTTTGTTCATAGAACTTTTTTTTGTTCATACAAAGTTTTTTGTTCATAGAACTTTTTTTTTGTTCATAGAAAGTTTTTATATATGACCATGGATATATGAGCAATGATGATCCATGGATGTATGCAGTGATATATGAGCAATGATGTTCATAGAAAGTTTTTTGTTCATAGAAATTTTTTTGGTTCATAGAAAGTTTTTATATATGACCATGGATATATGAGCAATGATGATCCATGGATGTATGCCGCGACGCCGAGCCCCCTCCCCGATAACTTCCCCGATGACTTACCAAGTTACTAAGTTAAAATGTTCATATATTCAAAATGAGTTAATTAAAAGACTCACTAAGTTAAAATTTACCCCCTCCCCGATAACTTCGACATGAGGGGGATACGTCGGACATGCATGCATGAGAGAGAGGCGGTCCGCTCGCCCGACCAACTATCGAGGCCACCCAAACCCTAGAAGAAAGAGCGTCATTGTTGATCTACCCCCTCCCCGATAACTTCGACATGAGAGGGGACGTCGGACATGCATGAGAGAGAGGCGGTCCGCTCGCCCGACCAACTATCGAGGCCACCCAAACCCTAGAAGAAAGAGCATCGTTGTCGATCTACCCCCTCCCCGATAACTTCGACATGAGGGGGGACGTCGGACATGCATGAGAGAGGCGGTCCGCAACTAATCCATTGCTCATATATGCATATGATTCCTGTTGTGATTAGCTATAGGTCTATGTTTGCCACTAATCCATCTCTCATGTTTGTATATTGCCATGTTGTAATATTTGCAGAAACTATGGAAAGAGACTTAGAACAAGAACAGTTGTTGGGGGATATAATCCTCGCCGGAGGTGATCCCTTGTCGTTTCTCAACGACACCGAAGGTCAGGAAGGAGAGGATGACGGCTCCGGTGATCCAACAATGGCGGAGGAAGGAGATCATGACGGCTCCGGTGACCGGATGGCGGAGGAAGGAGATCATGATGACGGCTCCGGTGACCGAACGGAGGAGGGAGCTGTTGCAAAGTCCGGCGAGGTATATATATTAATTAAGTCTGTGCTGACTTGATGCATTCATTGTTTTGGTATGTACATATATTAACGCTTCTTTCTTCTTTCAGCCCTCCGGATCGAGCCAAACTTCCGTAAGGAGACGAGGCCCGAAGAAAAGGTTGCGCCAGAATGAAAGGTTCACGATCACAGAAATCGCGAAAGATGGCCAACCGATTGCTCCCAAGCGGACCAAGGACGCATTTGTACATCGGTGCGGAGTTGTTGTTAGGGACAACGTCCCGATCAGCATCGTGCAATGGAATAAGAGTAAGGACGACCCTGAAGTATCTTATGTCCAGGATAGACAGAAAGATGATCTTTGGACCTCGCTGATGACAAATTTCAGCCTACCGCCAGAGGAGGAGCCGAATAACCCAGTTATAGAGTGAAAGGTCAAGGCGTATGCTCTTAAGAAGATGGCAGAACTATTCAGGAACTGGAAGAAAGAGTTGAACACAAAGTTTGTCGAGAAAGAGAAGACTCCAGAATTCACCGGTCGATATGAGAAGATAAGAGATCACTGGCCCGCATTTGTGGCCTACAAGCAATCGGAGAAGGGTAAGAAAAGGTCACTGAAAAACAAGAAAAATGTTGCAAAGAAGAAGTATCACCATCACACGGGGTCAGGTGGCTACTACAAAGCCCGGCCGTTGTGGGACAAAGCTGAGCAAGACCTGCTTGCTAAAGGGGTCCAACCAGTGACATTGAACTGGCCAGATTGTTCAAGGACTTGGTTCTTCGGGGTTGGGGGAACTTTGGACCCAGAAACAGGGGAGTGTCGTTGGACGGAAGAGCAACTTGCAATACCCATCAAGAAGCTTCAGGCAGCAATCAAGGCAGTGCATGCAGGGACGTTCATTCCCGACAGAGAGAAGGACGAGCTGACAGAGGCCCTCGGGAATCCTGAGCACCCTAGACGAACACGAGGCACACCAGGCTCCGTTCCGTGGTTGCATGGGTTTCCTGAGAGCGGTGGTTATTGAAGCCGAGAGAGAAAGAGGAAAGTGGAAGCGAGCGAAATGCAGAAGCTCAATGCAAGAATAGCAAAGCTAGAGGAACTTCAGAGCCAGCGAGCTGCCGGCCAACCATCTCAGTGGCACGAAGATCCTTGCTTCAACGCTGCCTCAGAAGCTACCCCACCATCTCAGCGGAGAAGCAGTGTGGCTTCCACGAAGCTCGTTCAGCCTGATTTCACAGCTCCTCGCTACCCCATGGATAGTATCACGGAGGCTGAACATTGCGAGCTAATGACGAAATGCCAGAACCTGACCTTAAAGGCGGCAGTCGGCTCTGTTGCACCTCCTCAAGCTGAGGGAACTTTTCATTGCTGTCCGATTCCACATGGCTATGCTGTTGTGACGGTGGATGAAATAATGGAGGGATTCGAGGAGCTGGAGCTTGACTACCCTACATGTGAAGGGGAGATTCATCTGGTTTATGCTTTAAGGAGTACCTGTCTATGGAGGAAGGAGTACATCAAGCTTTCAAACTGGACGCCTCCTCCTCATCCTCCTCCTCCGGCGAGTCAGGGCACTCCGCCTCCTCCTCCTCCTCCTCCTCCGACGAGTGATCAGGGCACTCCGCCTCCTCCGGCACGTGAGGGCACTCCGCCTCCTCCGGCGCGTCGGAGCACTCCGTCTCCTCCGGCGTGTCAGCGGACTCCGCCACGTCAGCAACGGCGGAAGAGAGACGCCGCCACTCCGGCGGCTAGCAGTACAAGAGGCGGGAAAAAAGTCAAAGCTGGTCCAAGCCTGAAGCCTCTTCCAAAGTTACCATATGAGAGGACTGATGAGGAAACCGATGAAAACGTGGCAGTCGAAGTGCAGGCCCATTTTGAACGGAAACCTCCACCTCCAAAGGAAAAGGCAGATCTGGTGAAAGTGAAGTGCACTCTGGATGCCCTGAAGCGACCACCACCGCCTCCGCCGAAATCCAACTATGACCGCTGTATTGAATGGACGTATGGTGAAGCGCGGCGGTCGGGAAGTACTTGCAGTGATGCAAGGCTAGCAAAACGAAAAAGTGGGAAAAAAATCCCCAGCTCGGCGAACAGGCGAAGCAATTGTGCCCCCCGCTCAAGGTGTCTAGCGATATCGTCGCTAATCATCCGGGGCTAGTGCCCGGTACCATTCCTGCTGATTACCTGGGCTATGATGTACAATTTGAAATGTTAGAGGTAGTAGATATCTTCAGATACGAGTACGGGAAGCCTCTCGTCAAACCTGATCATCCTCCTCTAACAATGATGATGCGAAGATTGCATGAATGGTACATGGATACCTGCAGGAAGTCTGGGAATGATAGTTTGATGCTGGGAATTAAAGAGGAGCATGACCTCGTTGGAACTGAGGTGATGTCTGTTGAATTTGTGGAGTTATTCCAGTTATTCAATCAAGACGCCCTCGAGAAACAACTCATGACTTGCTACTGTCTGTAAGTATTACCTCTGTAATTAAGTCTCTATAGCTCAGCTCTTTCATTGCATGTATATATAATTATCCTCACTATATTATGTAGACTGAAGATCGTCGAATGCAAAAAAGCACAAATCTATGACATTGGGTTCATTAACCCAAATACCATAAATGAATGGTCGGTTCAAAATAGAGACAAAGATACTGAGGACAACTTGCTAAAATCGTTACTTCAAAATCAAAACAAAGGGAAAATACTCTTTCCTTACAACTTCAAGTGAGTGTTACTGTCTTGTGCATATTCGGTTTCGCTTACTCGAGGTTATAGTAATGTAATTGATGAGTTATGCATGCGTGCGCAGCTTCCACTTTATTCTGCTAGAGATTAAGCTTGACCGGGGAATAGTAACTATCTTAGACTTGAGACGAAAAGATCCCAATAAGTATGCGGACATGACTGCAATGCTCCAGAAGTAAGTTCAATCGATCATTATCGCACCATATCATATCGGCAACTTTGTTCATTTCTGGCTATAAAGAAAATTATTTTCTTTGTCTGGCAGGGTTTGGAAAGAGTTCACTGGAATGGTTCCGGGACTGCCGAGGGAGCTGCGATTTACACACCTGAAAGTAAGTAGTACTAGCTAGTTCCGCGCATCTCCCATTGATTCTAGTTTCATCAATACCATTTATCATGCTTGATTATCAGTTTGATTGAACTCTATTCTCGTAAAGTGCTTGTGGCAGGAAGGCGGGAATAATTTATGTGGATACTACGTTTGCGAGTTCATCCGCCAATTGACCTCTGAGCGGGGCTACTCTGACCGACAATATGAAGTACGTAAACAATGATATTCACAATTTTATTTTATTACCATCATTTGTGTTGAGTTTCATTCATATATATGTATTGACCCCCTTCTTTAAATTAGATGTGGCAGATACGGGATGAACTCCTACCACATGATCGCATACGAGCAATTCAAGAGGAATTGGCGGGATTCTTTCTTGACCACGCCATAAATGAGAAGGGAGAATACAATATGGAAATTGAAATGGATTTTAGATGTTAGGATTGTAAGAGATGTTATATTGTATATATGTAATAGCGTCGGATAGATATACGAAAACTTGTTGTTCGACCAATCTCTCGGAGAAAGAGAGGTCACTTCTCTCTGTATATGTTCATGACGATCTTGTGTAATTAATGGTTCCTTCATTTGCTTACTAGCTAGCGTGTCGAGTTCTCTCTATATGTATAGTAGCTAGCGTCGACCAAGCACGGAGAAAGAGAGGTCACTTCTCTCTATTAGCTAGCTAACACAATATGAAACCCCTAAATTAACCCTCCAAAACCCC
>CM022303.1:157141958-157483578 GCA_011799875.1 Thinopyrum elongatum | reverse complement strand
TAGAGCGAAAGGTCAAGGCGTATGCTCTTAAGAAGATGGCAGAACTATTCAGGAACTGAAAGAAAGAGTTGAACACAAAGTTTGTCGAGAAAGAGAAGACTCCAGAATTCACCGGTCGATATGAGAAGATAAGAGATCACTGGCCCGCATTTGTGGCCTACAAGCAATCGGAGAAGGGTAAGAAAAGGTCACTGACAAACAAGAAAAATGATGCAAAGAAGAAGTATCACCATCACACGGGGTCAGGTGGCTACTACAAAGCCCGGCCGTTGTGGGACAAAGCTAAGCAAGACCTGCTTGCTAAAGGGGTCCAACCAGCGACATTGAACTGGCCAGATCGTTCAAGGACTTGGTTCTTCGGGGTTGGGGGAACTTTGGACCCAAAAACAGGGGAGTGTCGTTGGACGTACGAGCAACTTGCAATACCCATCAAAAAGCTTCAGGCAGCAATCAAGGCAGCGCAGGAAGGGGCGTTCATTCCCGACAGAGAGAAGGACGAGCTGACAGAGGCCTTCGGGAATCCTAAGCACCCTGGACGAACACGAGGCACACCAGGCTCCGTTCCGTGGTTGCATGGGTTTCCCGAGAGCGGTGGTTACAGAAGCCGAGAGAGAAAGAGGAAAGTGGAAGCGAGCGAAATGCAGAAGCTAGAGGAACTTGAGAGCCAGCGAGCTACCGGCCAACCATCTCAGCGGCACGAAGATCCTTGCTTCGACGCTGCCCCAGAAGCTACCCCACCATCTCAGCGGAGAAGCAGCGTGGCTTCCACGGAGCTCGTTCAGCCTGATTTCACGGCTCCTCGCTACCCCGTGGATAGTATCACAGAGGCTGAACATTGCGAGTTAATGACGAAATGTCAGAACCTGACCTTGAAGGCGGCGGTCGGCTCTGTTGCACCTCCTCAAGCTGAGGGAACTTTTCATTGCCGTCTGATTCCACATGGCTATGCTGTTGTGACGGTGGATGAAATAATGGAGGGATTTGAGGAGCTGGAGCTTGACTAACCTACAGGTGAAGGGGAGATACATCTGGTTTATGCTTTAAGGAGTACCTGTCTATGGAGGAAGGAGTACATCAAGCTTCCAAACTGGACGCCTCCTCCTCCTCCTCCTCCGGCGAGTGATCAGGGCACTCCGCCTCCTCCTCCGCCTCCTCCGACGCGTGAGGGCACTCCGCCTCCTCCGACGCGTCAGAGCACTCCGCCTCCTCCGGCGTGTCAGCGGACTCCGTCGTGTCAGCAACGGTGGAAGAGAGACGCCGTCGCTCCAGCGGCTAGCAGTACAAGAGGCGGGAAGAAATTCAAAGCTGGTCCAAGCCTGAAGCCTCTTCCAAAGTTACCATATGAGAGGACTGACGAGGAAACCGATGAAATCATGGCAGTCGAAGTGCAGGCCCATTTTGAACCGAAACCTCCACCTCCGAAGGAAAAGGCAGATCCGGTGAAAGTGAAGCGCACTCTGGATGCCCTGAAGCGACCACCACCGCCTCCACCGAAATCCTACTATGACCGCTGTATTGAATGGACATATGGTGAAGCGCGGCGGTCGGGAAGTACTTGCAGTGATGCAAGGCTAGCAAAATGAAAAAGTGGGGAAAAATTTCCCCAGCTCGGCGAACAGGCGAAACAATCGTGCCCCCCGCTCAAGGTGTCTAGCGATATCGTCGCTAATCATCCGGGGCTAGTGCCCGGTACCAATCCTGCTGATTACCTGGGCGATGATGTACAGTTTGAAATGTTAGAGGTAGTAGATATCTTCAGATACGAGTACGGGAAGCCTCTCGTCAAACCTGATCATCCTCCTCTAACAACGATGATGCGAAGATTGCATGAATGGTATATGGATACCTGCAGGAAGTCTGGGAAGGATAGTTTGATGCTGGGAATTAAAGAGGAGCACGACCTCGTTGGAACTGAGGTGATGCCTGTTGAATTTGTGGAGTTATTCCAGTTATTGAATCAAGACGCCCTCGACAAACAACTCATGACTTGCTACTGTCTGTAAGTATTACCTCTGTAATTAAGTCTCTATAGCTCAGCTCTTTCATTGCATGTATATATAATTATCCTCACTATATTATGCAGACTGAAGATCGTCGAATGCAAAAAAGCACAAATCTATGACATTGGGTTCATTAACCCAAATACCATAAATGAATGGTCGGTTCAAAACAGAGACAAAGATAATGAGGACAACTTGCTAAAATCGTTACTTCAAAATCAAAACAAAGGGAAAATACTATTTCCTTACAACTTCAAGTGAGTGTTACTGTCTTGTGCATATTCGGTTTCGCTTACTCGAGGTTATAGTAATGTAATTGATGAGTTATGCATGCGTGCGCAGCTTCCACTTTATTCTGCTAGAAATTAAGCTTGACCGGGGAGTAGTAACTATCTTAGACTCGAGACAAAAAGATCCCAATAAGTATGCGGACATGACTGCAATGCTCCAGAAGTAAGTTCAATCGATCATTATCGCACCATATCATATCGGCAACTTTGTTTATTTCCGGATATCAATTAATTATTTTCTTTGTCTGGCAGGGTTTGGAAAGAGTTCACCGGAATGGTTTCAGGACTGCCGAGGGAGCTGCGATTTACACACCCGAAAGTAAGTAGTACTAGCTAGTTCCGCGCATCTCCCATTGATTCTAGTTTCATCAATACCATTTATCATGCTTGATTATCAGTTTGATTGAACTCTATTCTCGTAAAGTGCTTGTGGCAGGAAGGCGGGAATAATTTATGTGGATACTATGTTTGCGAGTTCATCCGCCAATCGATCTCTGAGCGGGGCTACTCTGGCCAACAATATGAAATACGTAAACAATAATATTCACAATTTTATTTTATTACCATCATTTGTGTTGAGTTTCATTCATATATATGTATTGACCCCCTTCTTTAAATTAGATGTGGCAGATGCGGGATGAACTCCTACCACATGATCGCATACGGGCAATTCAAAAGGAATTGGCGGGATTCTTTCTTGACCACGTCATAAATGAGAAGGGAGAATACCATCTGGAAATTGAAATGGATTTTAGATGTTTGGGATTGTAAGAGATGTTATATTGTATATATGTAGTAGCGTCGGATAGATATACGAAAACTTGTTGTTCGACCAATCTCTCGGAGAAAGAGAGGTCACTTCTCTCTGTATATGTTCATGACGATCTTGTGTAATTAATGGTTCCTTCATTTGCTTACTAGCTAGCGTGTCGAGTTCTCTCTATATGTATAGTAGCTAGCGTCGACCAAGCACGGAGAAAGAGAGGTCACTTCTCTCTATTAGCTAGCTAACACAATATGAAACCCCTAAATTAACCCTCCAAAACCCCAACCCCCCCCCCCTTCAAAAACAAAAAACAAAAACCCCAGCGCCTGCGAGCTGCTGACGCGTGGCTTCCTTTTGGTCCCGGTTGGTGTTACCAACCGGGACTAAAGGTCCTCCTGCCTGGGCGCCCCGCAGCGGCCACGTGGAGCCCCTTCGGTCCCGGTTCGTAAGTGAACCGGGACTAAAGGTTTTGGGCTTTAATCCCGTTTGATTTGTCCTGGTTCCAGAACCGGGACTAAAGGCCCTCTGGAACCGGGACTAATACCCTGTTTTCTACTAGTGCTACATGACGACATGCCTATCCTCAATGAGTCCATATCTCCAATGGAGACGACGATGGCCATGGTGGACGATGATGCACCCCCCACATGGTTCCATCAAGATAAAGATGACCACGACTTGATCTTCGACACCTCACCTACAACACATAAGCGATGCTCCAAAGGTAACATAGGTGATGGCGCTTCTTTTATCCCACTAGTGGACTATCTTACCAATGATTGTTTGCATGATGTTGACACACCTATTACCATGCTTCATGCTAGTGCGACCTCCTCATGTCATGACATACCAATTTATGATGAATATGATGATGAGCATATTGAGTTGCCTAGTTGTGATGCTATGCTCCATAGAATATCATGTGAAAATTCTATCGGTCACATCATGTTCGACAATCCATTAAACTTGTCATATGCTATGAGTGAGATTTCTCATATTGTTTCATCACAATCTCAACATAGTAACTATGCATGCCCCATTAAAATAAATCCTATTTGCACTTATGGCATAGATGATAAGGTCATGGTCGCTGTTGCGCCGACAGCGCTTCCGCCCCTTCCAGGGGAGACTAGTGTAGAATCTGGGCTTATAGTGAAAGAATAGAAAAAGTATCCTCGGCCGTTGGATTATGAATGTATGGCACAGATCAGAGAGGATGGATCTGTACTCATAACTACATAGTTCTGTGCAAGGATGTCCCTTTGCTCCCCACTATTTTGCTGCAGGTCCTTCTCCTTCAAAACAACACATCTCCTGTAGCCCTCCCCGTTCCCCTATCGCTCGCCGACGGTGGCGGCTGCCCAGATCCGGTGCCTCCGTGGTGGACGACGACTACTCCCACGACACCTGCTCCCTACCTCCTCCCTCCCTCCCACTCCGGCATCCAGGTCGGTTGGCTCCGTTCCCCGAGCGCTCCAACGTCGCACTACACATCGTCGTCAGTGACCCGGCCGCCGCTGACACGGTATCCTCCTCCCCGGCGCTCCTAGATCGGGCCGTGGATCTGCTCGCCGGATCCAAGCTGGTGGGGCTGTACCTACTCTCCTTCTTCACCTCGCAGGCTCAGCATGAAGGTCAGCTCTATTTCTCCCACTCCCCTCCCCCTCTCCCTCCTATTTCTTTCTGTATAATGGCAGCTCCCCTATCCTGTGACGCTTAGCATTTAACAGTGACCAACTTGGATGGCTCTGACTAGTTTTTCTTAATGATTAAACAAAGCATGCTGCTTAGTGCTATGGATTGGTTGTGGTATGATAACCAACAACACATGGTTCTGAAGATTGCACATTGTCAACATTTGTCATTATAGCTCATATTTTGTACTGTGTTGTGTTCAAGAAGAAGCATATCCATCTCTTTCACATGATTAGCAACCAGAACCCCTTTCAGAAGACTGAAAACCACATCAAACATTAATTAGCATTCATCTCTTGAATTAGTGTCTACGATTCAGGATTAGACTTCAGTTTCCACACTATACTTGTCAACAATAACTACAGAAATCAAAATCATGCTACCTATGATAACTTATGCCTTCCACAAAGAACTTGGTCTTTTTTTTTAGCTATAATATGAAGAGAATTGGCTTGATTGATGCTGCTTCAGCCTTTTCAGTTAACTACATGTCATTTTATGTTTTGTGTAAGAAATGGTTCAGTTTTAACTTTGCTTCCATGCTTTCCTTGGGCAGTGCTGGATTCATGTTTTATGTGATTGAGCTCATCAGTACATAGACCAGTAAATCATTTTATGGAATTCCAGTTTTAATTCAGAAAGATATCGGGAGCACATTCCATCCTCATTTTCCAAATCAACCAAGAAGAGTTTGATCTCTAGAAAATATTCTGGAGCCATATATTCTAATAGCAGACGGATAAGATAATTAATCCACCCCATTCACATGTCATTTGTTAGAGAAGGCAAAAATATCATCCACACGCTATACTATTGCATATTTTGTGGGTACTGTGAGGAAAACACTTGCTGCAGTATCGGAACTTACACAAAAATAATATATAGGAATCGGGTTTTGCTGCTTCAAGCCTTTTGGAAATGAAAATTTCCTGCTCACACCGTAACACGTACTGTGTTTTCCTGTATTTTATATCCTTGTACTTAGGCTAAACCTTCTCAAGCAATCATCTCTGGAAGGCCCTACATCGTAGTAGGTTAGGCCATTCCCAGAATTTTTCTATCTCTGATTGAAACAACGGATCTATACAACTCTCTCCTGTTTGCTTTAAGGAAGTACATCAATTCTAGTTGTTATAAAAAAAGCGATAGATATACACTTGTCTCCATTATTCATTTCAAAGATCATTGACTGAGATATTATTGCCGTTGTAAAACAAGTAGGACTTTGAGATTTAGTAAGTACATCATTGTTGTTTTCAGTTTGCTTTCATTGTAACCTTTCACTCTCTACTCTTTCTGGGTATGCATTTTATTCACTGGTAGTAGTAAACTACTTGTTCCTCGGATCACCATGATATATTATTTGAGCACTACATGAACACATGCTGATTGGAGCCCTATTGTGATAGAGCCTGAAGTAAAAATAAAATGAAATCAATGACAGTGGTAGAATCATTACAACCAGCCTGAAATAAAATGCTTCTTTTCCATGTAATATATTTATTGGTTTGTTTGCTGTTAGAGTTTCATGTTTCCTTTCTTAGAAGTCAAGCATTTTTCTCTACTACGCAAAGCGTGCATATTTGTTTGGTGCCATCTTTTCAAATGCTAGACAGCCAGGTATTCCCTGCTAGTACAGTATCTTGTTGATGCATATTTAAGTACACTTACACGTCTTGTGCTAAAAATTGAATGGTTTGTTTGGTGCCATCCTTTCCAGCACATGAAGATTGATGAGTAAGAAGCACTATAACTGGAGACAAAGGGAAAAACTTTTCTTCGATGTGGTATCAAGATAACCCAAATGCAAGCTCTGGTAGTGATGCTTATTCAGCAGGGATCTTTTCAGCCTTCATACTTGGGTCTCACTGTTCGTGTACTACAAAATTATTGTGTCACATTATGTACTAAGTGATATATGTATGTCCCTTGTGTACTCAAATTAGGATGGATGACATGCACTCAAATTAATATTTCTGCCTGGGATGATCCACTTGGACATGTATTTAAAAATTCGTGCTTGACATGTACTCCCATACTTATGGCTATGTCCAGCTTGGACCACCTTCGCTTTACTAAGGAACAGAATGGCCTCCACACTTTTAAGATTTGAAGTTGTGCAGATTAGATATGAGAAAGTTGGGGTTGTTACTGCAAAAAGACATGTTTTATATCAAAACGTCAGCAGGGTTTTTTTCGTCAAATGTACAATAAGTGGCTGAGATGCCTCCCCTCCAATCTGTACCGTCCCTATCCAATCCAATAGCCCAGGTTTCATTTTTCTATTCTTCCACCATAAGCCCAGATTCTACACTAGCCTCCCCCGCCTCTTCTCCTTCGGCCAACTAGGTACGTTTAACAAATGCAGTCGCATGCGTAGGAGTAGTAGCGAAGGCATGGCCATGGAAATCTGGCGGAAACCGGCCCCGTGCCGCCGAGATTCGTTAGACCAGCCAGCAGCAGCAGGTCATGGTGGAACCAGCGCCCGTGCGGATGGCAGCGCGCTGGCACGCACCGGCGGCGCCGCGTGTCCATGTACGTGCACGCTTGCGAGTGCCACCGTCCGAGCAGGCAGCGCACCCTAGAGTCGGCCGCCAAATGAGCAGACAGGCACTACGCAACTCCAGACAGAGTAGAGTCCATCCTCCATCCCCGTAACCCGAGCAAGTTTGAGTTAGATCTTAGGGAAGATCACGAATGGCCCTACAATAATACTCCCAACGAATTGCTTGTCGTGGAGCAGCAAAGTCCACTACAGCATGGGTGACAGCACGCGTTGCACGCCTTCCGTATTTCCGCCGATCAAAGAATTCAGTTGCGTTCATGAGAAATGTAGCATCGATGCTACAGTACTTCCCAACGAATCAGATATACTACTACTCGTACGCATAACGACAGTGCTGCGTGCTCTGTCGTCCGTTTTATTATGCAAGGCCAGCAGCGTGTCGAGGACAGGTGACCGGCGGCGAGCTTATATGTGTATGTTGCTTTGTTTAGGAAGCAGCAAAGTCAACAGATGCATCGATCCGATCCAGTTCCTTCCAACATCGATACCCAAAAACCGTGCACGAGCTGCAATAAGTTAGTGCAGTGCAGAGACGACACACCCAGTTGATTAAACCGCAACCGCTAGCAAGTAGCTAGTGCCAATCTGCCGGAGCTTTATCTGCTGGATATTGTGTGTCATCATGAGTGTTAGAAGGGAGAGAGAGGGATCGGTGGAATCGTTGATTAATATTGCTTGAGCCTTGTAGTCATATATATAGGAGTACAATGACTAGCTTGGAGTACAAGACAAGCCGGAACATATCCTAGTCTATCTCGTATTTCCTAACTAAACATAATACTCAACATTCCCCGCAGTCACAACGGTAGGGACGCAGACGGTGAGACTGGAGAAGAATCCGAAGGCAAGCCGACGGACACCCCCCTACAGTCGTAACGGTCAACGCATCGCGGAAGTCGGTGCTGGAGTGGAAACCGACAAGGTTGCTCAAGCAAGGCGGTAGCCCTTTGTGCCGATGTCGATGTAGCCGAGAGCGTAGGGTGGCGTAGCCGTGGTCGAGGTAGCCGTGCAAGGGACGCCGTGGTCGATGTCGAGTCGGGGTGGCCGGTATCGATGTAGTCGCCGTGGACCGGGAAGAAGAGCGGTGGCGGCCTGAGGAGGCGGCGGCGGCTAGGTCAAGAACACGGCGGCGGTGCTCGAAGTAGGCGAGGAAGAACCTGACAGCATGACAAAGACCGGCGCGGACGATGGCATTCCCGTGCCTAGGAAGGCGGCGCGACGCATACCACACAGAAGTCGACGCTCGTGGACGGCGAAGTGGACCGCGTGCCGCGGCACTGCGGCCCGAAGGCGCGACACAGCAGCAGCGCGCGGGTCGGGGCGACGGCGGGGAAAACCTCAGGGCAGCGGCACGGACCGCATGCCACGCTTGCTACGGCCTGATGGGGTGACGTAGCGGCAGCGCGAGGGTCGGTGCAGCCACCGGGACGGCCTTGAGGCGGCGGTGGACCGCGCGGGCCGTGACACTACGACCCGAAGGGGCGACGCAGCGGTAGCGCGTGGATCGGTGCAACCGCAGGGTGAACCACGGGGCGGCGGCAGGGACCGCGTGCCACGCTCGCTACGGCCCGACGGGGCAACGTAGCGGCAGCGTGAGGGTCGGTGCAGCCACGAAGACGGCCTGAAGCGGACGGCCTCGGGACGGCGTTTGACCGCGGGCCACGGCACTACGGCCCGAAGGGGCGACGCAGCAACAGCACGCAGGTCGATGCAGGCATGGAAAAACAACGGGCCGCGACGCTGCGGTCCGAAGAACGACGCAGCTGTGGCCCATTGCTCGATCGATGGGGCGTGTTGTAATCAGAGACGACCTTCGCAGATTCGTACGGCCGGACGGAAACACGTATGCACCGTGCATATGGACGTACAAGCATGCAAGCACGCGGAGGCAGCTTCAGTGCTGGCCCACATGTCAGGGACCCAAATACAGAGGCATCGAAGCACAGTCCCAAGCACACTGGCACCGGATGCACTCATGGGCATTACGTTGATGAACCTGCGTGAGCAACCGGCCGCACCAGCGCAGCGCGGCTAAATTTCGTGTTTTGACCCTTTGTGGTATAAATTCGGGATATAGCCCCTGTTTGAATTTTTTTTTAAATCTGACCCTTTTTCCTACCGCCAGAGGGCTCGGCGGTAGGCTTACATAGCCTACCCCCACGTTGCCTGGCGGTAGGCAGCTAGTCCACGTCAGCAGCGCAAACGGCCGCCGTCCCCCTTCATTTTCACCCTACCGCCGCTGGTCCTGGCGGTAGGTTGTCTGATCCTACCGCCAGGGACCCCGGCGGTAGGGTGCGAACAGTTATTTGGTGCGGCCGCCCGCCCCACCCCCTTCTCCCCCCCACACCCACCCGCCCCAACCCCCAAGAACAGAGAGGAACTGCCTCTCTCGCCCCTCTCTCATCTCCTCCACTTCCCCCCTCCGATCTTCTTCGTTTCTTCATCGTTTTTGCGGATCGAGATGGCCCCGAAGAAAGAAAAGTAAGCTCCTTCGATCCCTCCAATTAGTTTTAGTCAAATAGCTTCCGATTCGTCGCATTATTTGATTCAAATCACTCCCTTTTTCGAACTAGATTTAAAAAAAATGAACCCTAGGATTGATTTAGGTTGATTCTAGATGTTATATTGTGTTAGATATGAACTCTAGTCACTAGTTGGTATGGTTGTGTGAAGATGAACCCTAGTTCATATTATTTTTGGAGGATTTTTTTTTATATGATGCATGTTGGAGGAATTTGTTGTGATATGATGATGCATGTTGATATGCTATGATGCAAGTAGTGGATGTAGTTGGAGAAAAAATGTTGAACCCTCAAGATGAACCTAGTTCATAATTTTTTGTGTTAAATTTTTTTATGATATGATGAATATTGGAGATATTTGTTTTGATATAGGATGCATGTGGATGTTATATGATGGAAGTAGTGGATTTTGTTAGAGTAAAAATGGTGAACCCCTCAAGATGAACCCTAGTTCATGTTTTTTTTGAAAAAAATATGATATGATGCATGTTGGATGTTGTTGGAGAAATATGATATCATATGATGCATTTGAACCTTGGTGATTGCATCTTGATATATGTATTTTATTTGGGATGTGATGTTAAAAAAAATCTTCATATGCTTATTCAAAGATTGAACTCATAGGTTTTTTGGT
This sequence comes from Thinopyrum elongatum, assembly GCA_011799875.1. NCBI lineage: Eukaryota > Viridiplantae > Streptophyta > Magnoliopsida > Poales > Poaceae > Thinopyrum > Thinopyrum elongatum. The sequence continues at coordinate 157,473,105 of CM022303.1, read as the reverse complement.
ATGTGATGAACCTTTGTGATGCATCTATATGTTTCCTAGTTCATGATTGTGACGACCCCGGCTTAATCGTGCACTAATCATACACGCAAATGCGCACGATCAAGCCTAAGGACTCACTTGAAGATATCACAACACAACTCTAAAACATAAATAAAGTCATACAAGCTTAATATTACAAGCCAGGGCCTCGAGGGCTCGAATACATAGCTCGATGGCATACAAGCGTCAGCGGAAGCATTAGATATCTGGGTACAGATATATTACATAGAGAGAATTAGGCCTTCACAGAGGCGGGGTAAAATAAAATACTACGATCGAAAGGCGTAGGCCTCCTGCCCTGGACCCTCCGATCCTACTCCTGGTCGTCGAACGGCTCCTCGTAGTAGTAGTACTCGCCAGGCGGGTAGTAGTACTGGTCGTCGGCTGGGGCTTCTGGCTCAGGGGCTCCGTCGTCTGGTGGCATCAAATGGAAAATGGGGAAAAAGAAAATAAAGCAAACGTGAGTACTCATCCGAAGTACTCAGCAAGCAAGGATCTACACTACATATGCATCATTTTCAAAGGGGGCTGTATATGTGGACTGGGCTGCAGAAATGCCAGAATAGAGGGGGAAAGCCTAGTCCTATCGAAGACTAGCATCTTCAACATTCTTCGACAGTCTTGCAGCATCAGGAGAGAGCAGATGAACATAATGTAAAGTAGTAGTAGTAATATCATCAACCTCGACCTGAGATCCTTTCTCGACTCCCTGCGAGAAAGCAATCCCAGAGCCGTACTATCCAGTTCTCACCACATGTTCTAGTTGTACCGATCGGGATACAACTCCGAGTGTCCGTTACCGTAGGACAGGCTATCGATAGAAGTTTCTTCCCTGCAGGGGTGCACCAACTTACCCACCACGCTCACTTAACTCTGGCCGGACACACTTTTCTGGGTCATGCCCGGCCTCGGCTAAGCAACACGCCGCAACCCGACCTAGGCTTATAAGAGAGGTCAGCACACCGGACTAAACCTATGCCCCCAGGGGTCTTGGGCCATCGCCCCGGGAACTCCTGCACGTTACGGGGCCACCGAGAGCAGACCTAGCAACCCCTTATACAAGCGCGGTTGCGTTACCAGTCCAACTCGGCGTGCGCCGCTCCTTACTGACGTCAAACAAGCTTCGGCTGATGTGTACGACGCAGAACGCCCATACTATGCCCACGTGATGGTTAGTGCTATCGGGCCAGAGGCCCCTCGGATCAAATATCCAAACCGTAGTGGATTAGGAGCGCGCGGAAACGAGCAGAGACTCACGATCGATGTGACCCCGTCGCCCCATCTCGAGGACTTGCGGCAAGGGCTAAGAATGCCCGGCCACGCCTCGTAGTTATCTCGCGGGCACCATCCAGGTCAACCCGACTCCACATCACTTCGCAATAAGCTCGCGCGGGTACCCCTCAGGGCCGACCCGTCTTTAGTATCGTGGTTCATAGTCAAGTCATAATATCCAAGGTAACTGTGTGTCGGACACCGAAGGGAACCATGAGGAATCACCCTCGATGGAGTTCCCGCTCGATGTTATCATCAAGGTGAACTAAGGAGGAATCACCCTCGAGGTCCACACTTGAGAGGTTGCGCGACGATGTCGTTATCGGGGGTGGTGTAGGAGGAATCACCCTCGCTTACCACGACCGAGTAACTAACCTACAAGGTTAACATCAGAAGTGCTAACGAGGTATCACCCTCGGCACTCGACGGTAACCCAGCAGTGTCGGCAACTAAGGGGTAGTGATGTGCGGTGCCAGGGTCTGGTCCTCAATCCCGATGATCGGGTCTTCTGATATCCAGCAGGGCAGTCGGGATCAAGGGGGGTCTCTGTCGTGTCTCTACCCAGCCTATACTAAGCAGTCTAGGATAACCAGTAAGGTAGCAAGGCAGGTTACAATAAACAGGCTATGCAACAGATATAGGAAACAGTAGCAACAGCAGTTCTAATGCAAGCATAAGAGAGAAGAGAGTAGGCGATATAGGCATGCTCAAAATGGGGGTGCTTGCCTGTTTGCTCGGGGGCAAGGGCAAGGTCTTCAGTAGTATCGTCGGGGACGTAGTCGTACTCCTGTGCGGCGTCTGCCTCGGGAGCTACGTCAACGTCGGGGGCTACCGAGAGAGAAGAGGGGGAAGAAACAGGTAAACATAATGCAAAAAAAATGCAACACGGTGCGTGTGATGCTATGATGCAGTGCAGGGTTGCCTAAATATGCATCTAAGTCATTTTAGTTATTTTTAGAATTATTCTGGGATTTAATATCCGACGTGTGTGCACTATTCATCTGCCGGATTCGGGTCCGGAGTTACGAGTTCTTCTACGTAGGAGGTTCCGATGGAGAAACAAACAGCACGATCAGACTCGTCTCGTCGTTCTGAGCAACTTTCATGTTTTAACTTTTTCGATCCGAGCTACGGTTTAAAAGTTATTATTTTTTTAAAGATTATGTGCATTTCTGGAATTAATTTTTTATTTACAGAAAATGAATTATGACGTCAGCATGACGTGCTGCTGACGTCAGCAAGTCAACAGTCGGCTGACTAAGTCAAATATGACATGTGGGTCCAGTGGGACCCACATGTCAGCCTCTGTCTAGGCTAATCAGTGGATTAATTTAATTACCAGGGTTAATTAGGGGGTGGACCCCACATGTCAGTGAGACATTAGGTTAATCTAATTAGTTTCTATTTAATTAAATCTTTAATTAGGTTAATTAGTCGCGGGGCCCACCTGTCAGTGGCATTGCGCCGCCACGTCAGCGCGTTGACCACGGTCAGCGTGGTCAGCGGGGCCCGTGGGACCCACTGGCAGTGACCCAGGGGTGTCCCACGTGGCGGCCACGTCGGCGGCCGGCGCCGGAGTTGCGCCGGCGACCAAAATCGCGGCGGCGCGGCTCGGACGCCCGTCGGGTTTCGCCCACAGGCCACCAAAACGGCCGGGGCTGGTCGCGTTCGAACAAGGGAAAGGCGCCGCGTCGATCTAAAGCATGAGCGCGAGCTAAAACGGCCGGAAACGAGCGCTAGGTCGTCGCCGGCGGACGCCGGAATCGGGCATCGGTGGATTTAGGGCTACAACGCTCGGGGAGGCGCGCTAGTGATCGCGTTGGACTCGCACGAGCTCCAGGAGCTCGATGCTGGGTCCGGACGAGCACGACGGCGTCTGTGGCCGCGGCGGCGAAGTGCACAGCGGCGAGCAGAGCTCGGCAACGACGGCAGCTGGCTATAAGGCGCTAGGGGACCAACGAGGAGCAGCAGGGAGAGGAGAGGCTCACCGTGCGGCACCCACGTAGGCCCTCGATAGTTTTGTAGCAGCAGAAGGCCGGCGTCGGAGGCGAAGAAGACGACGGCGACCGTAGTTGAGGACGAAGGGGATCCGGTGGTTCCGTGCTCCCCAGCTCCAGCTGAGGCCTCCAGTAGATGAGGAAGACGACGGCGGAGCTGGCCGGCACGGTGGACGAGCACGGGGTCGCCGGTGGCCACGGCAAATGGCGAAGTGCGGCGACGACGGCGCTCGGTGGCCGGATCTGGGAGGGAGCGAGGGGCGGAACGAGCGAGGGAGGAGAGGGGAAAGTGGCGAGGAGAGCCAGGGGATACGCCGGGCCTCGACCTTATCCTCTCTGGTGGCTGCGGCGTCGGTGGCCGTCGGCGTGTCGCCGCCCGGCTGGCGCTGGCGCGCGCGGCCAGGGGCGCGCCGACACGCACGAGGAGGGAGGTGAGGTGGGCCGCTGTTGGACTGGGCCGCACACTGTGCACTTAGGCCCAGCCAACAGTAGCGTTTTATTTTTTTCTTATTTCTCTTCTCCCTTTTCTTTTATCCCTTTTTCTGTTTCAAAATGATTAGGCCACTTGTGCTCTTTTGAAAAATGTGAATGTTGGCCCAAATATTGCAATGCAATATCATCTCTCATCAAAAAGTGGTTTGGGCAGATTTGGAGTTCATTTGAATCTGTAATGATTTTAAATGAATTAATATTGCTGTTTTGGGTGCTGTTTCATCTTGTTTGAGTCACTTGCCCAACTCCAAATATTTTGATTTTGATTTTAGAAATGTTCCTGAATTATTTGCCATTTAATGAACATTTTCCCAACAGTGTTTGATCAACTTTATAATTCACCTTTGAATTTGAGTTGATTTTCAGATGTGGATTTGAATTGGATTATTAACCCATATGACATGGCACTGCAAATGATCATGACTTGGCAGTTTTAACAGAGTGTCACAGAGTTTATTACACGGGGGTGTTACAATGATGAACCCTAGTTCATGTTAAACATTCTTTTGATATGCTTATGCTTATGTTTATGCAATTTTTTTAGGAGGCCACCTCTTGTGGACGACATTGGCATTAAGTACACAATGCTTGACACTAAGTTCGACAAGGGTCACCGTGCCCGTTTGATTGAGAATGGAGTGGTAATTACCATTCTTAAACCAAATCTTTCGAATTGATGAAAACAAGTTGCTAACTATTATGTTTATGCTAATTATGCTTTGGTTCTTGATTTTCACATATGCTCCCGCCACTGCGGATGAGGGCTCACAAGACGACCGTTAAGATGGAGTACGACGAGCGGTACGCACCGTTCTACAGGAGAGCCCGACTATTGGGTTTCGTCCTGCAGTTCAAGCGTAAGCCACCGACGCTCGTCCACTCAGCTCTCACGGCTTTGATCGACCGGTGGCGGCCAGAGACGCACAGCTTCCATCTTCCATGTGGGGAGATGACCGTGACCCTCGAGGATTGGGGGATGACTACGGCCCTACCGCTCGAGGGTCGTGCTGTCACAGGACGAGTGGAGAGGAAGAACTGGCACGATAGGGTTATCGCCCTCATCGGCGACTGCCCCCCCTCCCGCTAAGAACAACCGGACTTCTGGCGTACCGCTGACATGGCTCCTCAAGTACCGGAGCAAGTGCCCGGAAGATGCCGAACCCCGGGTGGTGGAGCAGTACGCCAGGGCCTACCTGTGGTATCTTCTCACGGAGGTAGTGTTTCCAGACTGCTTTGGGGACACCGCCCTATGGATGTATCTCGACTTCCTAAAGGACTGGGATGCGGGGTACAGCTGGGGGGCCGCCGGCCTCGCCTACCTATACCGTTCGGTAAGTGAATATCACTCTGTTTCAAATATCATGGACGTGTGCTGCTTTAGATTATGACATCTTATCATCTATACTTGTTTTGTAGCTTGACGATGCGACCCAGAGGGCGGAAGACACGTCCGGTATGTGTGGATGTGTATGGGGCCTCTCCATTTGGATGTGGGAGCGAATCCCGGTGGGCCGTCCGGAGAAGCTGCGCTCGCGTGCATGGACGGACTATGGCGAAGATGATCGGTACCCGACCGTCGCATACGCTTGGGACGTGGTGGGTGTCTACACGGGCGAATCCAAGGTCTTCAGCAACGAGCTTGATGCTCTGACGGTTTTTCAGGTATAAGAACTAGATTTCGAATAGTTTCGATGACACTTTCACTTGAGCTTACCATTGTTTGGTACTAGGTTACTTGGCGGCCGTATGATGATGAACGAGAGTGGGGGTTCGAGCTGAACAGGATGTGCAAGCAGGACCGGCTTCTCTGGCGGTGTATCGTGCCCATGATTTGTGTCTATGCCGTGGAGTACCACTTGCCACAGCGCGTTGTCGCGCAATTTGGTAAGGCGCAACGCACACCACCAGCCGGCATCGTCACCGATACCGGTGGCTACGACCTACACCTGTGAGTACCACCAGGCGGCCTCATTGATACCAAGTTCTTGTTTTGATGTTTTACATTCATTCTTAGGGTGTTCTACATTCTTTCTTATGCATTGCAGGATGAGCAGGTAGAAGAATCAGTCAATCATAGATTGGGAAGAGCAACATGCGAGATACATGAAGGAATGGAACGAGTGGAAAACTCGCAAAGATGTGGAGAGGAAAGTGATTGACTGGAACGAGTACGAGGGTCACATGCTGTGGTACGACGATGGCATCAAGCATCGTATGCGTCTGAGGCCCCAGTGGATGACAGCAGATGCCGAAGACCTGTTCGATGACGCCTCTGAGAATGAAGCCTACAATGAGAGCATCAGAGAGCTTAAAGGCGGGTTTAAGGAGTACGGACCTGATACGTCTCCAACGTATCTATAATTTTTTATTGTTCCATGCTATTATATTATCTGTTTTGGATGTTTTATATGCATTAATATGCTATTTTATATTATTTTTTGGACTAACTTATTAACCTAGAGCCCAGTGCCAATTTCTGTTTTTTCCTTATTTTTGAGCTTCGCAGAAAAGGAATACCAAACGGAGTCCAAACGGAATAAAACCTTCGCGATGATTTTTCTTGGACCAGAAGACACCCAGGAGACTTGGAGTGCAAGTCAGAAGAGCCACGAGGCGGCCACAAGGGGGGAGGGCGCGCCCCCTGCCTTGTGGGCCCCTCGGTGACCCCCTGACCTAGATCTTCCTCCTATATATTCACATATATTCCCAAACCACCAGAAGCATCCACGAAAACACTTTTCCACCGCCGCAACCTTCTGTTCCCATGAGATCCCATCTTGTGGCCTTTTCCGCCATCCTGCCGGAGGGGGATTCGATCACGGAGGGCTTCTACATCAACTCTATTGCCCTTCCTATGAAGCGTGAGTAGTTTACCTCAGACCTACGGGTCCATAGCTAGTAGCTAGATGACTTCTTCTCTCTCTTTGATTCTCAATACAACGTTCTCCTTGATGTTCTTGGAGATCTATCTGATGTAATCTTCTTTTGCGGTGTGTTTGTCGAGATCCGATGAATTGTGGATTTATGATCATCTTATCTATGAATATTATTTGAATCTTCTCTGAATTCTTTTATGCATGATTTGATATCCTTGTAATTCTCTTCGAACTATCGGTTTGGTTTGGCCAACTAGATTGGTTTTTCTTGCAATGGGAGAAGTGCTTGGCTTTGGGTTCAATCTTGCGGTGTCCTCTCCCAGTGACAGTAGGGGCAGCGAGGCACGTATTGTATTGTTGCCATCGAGGATAAAAAGATGGGGTTTACATCATATTTCTTGAGTTTATTCCTCTACACCATGTCATCTTACTTAAAGCGTTACTCTGTTCTTCATGAACTTAATACTCTAGATGCAGGCAGGAGTTGGTCGATGTGTGGAGTAATAGTAGTAGATGCAGGCAGGAGTCGGTCTACTTGACATGGACGTGATGCCTATATTTCATAATCATTGCCTTGGATATCGTCATAACTTTGCGCTTTTCTATCAATTGCTCGACAGTAATTTGTTCACCCACCGTATTATTTGCTATCTTGAGAGAAGCCTCTAGTGAAACCTATGGCGCCCGGGTCTATTTTCTATCATATTACTTTCCGATCTACTATTTTGCAATCTTTTATTTTCAGATCTATAAACCAAAAACCCTAAAAATATTTACTTTATCTTTTGTTTAGTTTTATCTATCTCTATCAGATCTCACTTTTGCAAGTGACCGTGAAGGGATTGACAACCCCTTTATCGCGTTGGGTGCAAGTGTTTGATTGTTTGTACAGGTATTGGTGATTTGTGCGTTGTCTCCTACTGGATTGATAACTTGGTTCTCTAACTGAGGGAAATACTTATCTCTACTTTGCTGCATCACCCTTTCCTCTTCAAGGGAAAAACCAACGCAAGCTCAAGAAGTAGCAGCACCCCTCATGAACAGAGTGGTAAGTAGTTTTTATCTATTTTCAACCGACGGTTGGATGAAATCAACTTTAGTGCTAGTGACTCATTTTATTACTTTGCAGTCTTTGGAGCTGAACAAAAGCATTTTTGAAGCCTCTGATGCGCTTAGTTCTATCCCCGGGACTCGAGCTAGTGAGAACAAGTTGAGGGGAACGGTGAAGGTAACATGGAGTTCATTTTCTTAAGTTCATTTTCGTTTTTAACAATAAACTTGATCCATATTATGCTTATTGTTTCGTTCTCATTGCAGAAGTTCGTCAACAAATGTCACAAGCTTGTGGGCCTGCTTGGGTGCGCTACCTCCTCTGCTGATGCTTTTGCTCCTGCACCACCAATGCGTAGCCTCGCTTCATCGAGCCAGGCCGCCTCGTCGTCTAGGGCGGTTCAAGAGGATGAGGAGGAGGACGATGATGATGAAGAGGAAGATGAAGAAGAGGGCGAGGAGGAAGCAGAAGAAGAACATGGGGAAGAAGAGGAAGAGGATGATGAGGAGGAGGAGTACGATGATGACGACGGACCTCCAGCAACTCAGACAACCCAACGTGAGAAGAGGAATGTGCCGAAGAAGGATTGGAAAAGTCCATCCCCGTTTCAGAAAGCGCGTCCTACTCAGCGCAAGAAGAAGGCGGCCGAGAAGCGATCAAAGACCAACGAGGACCGTACCTCGAAGAGGCAAAGGAGGGAGTGAAGTTGCTGCCGTGCCGTTGAACTAGTTAAACATTTTATGTTTGCTTCGTGAACCATTTGCTCGTGAAACTATTTCGTATTTGTTGAACTTGCTATGTAAAACTTCATGAAACATTTGTGGATGTGTGCTTGCTATGTAAACCATCTTTCTTAGTTGAACCATTTGCCCGTGAGCTATTCTTCATATATGTGAGACATATGCTTATTGTTTTTAAGTATTGAAATTGTTATGTGCAAAAAATTGAAGACAATACAAGTTAGGTGCAAAAAATGCACTAGGATCAGGACCTACCACCGGGGATCGTGGCGGTAGGTTTGCACACCCTACTGCCAAAGACTCCGGCGGTAGGGGGCCTCCCCCCATGCGCCTGCGTTCTGTGACAAAAAATGCCACCCAAACCGCGGTAGGGTTGCACACCCTACCGCCAGGGGTCATGGCGGTAGATTTGCACACTGTCGTGGACTTGACACGGCAGATGTCCTAGCGGAAGGACTTAGTCGTGGAGCCATCGCAACTAGGTTAACTTGAAGGGGTTAAACGGGACAAAGGACACAGAGAGTTTACCCAGGTTCGGCCCCTCTCAATGAGGTAAAAGCCTACTCCTGCTTTTGTGTTGTATTGCTAGGGTTTCGATTACCAGGGAGCGAATACGCTTGACCTAGTTCCCGATTGTTTGTTACCTGTCCCTAAACCGCCGCCGGGTCGTCCCTTTATATCCACAGGTTGACGCCCGGCGGTTCACAGAATCCCGGCCGGCTCATAAACGTGCCCGGCTCGGTATCCTTTCTTTCCCATCTTACAATACAAGTCATATACTTATGGAGGTTTACATCTATGGGCCCTAACTCGCCTTTGGGCTTTGGGCCTTCTTATTAAGTCTCCTTCGTAAGTCGCCATCTTCTATGTCTTCATGGGCTTCAATACAGGTAAACCACTATGAGCATAACCGGCCCCTCCTGGGCGGTTTATACTCAATAGTTATATCCCCAACATTAGGCCCCAGGTTGATGTGAACTTGTTCATATCAATCTGCAATACTTGACTTAGAAAAAATCCTTCATCATCAGTCCTTATGAAAATTTATAACCCGCCACGACGTCTGCTCACAGCATTGTGCTAACCCGCCATGACGTCATCTTGCATTAATATCGCACGAGGCCCAAATCTCAGCCTCCTTGATTCCCGCGCATGCCATCTATCCATTCACCTTATAAATAGGGCCAGGGGTCCTTTTCACTTTCCCCCCTTGCCTCCTCGTCTCTGTCTTCCACCTCGCATCGCCTCAGCGCCCGAGCTCCACCGCCGTCGTCGACCTTTGCCACTGCCTCAACAACGGCCGCTGCATCAACCTGAATCGGCCGGAGTTCGTCTGCGCGCCTCCGCTACTCAACAGCCCTGGTAGGTCCTCTTCCTTCCTTTTCCCCTAGATCCCATTAGGGTTTCCACAAGTTTATCGGAGTTCGTCTCGGTTCATCTTTGTTCCTCCATAGACCATGTAGTTTTTGATCTAAGTATAGTACCAATCTTGTGCAATAGCAGTTTAGCACTCATTTTTAATATCTGAACGCCTCCCCTCCCTAGGAGATCTCATCTGAGCACGTGAACTGTCCTGCTGCCGCTACTTTAGGTTAGAATTTTTCTTCATTATCTGAACTGCTGTAGATCCAAAATTATAACGCCAATCTGTGAAACCTGTTTTTCACCACTTAGCCATTTTCCAACTTCAGATCTATACTTTCAATATCCGTGTAGGCGGTTTAACCTCAGAAAGTAATAACCTGCCAGGTACCATTAGTCCCCTCTTAAACCGCCAAGTGCTCGTCTTTGTAATTTAATAACGTCACTGTCCGGTTTAACATTTATGCATGCTTCAACACTTTCTGCTTATTAACCATGAACCTTAAATCGGCACAAATCTTTTCCAGGTTATCGTATAAATGGCCAAATCCTTTTATTCCTGTAACTAGGTTCAATCCCGGGTTACAGAAGAAGAACTGAATGGGTTTGTTGCAACCGGCGCTTTAGCGAAAAAGGAAGACATCCACTGGATAGCCCCCGGTCCAGAAAATCCTCCTGAACCCAAGGATGGGGAAGTGATCATTTTTGTTGATCATCCGAGTCGAGGGTTTAGCCCTCCCAGATCAAAAAATTTCCGTGACGTGCTTCACTTCTTCCAACTTCACCCTCAAGATATTGGACCTAACTCCGTGTCCAATATTTGCAATTTTCAAGTGTTTTGTGAAGCCTTCCTGCAAGAAGAGCCCACCGTCGACCTGTTCAGAGATTTCTTCTATTTAAACCGCCATACTGAATTTACGGATGGGCCCAATACTGAACTTGGCGGGGTTTCAATTCAGAAGAGAAAAGACGTCAGCTTCCCTCACGCTAGGCATCATAGCCATCCCAAAGATTGGAATCAAACTTGGTTCTATTGCCAAGATACATCTCCAGCTGGCGAGAATCCACTGCCAGGTTACCGTGCTCACCGGCTTACCGATGCACATCCATTCCCCCAAAGACTCAATGCAAAGGAACGGTCCAAATATGCACCACAGCTCTCAAAGCTCAGAGCCTTTATGGCAAACGGTTTGATAGGCATTGATTTTGTCCGTTGCTGGGTGTCTTGGAGCATTTTGCCTTTAAGCCGTCGCCCCGGTTTAATGTGTGAGTACACAGGGGATGTGAAAGACCCTCAATGCCACACTGATATTCAGCTGAGTGATGCTGAAATTACTGAATCTGTCAAGAAGATGTTGGATGAACCGGTGACCAACTGTAGCAAAATAGGACTTAGTCCTTTCTGTGCTTCAAATAAACCGCCAGCTGTAAGAATCGCCCCACTCCTGCTTTAATCCATATTCTTAATACTCCCTTATGATCTTTTCAATCTTTAAATAGGGTGATGATCCGTTCTGGAAGAAGAAACCGCAGGATAAACCGGCCAAAACACTTCGTGTCAAGACCAAGGTCAACAAGAAGCCCGCCAAGAAGAAAAACACCGAGCCTACCGAGTTAAACATTGACGATGATAATCCGGAGTCAGAGGTAGAACTTGATTCACTTGGCTCGTTTTTCATACATCTCATTGACAATGATTTTTATCAGGACGACGCAGAAGCTAGCCGCGCAAACGACGTAGAGGTAACTATTCTCTCATCCGGTTCAGAACCTCTGCCCACACAGAAAACCCGACAAGCAAGCCGGAAAGTAAGATTTTCTCACCCCCTAGATTACTTGGATCCAAACTTTCTTTTGAAGAAGTAGCAACACGAAGCTTGCCGCACAACCCGGCATAGCGGCCATGTGGTCACTTCTTCCAGTTTACCGAACTCGCCAGTTCGTAAACGCCGCCCAGAGGTCTCTTCTATTTCTGACACGTCTTATCCCAAGGCAGGTTATTTCCGACAACCTCTTAATCCGTCTGATTCAAACTACCAGGGAACTTCCCTTTCATCCTCTGGCGAGTCCACAGGGACACAAATTCCAACCCTCAAAACTGTTCCTGGGTGAGCATTTTTAACTAACCCCTTGTACCTTATGCTTGATCATTATACTAACCTGTTATTTGCGTCTCTGTCAGAGCCAAGGCCAGGCCCAGTAAAATGGCCAAATTGAACAAACCGGCTGATGACAGCGCGCCAACTGATCCGGAAAAGAACCTGGAACAGTTTGAAACAAATACTGAAGCTATTCTTGATGATCCGCCACTGCAAGATCATGACACCTTTGTTGAGCAGATGGAAATTGATCCGATAGGTCATGCTGATAAACCGCCAAGCCCAACTAAGGCTGCTGATGATAAAGCTGACGATGTTGTAGTTACCGGTGTCGGGTATACAACCCCAGACAACCCCACTGCTCTGTCAAAACATAGTGCCAAAGAAGAATTTTCTGCTGTTGACAAGGGCAAGTGGAAGGCGGACTTGGAAAGCTATGCCCACCTCAGCGCCCAAGATATTCATTCTGGGTTTTTAAACCGTCTGTACACAAGCCGTGATTATGAAGCCGGTTTACTGAACATGATGAAGGAGCGATATGAGGTAAATGCTGTTAACTCTGCATACATATTCTTCCCTTAGCCGCCAAGTTTACTGGACATAAAAGAATAGAATGTTCTGCAAACTTTCAAGAGCCATATAGATCAACTCCACTAGCCCGCAAGGGCCGGTTTATAATGTCAATATGAACCGGGACTTTTAGAATAATATATCTTCAATTTCGCCTGTGTTGCCCCCAAGGGTCGACTTAACAAATATGTTAAGTTGAGACTAATTATGCTGTAAGGCTCAAAATTCTTACTTAGGACCTTTATAATCCGGTTGACCATCAAGCTGATAGTTGTTATGTGCTTGGGACTTGTAAAGATTTTTTGATCAGAAGCAATAGACATTAGCCCCCAAGTGCCAAGTATATTACTTGTTATGTGCTTGGGACTTGTAAAGATTTTTTGATCAGAAGCAATAGACATTAGCCCCCAAGTGCTAAGTATATTACTTGTTATGTGCTTGGGACTTGTAAAGATTTTTTGATCAGAAGCAATAGACATTAGCCCCCAAGTGCCAAGTATATTACTTGTTATGTGCTTGGGACTTTGAATATGCACTGCTATCTAATTAATTATATGTCTCTTGCAGGCCGATCTTAACAAGAAGGAATCTCAAATCGCCGACCTTCAAGAAAATATCAAGTCGCAACAAACCGAGACCTCCAAAGCCAAGGAGGAACTGACCAGTGCCTTAACAGCAATGGAGAAACTGAAGGAGAGCTTTAAGAACGAGCGGGCAGGTTAGGATACAGAAAAGTCAACTCTGCTGAAGAGGGCTGAGGATGCTGAGGCTGCCCTTAAACCGGTAGCTGAAGAGCTGACTGGCTTGAAACAGCAAATAAATGCCATGACCGCTGCCGTATTTGGTAAATAACTTCTTCATAAGCTTTGAACATGTATTATGTAAGAGACTGCTGGTTTACCGATGTTTTTGATGATGCAGGAACTCGCATTGCTCATCTTGGCTCAGACATGCGGCAAAAACTGAAGGCCGCCTATACACTTATAGAGCAATTATATACCGGCGTACAACGGGTTATCTGCACAGCTTCCCATAATAAACCGCCCCCAACCTTGATCAAGGAGACGTTGGAAAGGCTGGCGATGATGCCTGCACGGTTTGAAGAGCTAAAGAAGTCAGCCGCCAGGGCGGGTGCTCTTACTGCACTGACTCGGGCCAAAGCTTGGATAACTGATCTTGATCCGGCCGATGTGGGAAACGGCTACCCGAGCATAAAGGAGGACGGGTCAGAGTTTAATAACGACGACCTCAGAGCCTTGACGAGGGAAATGCGCCCATTGGCCAGCAAATTGGCTGAAGAAACCGATCTTTCACACTATCAGTCGATTTATGACGCCAACAGCAAGAGAGTTAACGCGCCAACTTATGATGCTCCAAATCTTATTCCTCCAATCCGTAAGCATACCTATGCCCCTGATGTTGACCCCTCCACACTTATAAGTGATGAAGCTGTATTCAAGGCCTTAACTAGGATCGATTGGACTACCATTGACTTCCAGCCACTGGGTAGAGAGGAGGAAGATGAACCGGCGCTGGACGATCCGCAACCTTCAAGTCAGCCAGGCCAGGACTCGTAAACCGGGGGCCGGTTTAGCAGCTGCTTCCTTTAAGACTTGTTAAAACAATTATTCTTTTGGGCACCAAACGCCTTGTAATATGCTAGCTTAAACTCTTGTTCTGCTATGCCATCGTGCATATTTACTTTGCATGACACTGCCAATCCACCATGTTAAGATATGCCACTTATGCTTATAATATTAACAATGTGGAATCTGTTCCTGCATGCAAAGGATTAAAGGTGTCCTGGCGGTTTACCACTGGACGGGTCATAACGCCCAATATAAAACCATGGAAACTAACATAGCTTGTACCCAAGGCTGGACTTTAAGAATAACCAAATTTGAAATATATCATACCTGTGATATTTGATCACACTGTTGGTTTATCAAACCGGTGTAGTAAGTGGAGAACCCAAACTTTGAGCACTGGTAATCATGATAAATTTGCTTGGCTTATGAACAAAACCAGGCCGGGTTAATAAACACCGGATATTATCTTATCTCATACTGGCGACTTATAGTCAAAAGCCAGGCTGGGTTAATAAACACCGAATGTTATCTTATCTCATACTGGCGACTTATAGTCAAAAACCAGGCCGGGTTAATAAACACCGAATGTTATCTTATCTCATACTGGCGACTTATAGTCAAAAACCAGGCCGGGTTAATAAACACCGGATGAATTATGATCATAAAGCATTATAAGCCTTATCAAATAAACCTCAAAAACAGTGGAATAAAACAAACGAAAAAATGAGGCTTTTCATGGGCTGCCAGGCCGAAAATCGAGTGCTTTCACGGGCCGCACAGCCACTGAGTTAAACCTATATACAAACCTTATAAGATGGACCTCACATAACCAATCGTCGTTTTAACTTTGACAAGTTCAGGGTCTGTATAAGATTGACTTGTCAAACGTTCGGCGGGTCATTCCAGGAATACCTGGGCGGAGTGGCTTACTTAAAAAGGCAGGATAACCCGGGGTTTTAGGTGAATACACCTGGCTTCCAAGCCTGGCTTTTAAGCCTATTACAAGGGTTATACAAACTCTTTGTTCTTTAGAATCAAGGAGCCCCCAAGTAATATTTTTGAGCTGTGCTCAAGGGGCACCTATGTTTGAGCTGTGATTTTGCAACAGGCTCTCTTTGGTACCTTTAACCTGGGTAGCAAGCCCCCAAGTTTTTTTTTCCAGTTGGCTTATAAGCCGGTTCAAAGGGTAATCATAACTTCGCTCATAAGCCGGAAGCCCCCAAGTAACCAAAAACTTATTAAGAAAAGACAACAGAGGCCCTGCTTTAGCAGGGGTGCCGGTTTAATATATAGATTGTCAAAAATATGTACATCAGAAGAGCCAATGGCTCAGGTGTAGTAAGGCCGAAGATGAACAATATTCCACGGCCGGCGAGTCTCTTCCTCCGACGTGCGTGAGTCCTTGTGGTCTCGAACATCAATAAGGTAGTATGACCCGTTGTTCAGATTCTTGCTGACCACAAAGGGTCCTTCCCAAGGTGGGGATAACTTGTGCATATCAGTCTGATCCTGGATAAGCCAGAGCACCAAGTCGCCTTCTTGAAAGGCTCTGGTCTTGACCCGGCGGCTGTGATAACGACGTAGATCTTGCTGGTAAATCACCGAACGAGCCGCTGCGAGATCACGTGCCTCGTCTAATAGGTCAAGTGCATCCTGACGTGCCTTTTCATTATCAGCTTCAACGTAAGCCGCCACCTGGGGTGAGTCATGATGGATGCCACTGGGGAGAACCGCCTCTGCTCCATAAACCATGAAAAAAGGCGTGTAACCTGTAGATCTATTGGGCGTTGTGTTGATGCTCCATAGCACCGAGTGTAAGTCCTCTACCCAACAACCCGGCGTCGTCTGTAAGGGAACCATAAGCCGGGGCTTGATGCCTCTCAGAATCTCTTGATTGGCTCTCTCAGCTTGACCATTAGATTGGGGGTGAGCCACCGACGATACATCAAGCCGGATATGCTCACGTTGACAAAATTCTTTCATAGCACCCTTGGAGAGATTAGTGCCATTGTCTGTTACAATGCTGTGTGGAAAGCCAAAACGGAAGATCACCTTCTTCATGAATTGAACCGCCGTTGCTGCATCACACTTACTGACTGGCTCTGCCTCTACCCACTTAGAGAATTTATCAACCGCCACCAAGAGGTGGGTCTTCTTATCCTTGGACCTCTTAAAAGGTCCAACCATATCAAGCCCCCAAACTGCAAACGGCCAAGTGATTGGAATCATTCTCAACTCCTGAGCCGGAACATGAGCTCGACGTGAAAACTTCTGACAACCGTCACATTTTTTGACCAAGTCCTCAGCATCAGCATGAGCTGTCAGCCAATAAAAATCGTGACGAAAAGCCTTGGCTACAAGAGATTTAGAGCCGGCGTGATGACCACAATCTCCTTCATGGATCTCACGCAGAATCTCACAGCCTTCTTCAGGAGAAACACAACGCTGAAACGCCCCGGTAACACTGCAATGGTGCAGCTCTCCATTGATAATTGTCATTGACTTGGACCGCCGGGTTATTTGCCTGGCCAAGGTTTCATCCTCAGGTAACTTGCCCCGGGTCATATATGCCAAATATGGAACTGTCCAATCAGGAATAACATGAAGAGCCGCCACCAACTGAGCTTCCGGGTCAGGAATAGCCAAATCCTCCTCTGTAGGTAACTTGACCGACGGGTTATGCAAAACATCAAGAAAAACATTAGGTGGCACCGGTTTACGTTGAGAACCCAACCGGCTTAAGGCATCAGCCGCTTCATTTTTCCTCCGATCAACATGCTCAACTTGATAACCCTTGAAGTGCCAGCAATAACATCCACCTCTCGTCGATAAGCCGCCATGAGGGGATCCTTAGAATCCCAAGTACCAGAGACTTGTTGAGCCACCAAATCTGAGTCACCAAAGCACCTTACCCGGCTTAAGTTCATCTCCTTAGCCATCCGAAGACCGTGGAGCAAGGCCTCATATTCAGCTGGATTGTTAGTACAAGGGAACATCAAACGGAGAACATAACAAAATTTATCATCTTGAGGGGAAGCAAGCACAACTCCAGCCCCCGAGCCCTCCAATTGCATGGACCCATCAAAGTGAATAGTCCAATACGTGTTATCTGGTTTTTCCTCAGGCATCTGTAGCTCTGTCCAGTCATTGATGAAATCCACCAGTGCTTGAGACTTGATGGCCGTGCGAGGCATATACTTCAAACCATGAGGCCCAAGTTCAATGGCCCATTTGGCAACCCGGCCTGTTGCTTCCCTGTTTTGTATGATATCTCCTAAAGGAGCAGAGCTAACCACAGTAATGGGGTGACCCTGAAAATATTGCTTAAGCTTCCGGCTTGCCATGAAAACCCCATATACAAGTTTCTGCCAATGTGGGTATCTCTGTTTGGACTCAATAAGCACTTCGCTGATATAATAAACCGGCCGTTGAACCGGATATTCCTTGCCTGCCTCTTTCCTTTGAACCACAATAGCCACACTGACAGCCCGGCTATTAGCAGCCACATATAACAACAGCGGCTCCTTATCAACGGGCGCAGCTAGGACCGGCGGCTCAGCCAGCTGCTTCTTAAGCGCCTCCAATGCCTCATTAGCAGCGTCACTCCAGACGAAGTCATCTGTCTTTTTCATCATCTGATACAAAGGGATGGCCTTCTCACCGAGGCGGATTATGAACCGGCTTAGCGCCGCAATACGACCCGCCAGACGTTGAACATCATTGATACACACCGGTTTAGCCAGAGAAGTAATGGCTTTGATCTTCTCCGGATTAGCTTCAATGCCCCTGTTAGACACCAGAAAGCCCAAAAGCTTGCCCGCCGGCACACCAAAAACACACTTGGCCGGATTAAGCATCATCTTATAAACTCGGAGACTATCAAAGGTTTCCTTCAAGTCGTCTATCAACGTCTCCTTCTTTCTGGATTTTACCACAATATCATCCACATAAGCATGAACATTGCGTCCAATCTGATTATGAAGACAATTCTGCACACATCGCTGGTAAGTCGCCTGGGCTCTCTTAAGCCCAAAAGGCATAGACACATAGCAGAAGGCTCCAAAGGGAGTTATGAAAGCTGTCTTCTCCTGGTCCTTAACTGCCATCTTGATCTGATGATAACCAGAATAAGCATCCAAAAAACTCAAACGCTCACAACCCGCCGTAGCATCAATAATCTGATCAATACGAGGGAGAGCAAAAGGATCAGCCGGACAAGCTTTGTTTAAATCCGTGTAGTCCACACACATGCGCCAAGTGCCGTTCTTCTTAAGTACCAGCACCGGGTTAGCCAACCACTCAGGATGCAAAACTTCAACAATAAACCCAGCCGCCAAGAGCCGGGCTACCTCCTCACCAATGGCCTTACGCCTTTCTTCATTAAAACGACGAAGAAACTGCTTGACCGGTTTAATCTTGGGATCAATATTGAGAGTGTGCTCAGCGAGTTCCCTCGGTACACCTGGCATGTCAGAAGGTTTCCATGCAAAGATGTCCCGGTTCTCACGGATGAACTCGATAAGCGCGCTTTCCTATTTCGGATCCATATTAGCACTGATGCTGAACTGCTTGGATGAATCGCCAGGAACAAAATCAACCATCTTAGTGTCATCTGCCGATTTAAACTTCAAAACCGGATCATGCTCTGTAGTTGGCTTTTTCAAAGACGTCATATCCGCCGGATCGACATTGTCCTTGTAAAATTTTAACTCCTCCGTTGCACAAACCGACTCAGCATAAGCCGCATCACCCTCTTCACATTCCAAGGCTATCCTTCGGCTCCCATGTACTGTGATGGTCCCCTTGTAACCCGGCATCTTGAGCTGCAGATAAACATAACAAGGTCGTGCCATGAACTTGGCATAAGCCGGCCGTCCAAACAGAGCGTGATACGGGCTGTGAATTTTGACTACTTCAAAGGTCAATGTTTCTGACCTAGAGTCATGATCATCTCCAAAGGAAACTTCCAGAGCTATCTTACCAACAGGGTACGCCGACTTACCAGGCACCACACCATGGAAAACTGTATTCGACGGTTTAAGATTTTTATCTGTCAACCCCATGCGACGGAAAGTTTCGTAATAAAGGATATTGATGCTGCTCCCGCCGTCCATGAGTACCTTGGTAAACTTATACCCTCCAACCTGGGGTGCAACCACCAATGCTAGGTGACCCGGATTATCAACCCGGGGCGGGTGATCTTCCCGACTCCACCCGATGGGCTGCTCAGACCAGCGCAAGTAACGGGGAACCGCCGGTTCAACGGCGTTCACTGCCCTTTTGTGAAGCTTATGATCCCGTTTGCATAAATTTGTGGTGAAGACATGGTACTGCCCACTATTCAACTGCTTCGGGTTACTCTGATACCCAGATTGCCGCTGCTGATTCTCCTGACCTGACTGTTGATGGTAGCCACCCTGATTGCCTTGATTGCCCTGATTACCTTGGAATCCAGAACTAGAACCGCCACCGCCGTAACCCGGCCCATGAGAACCAGACCCTGAACCACCACCCGGTCCATGATTGTCTTGAAAAAGATTGGAATTTTTATACTCTTTCATGATGTAGCAATCCTTTCAGAGGTGGCCAGACGGTCTTTCTCGCGTCCCATGCCTTGGGCAGGGCTGATTTAGCATCTGCTCAAGATTAAAGCCTGACCCTCCGGCCCGTGGGGGCGGTTTACCTTTACGACGCTGGCCATTATTCTGTGCGTTGGTGTTAGCCACAAAGTCCAAACTATTATCAGCTTTGCGGTTACCATTGCCTCCCTGATTCGCCGGATTATGCTGCTGTCCTCTGGTGCTGCTGCTCTTCTTTCCCTTTCCCGGCTTGTCATCATCAGACTCGGGGTCCTTGGTACCATCAGAATCAGCGTACTTAACCAGAGCCGCCATCAGCTCTCCCATGTCATTGCAGTGGCGCTTGAGCCGACCCAACTTCTGCTTAAGAGGCGTAAATCGGCAATTCTTCTCCAACATTATGACCGCTGAACCGGCATTGATGCGATCCGATAAATGTAAGATGGTCGAAACTCGGCGCACCCAATGGGTTGTGGACTCACCCTCCTCCTGCCGCCCGCGCACCCATCGCGCGCTCGCTCGCGCGGGGCCGCGCCCACAGCTGCTCGCGGCTCCGGCCAACGGCGCCCAGCCGCTTCCGCCACGGCTCCCGCTCCGCTGCTACTCGTCTCCCTCCGCCGGCGCCGTCCGCGCCCTGCCTCCCCGCTCCCCGCACCCCTGCGTCGCGCCGGCCGTCCTCGCCCCGCGCCCACTCGTCCAGCTCGCCGCCGCTGCCAACCGCGGCCCCGGCCGGCCGGTGCCCGGGTCCGGCGCCCCGGGGCTCCGTCCGCCGCGCCCGGGCTGGCCTCGCCCTCCGCCCCGATGGGCGCCATCGCCCACTCGCACACCCCAGCGCCCGATGCCCGCTAACCCGCCCCGGCTGGCCTTTGTGCCACTGCCAGGGGGCCCCACGCCCTCTGTAAAAAAAATAAAAATAATGATTAAAAAAAAATAATTAAAATAATTAATTAATTAATTAGTTAATTAATCCTGATTAAGTTAATCTAATTAACTAGTTAGTGTTAATTAAACAGTAATTTAATTAGTTAATCCTAATTAGCCTAACAGTTTATGACAGGTGGGACCCACCCTGTCAGGACGCCTGCTGACGTCAACATGATGTCATGCTGATGTCATCAGCAGCACTGTTTCGGACAATGTTGATTTAAATAATTAATTAAATTCCAGAAATTAATAAAAACTTTAGAAAATCATATTAAATAATCCGTAACTCCGATGAAAATACTTTATACATGAAACTTGCTCAGAATTCCGATACGAACCCGAATACGTCCTCCGTATTCCCATCAGACGCCCGCAGCTATAAGAACGTTGAACTTTTAGACCGTTTTCAGTACATGAATAGTGCCCAACTTTAATTAAATAAATCCAAATAAATTCCTAAATTAACTAAATCATTTAGTTAGGCAGTAGAACACCTCGGCATATCATTTAGGCATCTCATACATATTGTTTGCATTATTGCCGTGAATTTATTGTTTCTCTCCCCCTCCTTCTCTCTCTCGATAGACGCCGAGACCGACGACGCTGCACCTGGATACGACTACTCTACCGACGAGCAGCCCGTTGACGACCTTCCCCTCTTGCCAGAGCAACCAGGCAAGCCGCCCCCCCCCCCCTTGAGCATTCCAGATATCGCCCACTCTATTCTCCTGCTTGCATTAGATTTTGCTACTGTTAATGTATGCTCCTATTCTGATGCATAGCCTGATGTTGTAACATGTTCATTGCTACCTTACCTGCCTATGATAAACTGTTTAGTTTAGGTTGGAATGAACCATCAGTGACCCCATCACCGTACCTTTGTTGCCCCTGCTTGATCATCGACGACTCGATCAACGTGATCGTCGACCAGAGACCGACACCTCACTTCACACCCCCTTAGTTGTACGACTCTGCGTAGTAACTATCGAGTGCCGAGGGTGATACCTCGTAATGCACTCCCGATGAATACTCTGCAGTGTAGCTGTTCGGTCGTGGTCATCGAGGGTGATTCCTCCTTCTCCACTTCCGATACGACTCTGTCGTGCGACCCCTCAGTGTGAACCTCGAGGGTGATACCTCATACGTTCGCCCTGATGATTTCGTCGAGTGGAATCCGCCGAGGGTGATTCCTCGGGTTTCCCCCTTGATGTTATGACCACACGATTACTTGACCTCTGTTACAGGCGGGTCCACCCTGGTGGGTACCCGCTGGGGATCTATGATTTTCGGGTGTGCCAGAAGGGCACTCGAGTGTGACATTGTGGCGGAGCATCAGAGACTCTGATTGTCTCCGCTTGATACTAATTGAGCCTATTGGATTTGGGTGTGTGATCTGAGTGGGTCGACGTGCCCTATACGCACTACCACCACGCGGGATAATGGTTATGGGACCCTCTGCGAAGTACGTTTCTCCCGAAAGATCGTCTGACGTCACGATTCACCGTGTGGGCTGATTGTCGGGATTAGGCTGGATACTTCACTGACGAGTTCAGTGTCGCGCTTGCACCCCGGCCAGTCTCGCAACACGCAGGGTGCCCAGGGCGATGGCCCGAGACCTCTGGGTGCATAGGTTAGTCCGGCGTGCTGACCTCTCTGCCGAGCCTAGGTAGAGCGCTGTTTCGTGTTGATCTTCCGAGGACGGGCATTACCCAGCAAGTGTGTCCGGCCAGAGTTGATCGAGCGTGTTGGGTAACAGTAGTGCACCCCTGCAGGGATGAATCTTCTATCGATAGCCGGTCCTACGGTAAAGGACGCTCAGTTTGTGTATCCCGATCTACTACTTAAACTGGATACTTGTTACTTAATTGAAGCTTCGAGATCGCTTTCTCGCTTGGGAGTCGAGGAAGGATCTTTAAGCTGTACTTCAACATGTTTGCTAAATAAAATGCTATTCTACTCTCTTCTACTGCTGCAAGATGATGGCCTTGTGAAGATATTTGAAGATGCTAGTCTTCGATAGGACTAGGCCTTCTCTCTATTCTGGCATTTCTGCAGCCCAGTCCACCTATACAGCCATTCTCCATTGATAATGTTGCATATGTAGTATAGATCCTTGCTTGCTGAGTACTTCGGATGAGTACTCACGGTTGCTTTACTTTCTCTTTTCCCCATATACCCCACCTTGATGATACAAACAGACGATGGAGTCCAGGAGCCAGATGCCACCACTGGAGCTTACTATCAGGAGGGTCCAGAGGGTACTTACTACTGGATCGAGCCAGCTGACCAGGAGTAGGATCGGAGGCTCCCAGGCAGGAGGCCAACGCCTTTCGATCTAGTGTCGTTGTTTGTGCTAGCCTTCTTAAGGCAAAACTTGTCTAACTATGTCTGTACTCAGATAATATTTGTATGACTGACTTATGTATTCGGATCTTCGGATCCCTGGTCTGTAATATTGTGGACCTTCATTTAAATTGTGTTAGAGTTGTGTTGTGATATCTTCCCGTGAGTCCCTGTGCTTGATCGTACACGTTTGCGTGTATGATTAGTGTACGATTGAGTCGGGGGCACCACAAGTTGGTATCAGAGCCGACTGCCTGTAGGAAGCCCCCTTCCAATTCCTTGGCCGAAGTTGAGTCTAGAAACCGAAAAACTAATTTACTAACTTGGCTGTGTGGCTTACGGGCTCACGTCGCCAACTGGGTGGTATTAGGATCTTTTATTCCTCGTCTATACTCTGGGACTCTGATCTCTCTTCTACTCGGGTTAAATAAATTTTACTAACGCCGACACTTAGGATCTCGTAAATCCCGTCTACCCGGAGAGCTGGATATCTGTGCGATTTCCCTGTCATTGATCTGATTAGTCTGATAATCATTTTCCTTTCCATTGTTTTGTTTAACCTTTCTCTCCGAGTTGTGTTAAACTTCTCATTGTCATTTGACAAATCTGAATTTCCTTTGTTTCAGATGGATCGCTTGTTTCCACCACGTCCTACGACACAGCTCGTGCTTCGCACTTGGGCTCGTAATGCCCCTGGGTTTCCAACTGTCCTGATCGCTCTCATGACCAGACTTGACTACCGTTGGTATCCTGAGTACTTGGTTTATGAGGATTACTGCGAGTTCAATCAGGAGCAGTACCATGCTGATGTTCGTATCTATGATCAGCAGAATGACTCAGACACTGAGCTACACCTTTTCCAAGGTATCGGCATGATGATTGAGATGGCAGTCCATGATGCCGCCTACTCTGCCGTCGCACGTCTCCGAGGACAGTTCAGCGATATCTTGGATGACTCTGAGTTCCGATACATTCCGTATGCCCCTGCTAGAGATGCTACTGGATACTACACAGCTATCTGTGCCCCGTTCGAGCCTCGTTGCTATGACCCGCGCGTGCTGATTCAGTGCACTCAGGCTCTGGATCGCACTGTTCGGGCTCTTGCCGTCGAGTTGGTTGCCACTCGAGCACGTCTCTACGATGCTATGACGCAGTTGCTACCCGCTGTTCGCGCAGGGATACATCCTGAGCACATCCTTTACCCGCGCAGGACTCAGATGTATGCTGGTATTGATTGGCCTGCTGTTGGAGGTCATACACCTGCACGTGGACCTCTTCTTACAGCTCGAGACCGGATTCTGCATCAGAGTGCACATGGAGCGCAGGATCCTTCCGCGACGAACATTCGTCGTCAGCACTTGCAGTTACCCCGTTTCGGTGGTTTTCTCCGACGTTGATGTAGCCTTTGCTATGTCTCGTTGTGTACTTCCTTACCACGTGCCTGCGCGCCGCCTAGTATGTCTAGCTTTTGAATTTGCGCCGTTATGCTGTCCGCATATACCCGACTCTGTGTATGGATCAGTATGTCTTAATCGACTACTATTATGTATCTGATACACTGCTTAAAGAATTGTCGTGTTACATCATGTTTGTCACTAAACGCTTGCAATTGCTTTTACTAAACTACCCCCTGCTGATACTTAGCAGGATGGTTAGACCAGGTGGTCATGGTCGTGGTCGTGCCCCTGAACGCCCACCACCGCCAGACTATATGGCGGCTATGATGCAACAGTTTGAGCTTAACCGCCAGTTCATGGTTGGAATCATGGCTCAGTTTCCACATCAGAACAACCAGAACCAGAACCCAGCTTCAATAACTTTGACAGAGTTTATGCGACTCAACCCAACGCAGTTCCGCAATTCTGACAAGCCACTGGATGCCGATGACTGGCTCCGCGACATCACTCACGAGATGGAGTCAGCTAATGTCGCCCCTGCCAACTTCGTCAACTTCGCGGCCTTTTTCTTAAAGGGCCCCGCAACTCAATGGTGGGACACACACAAGCGTACTCTGCCTGTTGGAACAGTCATCACCTGGTATGAGTTCCAGGCTGCTTTCCGTACACGTTACATCCCTCAAGCAATTATGGAACGCATGAAGACCCAGTTCCGTAACCTCACTCAGGGCAACAAGACTGTCGAAGCTTATCAGCGAGAATTTCTAGACCTCTCCCGCTATGCTGAAGAAGACATCGCCACAGATGCACGCAGACAGGAGAAGTTCCGTAGTGGACTACACCCCGACCTCAAGCTTGCACTAGCTGCTCAAGACTTCAATGACTTTTCAACTCTGACGAACAAGGCTATTCTTGTTGAGACCGCTCAGATGGAATACAAGGACTCGCAGAAGCGCTATCGTGATTCTGGCTCATCTTCGGGCTCAGCATCGAAGCGTCGAGTTTGGATTCCCAACAATGCGTTCCGTTCCAATACCTCTGCGCCAAAGAACAACTATGCTTCACCACGTCTGCCTCCTCCACCACCAAGGCAGCCAAAAACTCAAGCTATTCAAAACAATGCTCCTCTTCGTCCTGAAGATGGTCTATGCTTCAAGTGCCGCAAACCAGGTCACCAGGCTAAAGACTGCCGCCAGAATCAGAATCAGTTAGCCTTTCCCCATGCTGGCCGTGGCAATGGTCGTGGCAACAACCAGACCCGCAACTATAATACTGGGTCTGCTGCACATGGTCGTGGACACGCCTACAACATTGACATTGAAGAAGTCCAGGATCAACCTGCTACTGTGATGGGTACCCTTCATGTTAACTCAGTACCTGCTTCTGTTTTATTTGATTCAGGAGCATCACATTCATTCATCTCTGGAAAATTTGCATTCATGCATGGCATTCGATATGAGAAAATGCATACCCCGTTAGTTATTAAAACTCCCGGAGGTCACTGTCATGCTGACGTAATAGCACCTGACGTTACCGTCGAAATTAAAGGGTTGGAATTCCTTGCATCGCCCATCGTCCTGAAATCTTCCACCATAGACCTCATTCTTGGAATGGATTGGTTGAAAGCTCACATTGCTTCGATCAATTGTGCCACTAAAGTCGTCCAACTTCTTCACCCCACCGATGAGATAGTGAACTATACCGCCCGCATTACTCGGGACGCTGAAGCTCAGATATATGCTCTGAATGCTTTGAACGCCTCACCTCTGGAAGGGATCGAGAACGTTCCTGTCGTTCGAGATTTTCCAGAAGAACTTCCAGGAATACCCCCGGCTAGAGCTGTCGAGTTTGTCATCGACTTGAAGCCTGGCACCGTCCCTATTGCCAAGCGACCTTATAAGATGCCTCCGCATCATCTACTCGAGCTTAAGGAAGAAATCGACAAGTCGCTTAAGAGTGGTTTCATCCGCCCCAGTTCCTCTGCTTGGGGAGCACCTTCACTCTTCGTTAAGAAGAAGGATGGAACTAACCGTTTGGTTCAGGATTATCGGCCCATTAACCAAGCCACAATCCAGAATAAATACCCACTGCCCCGGATCAATGATCTTTATGATCAACTCGCTGGATCGTCGGTGTTCTCTAAACTTGACCTAAGGTTGGGTTATCACCAGATCCGTGTCCGTGAAGAGGATATTCCCAAGACTGCATTCGTCACTCGTTATGGCTCCTATGAATACACCGTCATGTCATTTGGCCTAACGAATGCCCCAGCTACGTTCTCCCGTCTGATGAATTATATATTCATGGATTACCTCGACAAATTCGTCGTGGTTTATTTGGATGATATTCTGGTTTATTCTAAGAATAAAGAAGAACATGCTGAACACCTCCGTTTGGTACTAGAAAGGCTCCGAGAACACCAGTTGTATGCCAAGTATTCCAAATGTGGATTTTGGCTTTCTGAAGTAACTTACCTTGGACAAGTGATTTCCAAGGATGGAATTGCTGTTAACCCCGAACGAGTTCAGGCTATTCTTGACTGGACTCCCCCGAAGAATGTCAAGCAAGTCAGAAGTTTTCTCGGACTTGCTAGTTATTGCCGTCGATTCATTGAGAACTTTTCCAAGATTGCAAAACCATTGACAAATCTGCTTCACAAAGGTGTTAAATTTGAGTGGACAGAAAAATGTCAAGAAAGCTTTCAGACACTAAAAGATAAATTGACATCTGCCCCAGTATTAGCACCCCCGGATTCCCAAAAGGATTTCGTAATATACTGCGATGCCTCTCGTCAAGGATTAGGCTGTGTCCTAATGCAAGAACGCAAGGTGATTGCTTATGCCTCCCGACAATTGCGTCCTCACGAAGAAAATTACCCAGTGCACGATCTCGAACTTTCTGCGGTTATTTATGCCCTGAAGCTATGGCGACATTACCTTCTCGGTAACCGTTGCGAGATATATACGGATCATCAAAGTTTGAAGTATTTGTATACTCAACCAGATCTGAACCTTCGTCAACAAAGATGGCTCGAGACAATAGCCGATTATGATATGAATATCTCATACACCCCTGGCAAGGCAAATGTAATGGCCGATGCTTTGAGCCGTAAGGCTTATTGCAGCAACCATATGGTTCAGGAATCACAACCTCTTCTTTATGAAGAGTTTCGTAAATTGAACCTCCATATTGTTCCACAGGGTTATCTCAATACCCTCGTTGTCGAACCAGATTTAGAACACAGCATCAAAACTATGCAACGGTATGACTCTGAAGTTGAAAGGATCAAGCGATACCTTGAAAAAGGAAAACCATCGGAGTTCTATCTTGATAATGATGGGATCCTATTTTTCCAACACCGTCTCTTCGTACCTAAGTTCAAAGATGAGAGAGAACACGTTATGATGGAAGCTCATGACACTCCTCTGTCAATTCATCCTGGTAGCACAAAGATGTACCGCGACATTTGTCAGAGATACTGGTGGCCTAATATGAAGCGAGATATTGCTCGTTATGTTTCTGAGTGTGACGTTTGCCACCGCGTTAAAGCTCAACATCAAAGGCCCGCAGGAACTCTGCAACCCCTTGCAATTCCTGAATGGAAATGGGACAAGGTCCAAATGGATTTCATTACTGGTTTTCCCAAATCTCAGAAGGGTAATGATGCTATATTTGTCGTCATTGACCGATTCTCAAAGGTTGCTCACTTTCTGCCAGTTAAAGAGACAATCACTGCTAGCCAGTTAGCAGACTTGTATGTTTCCCGAATTGTGTCACTCCATGGTGTTCCGTTGGAGATCAGTTCTGATCGTGGCAGCCTCTTCACCTCCAGATTCTGGAATAGTTTCCAAGAAGCTATGGGAACTCATCTGTCTTTCAGTACCGCTTTTCACCCTCAGTCACAGGGTCAAGTTGAACGAGTTAATCAAGTGCTCGAAGATATGCTTCGAGCTTGCGTCATCTCCTTCGGTAAGAAGTGGGAGGAATCTCTCCCGTATGCCGAATTCTCTTACAACAATAGCTATCAAGCTAGTCTGAAGATGGCACCGTTTGAAGTTCTTTACGGCCGTAAGTGTCGAACCCCTCTGAATTGGTCAGAAACTGGGAACGCTCACTCGTCGGACCGGACATTATTCAGCAAGCTGAAGATCAAGTCCACATTGTCCGTGAACATTTGAAAACTGCTCAGTCTCGTCAGAAGAGCAACTATGACCGAAAGCACCAGGAAATAGTCTATCAACCTGGCGAGCAAGCTTACCTCCGCGTCACTCCGTTGAAAGGCACTCATAGGTTCGGAATCAAAGGCAAGTTAGCTCCTCGCTACATTGGCCCGTTCCGTATTCTTGCCCGTCGAGGAGAAGTGGCATATCAATTGCAGTTGCCGCCTAATCTTTCTCAAGTACATGATGTCTTTCATGTATCCCAACTCCGTCGCTGCTTCAAGGATCCTATTCGAGCTGTGGATCACGAAGTGCTTGAATTACGGGAAGATCTGTCTTATCCAGAATATCCCATCCGTATTCTTGATGAAGCTGAACGTCGGACTCGTCAAAAGTCAATCAAATTCCTCAAGGTTCAGTGGTCAAATCATTCTGAAGATGAGGCCACTTGGGAACGCGAGGATCGTCTTCGTGAAGAATACCCCTCTTTCTTTCAGTCTTCCTCTTAATTCTCGGGACGAGAATTCTTAATAGATGAGGAGAATTGTAACACCCCCGGTGATTAGCAACAGTAATCACTTTTGATAATGACATGTCAGCATGATTAACAGTGCATAATCATCATTAGCATCATATTGCATTTCAACTCCTAACTCAAATTCAAATTTATATGAAAGTGAAATATAAAAGTTGTCCAACATAAAAACTGAAATGTTTGATAAATAACAAATATTGCAGAGGCTAGTCTAAAATTGAAACCAACAAATAATAAAATAATTAGGTGGCTCTAACATAATTAAAACAGTGAGGATTAATGCAAATTAATTATTATAAAAATTGTGGGAGCTCATATTGTCTCCAAACCAATTTTTGGTAGTGTTAGGTAATGCCTAGTATTTGTTGGAGCAGTTCCTATGTTTTACAAAATTCAATATGAGGCCTAACTATTTACTAAACTGAGAAAAGAAGATAAAGAAAAAGAAAAAGGCAAAAGAAAAGGAAAACAGAAAAAGAAAAGAGAAACACCTCCCCCCCCGGCCCAACTGGGCCCCAGCCCAGCTGGCCCGACCGGCCCACCCCCACTCTCCCTTATCCCCCTGGACCCCGAACCCTAGCGTCACCCACTCCCCACTCTCCCCCCCCCACGTCGCCCCTCCCTCGACTGGATCTGGATCGGGGCAAACCCCCGATCCCATCGCCCGTCGCCGCGACGACCTCGCCGCCCCGCGCCAGGACGCCGCCGCCCGTCGCCGCCTCGCCGCCTCCCTCTCGCCGGACCTCCCTCGCCGGCCTGCTTCCTCTCCGCCGTCGTCCCCGTCAACCACCTCGCGCCCCATTGCCCCAACCCCTGCACCCGACGTGAGCCCGCGCCCCTCCTCTCTCTCCTCGGCCTCCTCTTCCCTTCGCCCTCGCCGCGTCCGCACCTGGCCTCGGCCGCCGCCGCCGTGCTGCTCCTCCTCGCGGCTCCGGCCAATGGCGCCCAGCCACTTCCGCCGCGGCTCCCGCCCCGCTGCTACTCGTCTCCCTCCGCCGGCGCCGTCCGCGCCCTGCCTCCCCGCTCCCCGCACCCCTGCGTCGCGCCGGCCGTCCTCGCCCCGCGCCCACTCGTCCAGCTCGCCGCCGCTGCCAACCGCGGCCCCGGCCGGCCGGTGCCCGGGTCCGGCGCCCCGGGGCTCCGTCCGCCGCGCCCGGGTTGGCCTCGCCCTCCGCCCCGATGGGCGCCATCGCCCACTCCCACGCCCCAGCGCCCGATGCCCGCTAACCCGCCCCGGCTGGCCTTTGTGCCACTGCCAGGGGGCCCCACACCCTCTGTAAAAAAAAAGTAAAAAAAAAGATAAATAAAAATAAAAATAATAAAAATAATTAATTAATTAATTAGTTAATTAATCCTGATTAGGTTAATCTAATTAACTAGTTAGTGTTAATTAAACAGTAATTTAATTAGTTAATCCTAATTAGCCTAACAGTCTATGACAGGTGGGACCCACCCTGTCAGGACGCCTGCTGACGTCAGCATGATGTCATGCTGATGTCATCAGCAGCACTGTTTCGGATAATGTTGATTTAAATAATTAATTAAATTCCAGAAATTAATAAATACTTTAGAAAATCATATTAAATAATCTGTAACTCCGATGAAAATACTTTAGACATGAAACTTGCTCAGAATTCCGATACGAACCCGAATACGTCCTCCGTATTCCCGTCAGACGCCCGCAGCTATAAGAACGTTGAACTTTTAGACCATTTTCAGTAAATGAATAGTGCCCAACTTTAATTAAATAAATCCAAATAAATTCCTAAATTAACTAAATCATTTAGTTAGGCAGTAGAACACCCCGGCATATCATTTAGGCATCTCATACATATTGTTTGCATTATTGCCATGAATTTATTGTTTCTCTCCCCTTCCTTCTCTCTCTCGATAGACGCCGAGACCGACGACGCTGCACCTGGATACGACTACTCTACCGACGAGCAGCCCGTTGACGACCTTCCCCTCTTGCCAGAGCAACCAGGCAAGCCCCCCCCCCCCCCCTTGAGCATTCCAAATATCGCCCACTCTATTCTCCTGGTTGCATTAGATTTTGCTACTGTTAATGTATGCTCCTATTCTGATGCATAGCCTGCTGTTGTAACCTGTTCATTGCTACCTTACCTGCCTATAATAAACTGTTTAGTTTAGGTTGGAATGAACCATCAGTGACCCCACCACCTTACCTTTGTTGCCCCTGCTTGATCATCGACGACTCGATCAACGTGATCGTCGATCAGAGACCGACACCTCACTTCACACCTCCTTAGTTGTACGACTCTGCGTAGTAACTATCGAGTGCCGAGGGTGATACCTCGTAATGCACTCCCGATGAATACTCTGTAGTGTAGCTGTTCGGTCGTGGTCATCGAGGGTGATTCCTCCTTCTCCACTTCCGATACGACTCTGTCGTGCGACCCCTCAGTGTGAACCTCGAGGGTGATACCTCATACGTTCGCCCTGATGATTTCGTCGAGTGGAATCCGCAGAGGGTGATTCCTCGGGTTTCCCCCTTGATGTTATGACCACACGATTACTTGACCTCTGTTACAGGCGGGTCCACCCTGGTGGGTACCCGCTGGGGATCTATGATTTTCGGGTGTGCTGGAAGGGCACTCGAGTGTGACATTGTGGCGGAGCATCAGAGACTCTGATTGTCTCCGCTTGATACTAATTGAGCCTATTGGATTTGGGTGTGTGATCTGAGTGGGTTGACGTACCCTATACGCACTACCACCACGCGGGATAATGGTTATGGGACCCTCTGCGAAGTACGTTTCTCCCGAAAGCTCGTCTGACGTCACGATTCACCGTGCGGGCTGATTGTCGGGATTGGGCTGGATACTTCACTGACGAGTTCAGTGTCGCGCCTGCACCCCGGCCAGTCTCGCAACGCGCAGGGTGCCCAGGGCGATGGCCCGAGACCTCTGGGTGCATAGGTTAGTCCGGCGTGCTGACCTCTCTGCCGAGCCTAGGTAGAGCGCTGTTTCGTGTTGATCTTCCGAGGACGGGCATTACCCAGCAAGTGTGTCCGGTCAGAGTTGATCGAGCGTGTTGGGTAATAGTAGTGCACCCCTGCAGGGATGAATCTTCTATCGATAGCCGGTCCTACGGTAAAGGACGCTCAGTTTGTGTATCCCGATCTACTACTTAAACTGGATACTTGTTACTTAATTGAAGCTTCGGGATCGCTTTCTCGCTTGGGAGTCGAGGAAGGATCTTTAAGCTGTACTTCAACATGTTTGCTAAATAAAATGCTATTCTACTCTCTTCTACTGCTGCAAGATGATGGCCTTATGAAGATATTTGAAGATGCTAGTCTTCGATAGGACTAGGCCTTCTCTCTATTCTGGCATTTCTGCAGCCCAGTCCACCTATACAGCCATTCTCCATTGATAATGTTGCATATGTAGTATAGATCCTTGCTTGCTGAGTACTTTGGATGAGTACTCACGGTTGCTTTACTTTCTCTTTTCCCCATATACCCCACCTTGATGATACAAACAGACGATGGAGTCCAGGAGCCAGATGCCACCACCGGAGCTTACTACCAGGAGGGTCCAGAGGGTACTTACTACTGGATCGAGCCAGCTGACCAAGAGTAGGATCGGAGGCTCCCAGGCAGGAGGCCAACGCCTTTCGATCTAGTGTCGTTGTTTGTGCTTGCCTTCTTAAGGCAAAACTTGTCTAACTATGTCTGTACTCAGATAATATTTGTATGACTGACTTATGTATTTGGATCTTCGGATCCCTGGTCTGTAATATTGTGGACCTCCGTTTAAATTGTGTTAGAGTTGTGTTGTGATATCTTCCCGTGAGTCCCTGTGCTTGATCGTACACGTTTGCGTGTATGATTAGTGTACGATTGAGTCGGGGCGCCACAATAACCCGGCCCCTCCTGGGCGGTTTATACTCAATAGTTATATCCCCAACACACACCCTACCGCCAAAGCCTCCGGCGGTAGGGCGCCTCCCCCCACGCACCTGCGTTCTGTGACCAAAAATGCCACCCAAACTGCGGTAGGGTTGCACACCCTACCGCTAGGCGTCATGGCGGTAGGTTTGCAAACCCTACCGCCGTTCCCTCTGGCGGTAGGACAAAACAAAGATTTATATGCCACGGGCCGCCCACCCCACCCCCTTATCCCCCACTCAGCCGCCCGAAGAACAGAGTTCTTCTTCCTCTCTCGCCCCTCTCTCATCTCCTCCACTCCCCCTCGGATCTTCTTCATTTCTTCACCGATTTTGCGGATCGAGATGGCCCCGAAAAGAGAAAAGTAAGCTCCTCCAATCCCTCCAATTAGTTTGAGTCAAATCACTCCCCCTTTTGAACTAGATTTAATTTTTTTTTGTAGCCTAGGAATGATTTAGTTTGAGTCAATTTTTTTGATATGATGCATGTTGGTGGAATTTATTTAGATGTGATGATGCATGTTGATATGATGAACCCTAATTCATATTCATGTTAAAAAAACATGTTCATGTTAAAAAAATCATGATGAACCCTAATTGATATGATGAACCTTGGTGATTGCATATTGATATATTTATTTATTTATTGACCACATGATGAACCCTAATTCATGTTCATGTTAAGAAAAATCTTCATATGCTTATTGAAAGATTAACTCATATTTTCTAGGTTTAGATTTTTTTGAAGGTGATGAACCTTTGTGTGATGCATCTATATGTTTAGGTACGGAACCGTGGAGCAAGCACCGCCCACTCCATCACCGCCCGCTCCTCCCACTCCTCTCCAGCACATCCCGTCACAGATGCCACTCCCGTACGTGTATGAGGCCTTCCCTGAGCTGCTGCAGCCGGTGGGATCTGTCTCAGACGAGGTCCTAGAGGCGACGAGGGCAATGCGGTGGCAGGAGAGGGCAGAGCGAATCCTCGACGATGTACGGTCTTGGTCGCAGAGCGTGAAGGAGTGGAAGAGTGTGAAGACAGAGATGGAGGCAGATCCAACTATCTCCCGTGTCCGCCGGGAAGGGTGCATTGAAGTTGCCAAGCAGCACGCCGACTAGGAGCTGCGCAATTTGGGCCGGAGAATCTACTTCGAGAGCAATGTGGAGGAGAGAGCCAGGATGCCGCCCCCAAGTGCATCAGCGTTCGAGATCATCAACTGGGCTAGGGCGGAGGCGAAAACTCCAGCGGGCAAGGCAAGGTGGGAGTGCTTGGCAGGTCGGATGCCGACCAGCGTTCCGCCTCCGCCTGAACCGGTGGATCCGCTGCCGTTTCTGTCTCCACGGCCAGGGCTAACATACGACGAGCTCTGAAGATGTCTGCCCGCTCTCGGAACTTGTCTTAAGATCTTCCTATTAGTTTGTCTTGTGCCTTTTAATTATGTTCTCAATGAATATGAAACTATGTGCCTCTTGTAATGCCTTGTGCCTTTCATTTATGTTCTCAATGAATATGAAACTATGTGCTGTCAAATTCAGTTTTTTTCATAAGTTTGTCTGTCAAATTCAGTTTGAACATTAAGTTAACTTCATGCCAATTGTTCTTGTCAATATGAGTGTACTTTCATGTGAAAAAAGAGACTCATTACAACACTGAAAAGAGCACAGTTTCTTCAATAATAACTACTTCAAAATACAAGCTGTGCAAAAAATGCACTATGATGGGACCCTACCGCCGGGCTGCTGGCGGTAGGTCTGTACACCCTACCGCCGTCGGCTCCGGCGGTAGGGTGTCTGCCAGGTCAGCCCCTGGCCATTTGTGTGACGGCGGCTGCCGTTCCCCTACCGCCAAAGGTCCTGGCGGTAGGCTATGCAAGCCTACCGCCATAGAGTGCGGTGGTAGCAAAAGGGTCAAATGTCGAAATAATTTCGAACCGGGGCCAGATCCGGCTAAACTCCACAAAAAGGGTCAAAACACGAAATTTTGTCGCGCAGCGCATGGGCGATCAAGCAACGCCCGTGTGGGACGCCATGAGTGTCCTCGGGCCACGCGGTGCAGTACTGGCCAGCACAGGACGACGCGAGTAGCCGTGTAGCTGGCCGCTGCAGAGTACGCAAGCAGCCGTGACGAAGAAGTCGGCGGAGTTGACGCCAATGATGAAGTACACGCACGTTGTTGACGACGGACGGCGGCGGGCGACGCAAGCCGATCTATAGATTGGAGAACCAAAAACGAAGCGCCGATCAAGACGACTGGCGTGAGAGAAAAAAAACCCGAATCAAGGATCGGGAAAAAGACTCTCTAGGGCAGCCGATCAATATGATCGGCGAACGAACCCTAGGTACGGACGGCGCGGCCCCCGGCGGCGATCATGGAGATCGACCGCCCCGGGGGCGGCGCGATGCGGAAGCGGCGGCGGCACTAGGGTTTGGATCGGTTAGGCTGATACCATATTAGAAGGAAGAGAGAGGGATTGGTGGAATCGTTGATTGATGTTGCTTAAGCCTCGTAGGCATATATATATATATATATAGGAGTACAATGACTAACTTGAATTACAAGACAAGCCGGAACATATTCTAGTCTATCTCGTAATTCCTAACTAAACATAATACTCAACAATTAGGTTGCAGATTGGTTCCGGCAGTTCGACCTCATCATGCCGATCGCATCGCAAGTTGACGGGGATTTGACACATCTCCCGAAAACTATACAAGCTGTACCCGACACCACCAATCAAGTTCAGAGCAAGACGACGGCATGGGTCGCGGCGGCGTGCTCGCCTGGCTGCTCCTGGCCGTGCTCCTGCTGGCCCTCGGTTCTTCCACGAGCACGGCAGCCTGCTCCTCGCGTGTCCTTCCAGGTACGTGTGCCGGTGTGCGTGCGTGACCCTCTCTGGATCGTTTTGCATGCGTTGGTCGCTGGAGTAATTACGTCCCCGATCGAGCGGCTCGGGGAGGGCCTCCGTAACAACATTGCTTGCGACGCAGCTGCAGATGGTGACGTGATGGTGCGGGCTGCCGGAGACGGAGGAGCGTACGGTGGACGCGGAGGCGAAAGGGTTGTGGTGGGGAGGTCTCTGCTGCAGAGGGCGGCGTGAAGGCCGCCGTCGCCGGTGCCGAACCCGCCGAGGGCCACCGTCGCGCCGGGGCCACCGCCGCGGAAGGCGTAGCGTCTGCGTGACTCTACTATCTCTGTGCAGTAACACTGTTGCGCATACAATGATACGACCACACGACGCATGGCAATTGCTTGCTGTCCACCTCTGCGACTGACGTACGGGCGCCGCTAGATGTTACACGGACAAGCCTCGACGCAATTCGTGAGGAGACAAAAAAAAAATCGTGAAGAGACATTGTGTACGAGATACTATCAATTTGGTGCCCCGTGCAATATTTCATTTGCGGGGAAAATGAATGAAATTGCCGCGCGGAATACTGTCCTAGCTCTCGGCCGCCGGCGCAGCGTTGCCGCCGTGGGACGATCTTGCGCGTACAGCAAGGGGATTGCTGATCTACGGGGCCGGTGCTCGTGCTTATGCACGGTTCCAACGAGGTTAGGCGTCTTTTGAAGCCACTTTGACTGAATTTATTAATGAAAAAAAATTACTACTCAGAACCTTCAACTTTCGCTACTTCAGATTT
Source organism: Thinopyrum elongatum (assembly GCA_011799875.1). Lineage (NCBI taxonomy): Eukaryota > Viridiplantae > Streptophyta > Magnoliopsida > Poales > Poaceae > Thinopyrum > Thinopyrum elongatum. The sequence continues at coordinate 157,436,527 of CM022303.1, read as the reverse complement.
CAGCTCAACATCAACAACTTTGACTGAAATTATCCGAGATTTCAACTAAATTAAAACCCACTTTCAGCATTGTGGTAGATACTTCTCTGTCCGGGCTCCCCCCCCCCCCATTCAAACCTTCAACTTTCGTTACTTCATAGTTCAGCTCAACATCATCAACTTTGACTCAATTTATCCGAGATTTCAACTAAATTAAATCCCACCTTCAGTATTGTGGTAGATACTTCTCTGTCCGGGTTTATTAAGCCCCCCCCTCCCCTCCCCCCCCTCCCCCCACCCAGCCACACTCACGCACACACATACATTGTGGGTGAGAGGTCTTTTTGACCATTTGATGGAGCAGGGTAATAACAGGTTAGCACAGTTGGTGTAGGGGACTAAAAATGGAAATGTCGGTAAATAGGGCACATAGTGTTATTCATTGGCATATGAATAGTTTGAATGCCAATTTCTCATATCTTGAATAGTGTTTGCAGGTTTCTATTCCACGAGGCATGTTCGAAGCGGGTGTGCATAATGCAAACCAAACACAATCTATTTTGTTTTCCACTCCCTCCATTCTCTAATTCTTGTCGTGGTTTTAGTTTAAATTTGAACTAAAACCATGACAAAAATTATGAAATGGAGAGAGTACCATTTACAAGAATTTTCAACTCGAGTACAACATAAGATAAGTTTACACACAGATACATCACCCCACATATAATGATATAAACACAACACCAAAAGAAGACTTGGAGTCATAGAGCATTGACATGTTATTTTTACGGGAGCTTCAATATGTCTCAAATATGGCAGAATGAAAATAGGTTCGGCCCAGATAAAAACTAACAAGGCTCGCGTGAAGGAAATATGCCCTAGAGGCAATAATAAAGTTGTTATTTTATATTTTCTTATTCATGATAAAAGTTTATTATTCATGCTAGAATTGTATTGATTGAAAACCTAAATACATATGTGAATATATAAACAAATACCGTGTCCCTAGTAAGCCTCTACTAGACTAGCTCGTTGATCAAAGATGGTTAACGTTTCCTAACCATAGACATGTGTTGTCATTTGATAACGGGATCACATCATTAGGAGAATGATGTGATAGACAAGACCCATCCGTTAGCTTAGCACAATGATCGTTCAAGTTTTATTGTTATTGCTTTCTTCATGTCAAATACATATTCCTTCGACTATGAGATTATGCAATTCCCAGATACCGTAGGAATACCTTGTGTGCTATCAAACGTCACAACGTAACTGGGTGATTATAAAGATGCTCTACAGGTATCTCCGAAGGTGTTTGTTGAGTTGGCATAGATCGAGACTAGGATTTATCACTCCGAGTATCGGAGAGGTATCTCTGGGCCCTCTCGGTAATACACATCATAAGCTTGCAAGCAAACGACTAAGGAGTTAGTCACGAGGTGTTGTATTACGAAACGAGTAAAGAGACTTGCCGGTAACGAGATTGAACTAGGTATGAAGATACCGACGATCGAATCTCGGGCAAGTAACATACCGATGAATAAAGGGCATTACGTATGTTGTCATAACGGTTCGACCGATAAAGATCTTCGTAGAATATGTAGGAGCCAATATGGGCATCCAGGTTCCGTTATTGGTTATTGACCGGAGAGGTGTCTCGGTCATTTCTACATAGTTCTCGAACCTGTAGGGTCCGCACGCTTAACGTTCGATGGCGATATAGTATTATACGAGTTATGTGATTTGGTGACCGAATGTTGTTCGGAGTCCCGGATGAGATCACGAACATGACGAGGAGTCTCGAAATGGTCGACAGGTAAAGATTGATATATAGGACGATGGTATTCGGACACCGGAAGGAAAGAGGGGGGGGGGGGGGCGCAGGAGGGCAGGAGCCATAGGGCCGGCGGCCAGGGCGCGCCCTGGTTGCCCTAGGCTGCCTCCTCCCCCCTCCCACCTATATATATGTGGGGAGGAGGCACCACACAAGCACACAACATTGTCTTAGCCGTGCGCGGCGCCCCCGTCCACAGTTTTCTTCCTCGGTCATATTTTCGTAGTGCTTAGACGAAGCTCTGCGGAGATCGCATCACCATCACCGTCACCACACCGTCGTGCTGCCGGAACTCATCTACTACTTCGCCCGTCTTGCTGGATTAAGAAGGCGAGGACGTCACCGAGCTGAACGTGTGCAGAACACGGAGGTGCCGTGCGTTCGGTACTAGATCGGTTGGAGTGCGAAGAAAGTTTGACTACATCAACCGCATTGTGAAACGCTTCTGCTTACGGTCTACGAGGGTACGTAGACAATCTCTCCCCCTCGTTGCTATGCATCTCCATGGATAGATCATTGCGTGTGCGTAGAATTTTTTTTGTTTTCATGCAATGTTTCCCAACATCGCGAGCCGCCAGATCGAGCATCATCGAACAGTCCAAGCACCCCCTTCACCTTGTGTGTTCTCCTTCCAAGCAAAAGCGCACACTTCTCCGACAGTGGCCGTGTCAGGACTTTGATCCTGTGTAGTCAATTTAAAGTGATGCACTCAATTACATGTATTTATATTGACATTGTTTTTATTTTTACATGATTTTGGACTTATATCTGTTGTTTTTGTGTAAGACTGTGTAGTCAATTGCACGTTTATGTGGCTTCGCCATTGCTCACTGAGACGCACAAACGATCTGGTGCAGCATCGACGATGATCCCACAACGGCCGACCGCAATATTGGCGATGCTTCGACGACCTCCCGCAACACCAGCGAGCTTCGCATATCCCCCGCATCACATGTCGCCCTTAACACCGACATCGCTTTGGCTCCCTCCCTACAGCACTGGCGATGCTTCACAACATGGCGATTCTCACAACCCTCCTGCAGCACCGATGATGCTTCCTCAACACAGGTGAACCCCCGTGTAGCACCGCGTCTCGCAGCAGACGAAGTCTAGGATGGTCCGGATCCCGCAACATTGGTCACCATCCTTTGCAATGTCGGCGGTGGAGGCGCTCTCTTCCTCTCGTTCTCTTTTTTTTGCCAGAAAATTTCCGATCTATTCATCTTCAATCATGGCAGTACAACGAATACCAAAAATAATAGAAATTACATCCAGATCCGTAGACCACCTAGCGACGACTACAAGCACTGAAGCGAGCCGAAGGCGCGCCGCCGTCATCGCCCCTCCATCACCGGAGTCGGGCGTAACTTGTTGTAGTAGACAATCGGGAAGTCGTCGTGCTAAGGCCCCGTAGGACCAGTGCACCAGAACAGCAACCGCCGCAGATGAAGAATAATGTAAATCAGAAGGATCCAATCCGAAGACACACGAACGTAGACGAACAACGACGAGATCCGAGCAAATCCACCAAAGATAGATCCACCGGAGACACACCTCCACACGCCCACCAACGGTGCTAGGCGCACCGCCGGAATGGGGGCTAGGCGGGGAGACCTTTATTCCATCTTCAGGGAGCCGCCGCCGTCTCGTCTTCCTGAGCAGGACACAAACCCTAGCAAAACTGAAAGAAACGACTAAAAACGGAGCCCTCCCGCCGGCCCTTGCCGAGATCCACCGCGCGGAGAGGAGGCGGACCTGCGGCGGCACCGGCGGGAGGCAGAAACCCTAACTTTTTTGAGAAGCGGATGCAAGTTGTCGTTGTTTTTGGTTGTGCATTTGGTAGAGAAGCGTCCACGGTGGCCATTGAGGAGGTGGTCGAAAAATAAGGATGGAGCGGTGCGAGAGAGATCGAGCGTTCACGGGTCCCGGAGGTACGTATCGCACGCTCGAGGCGGTCGACGGGGCGAACAGAAATCAATTAGGTGATTTCCAGTGTTTCCCAAATAATAGATGAAAGTTTCCTCTTGTTTTTTTAGTGAAATGCAGATATTTTTCTTGACTACATGTATGCAAATGAAAACACTCTTACGAAGAAACTATCTTTTCTTCGCAAAAAAAGAAGAGAAGAAAGTACTCCCTCCGTTTTTATTTACTTCGCGTATTAGGTTTGGTCAAAGTCAAGCTTTGTAAACTTTGATCAAAATTATAGACAAAAGTATTGACATATACAATAAAAAATCAATATCATTAGATTCATTGTTGAATATACTTTCAAATTATATAGATTTGTTATGGTAAATATTTATATTTTTTCTATAAAATTGGTCAAATTTAGGAAGTTTAACTTCAGTCAACTCTAATATGCGAAGTAAATAAAAACGGAGGGAGTATCTTCCAGTTCCATTTTCTTGGGTATCCTAAACGGATCAGGTGGACGTTAGATGGGGGTTTGCTTGGCGTAGCGTTCAGGTCTGGCCTTTCGGGGCAGCACTGTCCACGCCGCGAACGCGCACTAGAGTCAGTCCCAGCTCCCAACCTCCACCCGGGACTTCGCCATGGCCGCGCCGTGCGGCCGCGGCGCGCTGCGGCTCGTGCTCATCGCCGTCTCCGCGGCCTTCCTCACCTACAACGTGCTCCTGTCCTCCCGCTCCCTCCTGCCCCTCCCCACCGCCTCCTTCCCCGCCGCCACCACCGCCTCCTCCTCCTCCTCCCGCCGCCTCGCCTCTGGCGGCAGAGGCGGGCGGAGGCTGTTCCACACCGCGGTGACCGCGTCGGGGTCCGTGTACAACACGTGGCAGTGCCGCGTCATGTACCGCTGGTTCAAGGAGGCGCGGCGGCAGCCGGGCGGCGCCGACGTGGGCGGCTTCACCAGGATCCTGCACTCCGGGAAGCCCGACGAGTTCGTCCACGAGATCCCCACCTTCGTCGCCGACCCGCTCCCCGACGGGGCGGATCAGGTAACAGCAACACTCTGCGCTCAGTTGCTTGGTTAGGTGAAACGGCAATTTTTACCCTGTTGCTCGTTTTTTTTAATAAAAAACTATTGCTTCCCTGGTTTGCTGTTGCTGGTTGGGTAGAGTTCTGGAGAAATGCGGGTTGTTCGTGCGGATCACGTGAATTGGTTGATAGGAAGATCAGCAAAGAAGTTCCTGAAACTGTCTAGACATTGGTTCGTGTTCAGTTTAATGCTCAGTTTGAGTTTCATATATAACACTAACACAGCACCACTGTAACAAATTTGATGTCCCAAACCTCCACTTCTGCCGCACTGGAAAGGTCAGGGCATAGATTATAGTTCCACTGACACATGAGCGTTGAACTTCTGGACAAAACAACAGCTGTCCTCCCTTACCTTGTATACAAATATGTGGGGATCAAGTGCATGTGGATCTGAGCAAATGGTCAGGGCCAAGTTGATGGAAAAGACTGTCTGGCAGCTCGGATGGGTAAACAGGATTGGACCCTGCTGCTACCCACTTTTCATCATGTGGCGTCCAGAGCAAGAACCATCGATTTAGGATGCCAGCTGCTAATAAACCTTTAGTCAGTACTCAGTATGTCTCTCATGATGACAGAGCCTTATGGTAAAGTGGAACTGTCACTGTTTGGATATAATCTACTCCTACCATTGTTCAGGTTTGGTGTAGCAATGCCTAGTATAGTATACTGATGGACAAACAATTCAAGATCTCACAAAGTTTTTCACCGAGCCTTGGTACCAAAACCATGCATTATATCTTTGAGAATGTTTTTTTCTGTGGCAAATTGTTCCCAGAATGCTGCTTGTTAGAATTTTCTCTTAACAGAGCTCATCCAAATCTCAGGGATACATTGTTCTTAATAGGCCCTGGGCATTTGTTCAATGGCTCCAGAAGGCAGACATTCCGGAAGAGTAAGTTTATAGAAAACTCATATAAGAAGCATACATCAACCTTCAGAATCAATATCTTAGCTGATTTCCATATGTACTGTAGATATATCTTGATGGCAGAGCCAGATCATCTTATTGTCAAACCAATCCCAAACTTATCAAGAGATGGCCGGGCAGCAGCTTTCCCTTTCTTCTATATCGAGCCCAAAAAATATGAAAAGGTGCTGCGTAAATTCTTCTCCGAAAAGGAAGGGCCGATCACTAACATTGACCCCATAGGAAATTCTCCTGTCATCATTGAGAAGGTATTTTTTTTCCAGTGGAATATATTCAGAGCATCTACTCATACTGAAGTAATTAATCAATTATATTCTCCCTAATTTGCTAGGAATCTCTTTCTAGGATCGTACCGACATGGATGAATATTTCGTTAGCAATGAAGAAAGATCCCGAAGCAGATAAAGCTTTTGGCTGGGTTCTTGAAATGTAAAGGCCTACCAATCATTAATTCATTATCTAATCTCGATGATATATTCAAGCTTTCAATCAGGCGTGCAGCATATCTAACTATTCTGTATACTAACGTCTCTATGCTGTTATTCTGGAAAACAGGTATGCGTATGCTGTATCATCCGCTCTCCATGGAGTGGGGAACATCTTACACAAGGATTTCATGATTCAGGTTTAGTATGTGACTGTTTGGTTTACGAGCATGTGACCCATGTATTTTGGGGAATTGTGCAATTTTTTGCTCTGAGCTGATAATTCCATTCTGTTGTCTTAGCCACCATGGGACCTTGAAATTGGTGATTCATTTATTATACATTATACTTATGGGTGTGATTATGATATGAAGGTATATAGTTCTCTCTTGATGCAAAATTTCAGGATTCGTCTTAGAAGTTCATTCTTTAACCATGTTCTTCTCTTAACAAGGGCAAATTAACTTATGGCAAAATTGGAGAGTGGAGGTTTGACAAAAGATCCTACGAGAATAAACCTCCTCCTAGAAATTTGCCATTACCTCCGAATGGCGTACCCCAAAGTGTGGTATGGTCCAGCTCTGCCTACAGCTTCTAATATTAGTTTTCCGTTCAAGGACCTTTACTTTTATCATTCTAGTGGCTATTATTCTGAACTTTCTGCACTGTTCTTTTTTATTCTGTACCAAACCCGCACTGTCTTGGTGATCTAGACCTTTATGAAGAATTTTGTTATCTTTGTCAGTACTCTGTACACATTACATAACAGACGATGATTCACACTTACCACAAGTCCCTTTTTTACCATGCCTTTATCCTATGTTCTTGGAATATTTGTTAACGCGTATAGTGGATTTTTGTGTTTTCCGCAGGTGACACTTGTGAAAATGGTTAATGAAGCAACGGCCAACATACCCAACTGGGAATCTTACGCAGCCGAGTGACCTTGTACAATCTGATACTCCCTCCGTCCCAAAATAAGTGTCTCAACTTTGTACTAACTGTAGTACAAAGTTGTACTAGAGTTGAGACACTTATTTTGGGACGGAGGGAGTACTTGTCAAGCCGATTTTGTTCGCTCGATCACTGGCCAAGCTTGGATAAGTGGTTCATTCGAGTTTATCCAGGGCCCTGACTCCAAGCGTGTGTATTCTGGCCTTGGATTGCTGAAATCCGAAAGCGAAACTAGTGCAAAAACAGCATGATCTCTTTAGTTAGAGTCACACATATAGTATGTCCTATGTGAGAATTACAATGGAAATGAGTGTGGGGTGTGTTGAGCTCTTGTTCTTGATGCTCATTCCTGACTTGTGAGTTGTGACTTCATCCTGAGTCCTTTCTGCTTCAGAAAAGTCACGCGGACACTGTATTTTAGGCAAGACAATGGAATCCTCTGTTTACTTGTTTTTTCATTTGAACAGAAGCTGAAATGCATGAATCAAGTATTGCAGTTTGATGAGTAATATAACTGTGGTTGTATACAAAGAAATTGCCCTTCAAGAAGTGATATGTTTGCCCTTACTTAGCTTATCCGAATGATCTTTGTCTTCAGTGTCAAAAATGGGTTTACATTTTGGGACGGAGGTAGTATAAATTATGCATAATCACTTCACCTACACAAGGCTCATTTTAATCAGACTGCAGTTGTTAGAGGCCAAAATCAACAACATAAATCACACCTTGAACACACTACATTTTGTTTTGTCTGCTTACATTAATCTTTCTTCTTCTTCCTTTATACTGAAGATAAATCAGTGACCATGAGAAAATATTCTCCTTTGCCTTTTTAAATTAGAACCCTTTTAACTTGCGAACGTTCGCTGGGAGGGGGGCGACATTTCAAACGATTTCGCTGGTAGTTTTAGTTGTGAGGGGTTGACAACTTCTTCAGAGTTACATGATAGTTTATTCGAAAAAAGCGTTTTTCGTTTAAGATTTCGCAAAGCAACTAAAACTGCTAAGAAAAAGCGTTCGCTTGTCATCCTCTCCGGCTGACGTTCGCCAGATAACGTTATGGTTGATTTAGCGAAGAAGAAAAAACTGGTTTCCCCACAAGGAAAAGTCAGTTCCCTCTCTCTTACTTCTCCCAGTCGTCTTTCTTCCTCCCTTTGCCTGCCAGATCCCACCTCGCCGCCTCCGATGACCACAGACCCCTCCGCTCCTCCCTAGCCCCCGCCGCCTCCCCCCAACCCCTCCTCCAATGGAACCCGCGGCGGCGCCAGCCGCCCCCGCGCACCCTCACGGAGGCCATACCCTCACCGTCGGCGGCACCGCGCGGGGCGTCCGGCGGCGCCAGTACGCGGTGCTGGCGCTCACCTTCGCGGCCTACGCGGCGTTCCACGCCTCCCGCAAGCCGCCCAGCATCGTCAAGGCGGTCCTCTCCGCGGGCTGGGCGCCGTTCACCGGGCCCGAGGGGACCCACCGCCTCGGCGAGCTCGACGTCGCCTTCCTCGCCGCCTACGCCGCCGCCATGTTCGCCGCGGGCCACCTGGCCGACCGCGCCGACCTCCGCGTCCTCCTCGGCGCCGCCATGCTCGCTTCGGGGGCCACGTCGGCGGCGCTCGGCGCGGCCTACTTCCTGGGCGTCCACAGCCTCCCCTTCTTCCTCGCCGCGCAGGTCGCCAGCGGCGTCGTCCAGTCCGCCGGCTGGCCCTGCGTCGTCGCCGTCGTGGGGAACTGGTTCGGCCACGCCTCCCGCCGCGGGACCATCATGGGGGTGTGGAACTCCCACACCTCCGTCGGCAACATCGCCGGCTCCGTCCTCGCCGCCGCCGTGCTCGAGTTCGGCTGGGGGTGGTCCTTCTTGGTACCGGCATTCCTCATTTCCGCGCTCGGGGTCCTGGTGCTGGTGTTCTTGGTCGCTCACCCGAGTGATGCTGGCTTGGACCTGGAAGCAATGGAGGTTGAGATGAATGGGGATGGTGGGGAGGAGGTGGAGCTTCTTGTAGAGGACAAGAAAGAGGTTGAAGTGGATGATGATGATGAATTGGAATTGGAAATGGGGTCCCAATTACCTACGGCCATCGGGTTCTTGGAGGCATGGAGATTGCCCGGTGTCGCCGAATATGCATTCTGCCTCTTCTTCTCCAAGCTTGTTGCTTATACCTTCCTCTATTGGCTGCCATTCTACATCCGGAACAATGGTACGTGCTTCTTATATTCAGATAGTTTATCCTGCGTTAACAGCAGCTAAATATCACCTTGTTATCTGCACTGGACATCTGGTGAATTTGGGTAAAAGAGAAGAAGAAATGGGCCGGGATTAGTTTGAATTGCTCTGAACTGTTAGAGCATTCATCCTACCTTAGCAACTTGATATAGCAGTAGTTTCACTTTAATGTCGCGGCTAGCGTGTCGCTCATTGGACAACATAATCTTCAGTTCCATGCGCATTCAGAAATTTAAGTTCTACAAAAAACTTTTGTTCTATACTCTCTCCGTTCATAAATCTAACATGTTATGGATATTTCAATATGGACTACATGCGAACTGAACTGAGTGAACAAACACACTAAAACGTGTCTATATACATCCGATTTAGAAAAAAGCTGGAACATCTTATATTTGTGAACCGAGGGAGTACAATGTAATGTGATGGGGCTAATTGATGTCTAGCGATTCTTAGGGATCTTCTTCGAATTTATTTTTGGTATTATTTTCAGCATTTCTGCCTATATGCAAGTAGCTATTTAGCAGTGTTAGTTTGTTGAGCAGTTCATTGTAAGAGGTTAAAATGTTACTCCCTCGGTAAAGAAATATAAGAGTGTTTAGATCACTAGAGTAGTGATCTAAATGCTCATATATTTCTTTACAGAGGGAGTACATATTGAACTGAAAACCTCCTTTTGTTGAGTGAAATGAACGCTATCAACATCTGCTCTCCATGCACCATTTATCTGCCTAGATATGATAACAGTTGACACCCATGCGTGTCTTTATTTGTCTGCTTATAATATTGTGTATACTACCCACAAATCCTTCATTTTGCTTGCGTAGTACTAATGGGTAGGAGAACATTAGAAGTGATAAGTGCCAATGGGAGGTTATTGCTATTTTGTTGCAAGCATTGCTTTTCAGTGAAGAACTTCTTCAAGGTATCACTGCTGACTTATGTTACATGTCATGATGTTGCAGCTGTAGCAGGCCAGTTCTTGTCACACAAGGCTTCAGGAATTCTGTCAATTGTATTCGACATCGGAGGAGTTCTTGGAGGGGTTTCTGCTGGTTTCCTCTCAGATGCAATAGGTGCCAGAGCTATAACATCAGCTCTGTTCCTTTTTCTCTCAATCCCTGCTCTTATCCTTTACCGGACATTCGGAAGCATATCCATGCGCCACAACATCGCCCTCATGTTCATCTCCGGCTACTTCGTGAACGGCCCATACTCCCTCATCACCACGGCCGTCGCAACTGATCTCGGCACCCAGGATGCGATCAAGGGGAATTCACGAGCACTAGCCACTGTCTCTGCTATAATCGACGGCACTGGCTCTGTTGGTGCAGCATTGGGGCCCTTACTGACGGGGTACATCTCGACAAGAGGATGGAACAGCGTGTTCTTCATGCTGATCGTGTCCATATCCCTCGCCCTCGTGTTTTTGATACGCATAGCGAGGGATGAGATAGTTGCCAAGATCGGTGCCAGGCGTTAGGTTTTATTTGCCGGTGCTTCGGAACTGCGAGAGGCTTTTTTCGCGGGAGTTGTAAAAGTCTGTAGGAGTTAGGGTTACGGCCATTTCTTGGTTCATGTAAATTGGTTGGTTGGTTGGATGCACATATGTACACCCGTGGAAATGGAAGGCTGGATACAGATGTTGCTTTTCTATGTGCGCCATAGTACCTCTCAGCAAGGGGATTAACAAAGCATCACCACGTCATACGTGTTTGTTCTGATTGCTTATTGCTATTGCAGTTGCAGAAGATTGTTCAACTACCAAAAGATTGCGGTGTGCAAAGCAATGTTCAGGACATCTGTAACTGGTACCGTATCGGTCGGGTACTGAGTAGGGATAAAGAGGTGAATTTTCCAGTTACTCGACTGATAAATCAGTTAATCAGCTATTCGGTGACCCACAATGGTGCAAAGTATGAGCCTCCCTGGTCCCGTCGTGTGATCTTGAAATATTAGGACGTGTGTACAATGGCAACGGTGTGGCGTCAAACTTGTTTTAGTCATGTCAAATACCCCTAGTCATGTCAAATACCCCCTCCGTTTCAAAATAAGTCTCTCAAATTTAGTACAACTTTATACTAAAGTTAGTATAAAATTAAGACACTTATTTTGGGACGGAGGGAGTATGACTTTTGTGGACGAGGAGCAGAAAAGTTGCCCTAGAGGGGATGGCTTTGCTACATATTTTTATTACACAATCTCTAGATAAGACAGCCTCTATATTACACAATCTTCAGATAAGACAGCCTCTATATTTTATTACATAATCCCTAGATAAGACAGCCTCTATTTGTCACATGATCCGCAAATTACTACCATGCTCGACACGGCACCGTCTCATGCTAGGCATACCGAGGATGGTAGTTTCCGGTGGTGGATCCGGCGTGAGCTTCCTCAGTAAGAACGAGGTGCGTCCGACTCTGAGAATATGAAGGTGATCTCCCAAAGAAAGTCCATATTTCAATCCTCAATTGTCATTAAAGTGTAAGAAATAACACTAAACTTCAAAACCGTCTACTTTACAATCTTGAACTTTGAAAACCGGACAACTATCAACCTTCCTCTCTTCAAATAAGTTTCTGGGCACTGTTTTGATCGGTTTTCACTTGTTGACCACCTAGTCATCAGCCAACTCACCCGCCATGCACCTAGAAATCAAAACCTTATAATTTTTAAATTTTTTTGGCACAAAATATTGAAACTTTCCAAGATTGATCAGCATACTAGTGTTCATTTTCAAAGAAAATAAAAAAAAAATCTGGGCACTAGCATTTTTTGGTCGAATTTTGACTAAAATTTGCCCTAAATATGTGTTTTCCTTGTATTTGTAATCTATTTGGCAAAAATGATTGGAACTTTCCCAGAATTATCAGCACAGTTCTGTTCACTTCTGAGTTTTTTCTTTTAAAAATCTGGACACTTCTTATTTTGGTCAGTTTTTGACCAAAATTTGTCCAGATGTATTCTCCTTGTAATTTTTAATATGTTTGAAAAAAAGAATGAAACTTACCCGAAATGATCAGCGTAATAGTGTTCATTTTTTTAAGATTTTTTTCTGGCACTTCATTTTTGGGTCAAATTTTGTCCTAAATATGTATTTTCCTTGTAATTTTTAATCTATTTTGTAAAATGATTGAAACTTTCCCAGAATGATTAGCAAAATAGATTAAAAAATGCATATTGATGATTGAAAATTTTAATCTATTTAATCTGTTCTACAAGCTAACTGATGAAATTCACTGTTAGGTAAAAAAGACCAAAAATTATCCTAATTGTTTTTCCTCGCAATTTTTGATCTGTTAGGTCAAAAAGATCAAAACTTTCCTAGTATGATCAACATAGTACTGTTCAGTTTTGAGAAATATTTATAAAAAAAAATTGGACTTCCCATTTTTTGGGTCAACTTTTGACAAAAAAGGGTTGATGTGACATTTGACTAGGATAGGTGACTGAACAGCCAACAGGTCAAAACAACCCAAAAAACTGGTTTGAGGAGAGGAGGGTTGATAGTTGTTTGGTTTTCAGAGTTTTGGATTGTAAAGTTGACGGTTTTGTAGTTCATGGTTGTTTCTTAGACTTTGGTGACAATTTGAGGTCGTAACATGGACTTCTCTTATATTCACATGCTCGTTTTTGTCGCCATAGTGGAGGAAGAGGAGCGATCGGTTCGTTTACAGGTATGAGAAAAAAAAAGATTATTTTTCTACCTGACTAGACTGACTGAGATAGCTGATTGTATGGTCATCGGGGTCAAAACCAGAGTCATGGGACATGGGAGGGGATGGTTAAATGGTTTTTCAAAATTTGGGGTTCATTTTTAGCCGGTTTTAAAGTCGATGGTTGGTTCTTAGACAAACTAAAAAGTTCAAGATTGCAATGTGGACTTCTCTCAACAATATAATGCTTTTTGAAGTTGTAATTTTACACTTACTCCTACTAGTTGGCACAAGCATAGCTATTTTGCTTGCTAGTATCAACTCTCAACAACTAAATAAATATAACTAATCCTGCTGCTTATTTATTTCTTCGGGGATTTGTGGTATGATAAATCTTGAAGAGTTACATCTTAATGACAATATATTATCGGGGGAGCTTCCACCATGCATAGAAAATCTGTCTTCGCTCGTCAAATAATCCATTAACAGTGAATTTCTCATCAGTTACCTTGTAGAAGCTGTGAAGTCATCGATGTAGAATAGGAGATGTTGGTAGCCACGATCTGCGAAGCAAATCGCCGCTCAGGAGAAAAAACGCTGACACAGATCTATAGAAGCTCCAAAATCCACAAAAGTCGTCTGAATCAGACGGATCCACCGGAAACCTAAGCCGACCGGATCCTGAAAGACCAGCCGGAGACACGACTCCACACGCACACCGCTGACGATAAGCACAAGAATGAAACGGGGATAGGACGCGGTGAACATTATTCCATTGCACACTGGGATAACGCCGCTACCTCGCCGCCCCAAACTAAACATGAAGACTACTTAAAGAAAACCTGAAACAAATCATCCATGCCGTTGTGCAATAGATCTGTGTCTGACGTTGAGCTTCCCACCGTTTAGAACCATGCGCTGACGCCCTCTTCTAGAGTGATCTAGCCCGGGCGGGCCACCGTTAAAGATCGGCTTGCTGGATCGCTCTGGCCGTCGACGCGCTACCGTCGAGCACCGCCTGACAGAGGCCATCACTAACCCTCAAGCACCTCCGCAAAAGGTCATCCCCGGATTAGGACCTCCCCGCCAACGCCGACGCTCGCGTCGACTCCGCACCTTGGCGGCGGGGAGAGGGGGAGACTAGGGTTGGCGGCTAGGCTCTCGGTCGCCCGCCTTGACCCCAACAATGTATTGAACCTTAACTCCGTTTGAGTTGGATGTGTTTGGTTTGGTCCATGCTGTCCTCTAGTGTGATCAGATTCTGAATAGAAATAGGTAATTTTTTTGTTCTATCTTGGGCCAAGCATTCTCTAGTCATTTTGTTAAACATTGTAACCTGCAATGCCGCATGGGTTGTAATTTGTAAAATATTCTCATGCTTGTACCCGTAGATTTCTCCAAATTTTGAATTATCCGCACGAGCTTGGCTCTATATTTTCGCGAAAAGGTCCTCCCGCGCTCTATGGCCCCGATTCCCGCTTCTTCGCAAGCTTTTCTTTCTTGAGAAAATTGCCACTATATCACTAGTGGAAACCACAAGTGTCAAAATACCACTATGAATAACCAAAGTGCCAAAATAGCACTCCTCTCTTAGTTTTTCAGGCCACAATAACACTTCCGTTAGATGTCAAACCAAATCTGTTAGGCAAACCGTTAGTATCTAGTCAGTTTTTCTGGTATTCCCAAAATGCCCCAGCCCCAGCCCCCGGAGCAGAGCGAGGACTAGAGCTCCCCCAACCCAATCTCTCCTGCATGCTCCCGCCCCTCACCATCTCGGTCGCGGCGCGCCGGCGCTCACTCTGCTGCCCTTCCGGTCGCCCCGCCGCCCTCCCCTAGCGTCACTGTCCAGCGCCGCCCTCCCGCTCGCCCCGCCGCCCTCCCGCTCGCCCCGACGACGCCCCAGCGACGCCGTCCTCTGGCCTCGACGCCAGCCGCCGGCCGCCCTCCCGCTCGCCCCCGACGAGGACCAGGCTCCAGCGCCGCCCTCCCGCTCGCCCCGACGAGGCCCCAGCGATGCTGTCCTCCGGCCTCGACGCCAGCCGCTGGGGCGACCTCTGCAGGGTCCCGACGCCGCCCTCCCGCTCGCCCCCGACGAGGCCCGACGCCGTCCTCCCAGGCCCTCGATGCCAACTGCTGGGGCGGCCTCTCCAGGCTCCCAACGTCGCCCTCTCCAGCAAATTTTCAGCAATGACAAAAGTTGAGTATGTCTGCAATAATTTGGCAGAGGTTTTCAATAATTGGATTAAGGACATGAAGTAGCTTGCACTTGTTGAGCTTTTGGACAACCTTAGGGAAATGATAATGAAATTATTAGAGAAAAGGAGAGCCGTTGCTGAAGCGCTGCTAGGTTACATACTACCTAGTGTGATAAAGGAGTTGAATTTGAAAAGCAAGGGGCTGCATTATTTGGAAGCAAGAGCATCGCCAAATATACCTGAGATTTCAGGAAATGGATGGAGGCACACCGTTAACTTGGAGAAAAACGAGTGCTCTTGTAGGAGATGGCAGATTTGTGGTAAGCCATGCACACATGCTCTTCGGTTCATATTCTCCAAAAAAGCCAAGCTAGAGGATTATATTGATGAGTGCTTCTCAGTGGCAAGGTTCAAAGCGGCATATGAGGGAATTCTCATGCCAATTAGGGGTAGGTCACAATGGCCCAAGGTAAATCCTGGATTTGATATGATCCCTCCCAAGCTTACCAAGAGTGCTGGACGTCCAAGAACTAGGAGGATAAAGAATTACACGGAAGGTGGAACTGGCAGAAAACATAAATGCAAAAGGTGTGGAGCATTAGGTCATCTTCGAAAGACATGCAAGGAGCCAGAGATTGAAAGTGACGCGGACCGAGATGCTACTCCTCCACGGTAACTATTTCATGAGTCTAAATTTCTTTCACTTGGTGCCAAATGTCTTGCATATTAATTGTATTGAACTGTAGGAAAAAATCAAAGGTTGAAGCAAGCATTGCAGCTACTTCTTCTCCTAGGACACCAACTAAACAAGGTACTCAACTTGGTACTCCTACAAGTCCAATGACAAGGCAAAGGGCAGCAGCTATTGCAATTGCTTCAACACCTCCTAGTGCATCTACAAGGAGCAAAATTGGTGCTCCTAGCCCTCTTCGGTGAGTTTAGTTCATTTGGTTGTGAGAACCATGAATTTTCTGTAAAAACATTAGGATTCGAAATTGCCTTCATCCAGATCCTTACTCTGTTTTCTCTAAAAACAGCAATGCCATGTGAAGGAGGATATCAGCAAGCTTTTGGATGTTGAGCGTCCCAGATCAGGTTGCATACTTTGCTCTTTTATGTGATTGTGCTATTCTGTGACTAATACTACAAAGAAGACATCCAACAGCACATCTACATTCAGGAAATGTCATAATACTAACTAATACCATTTTCAACTTGCAGTTATATGGATTTTGGTTCGTCGATCTGGGAGAGCAGAGAGCTGCATTTCCTTAATCAGTTGCAGTTCTAACTGTATTTATTATAACTTGTAGCAGATTAATTAGATGTTATGTAACCGGAGCCAGTACTCCTATCCTATGGTATGAATACTGTTTGCAACCATGTATGCATGCTTAGTAGCAGAATGGTGTACGGGAGGTGCTCTTTTGCTAATTGCTATATTGTGTGTGAGTTTGTGACTTGTCAGAATCATTTTTGTGTCGATGCTTGATCAATTGTAGATAATGAATGCATGTGAGTTTGAGCAACATGCTGGCCAGTCAACAAACAACCAAAATGATCATATATTTTTGGACAGTGGAATTTCATTGTATAAGTTGATACAAGTACTTAAATATAAAAGACTAGACTTGCTTGGGGACCTGATTGAAGAACAGACTGGTATGGCTCCAAATCTGATTGAATATGGAAAGTGGAAAGGTATTTTCATTGAGTACCCAAAGCTTTCTTACTTTTGGTTGTATAATTTTAGGATCTGATAATATTTATGTTGGTCTATCTTTTCTCTGTATTGTGATGATTTCAGCTTCTTTTCAAGTGGAAAATAATGGTTCTGTTGATGCGCCTTCACATCCTTGTTCAACTCAAAGGTGAGCCCATATTCAGATTGCATAAAAACCCATTAGTTTGCCTTCCTTAATATTTTCAAGAGCTCTGTTATGCTATATCTCTTTTGTGTCTATGTCCATTCTGTGTTGAAGAGGTAAGGGCATGCAAGTCTTTTTTGGATGATGTTAGTCTCAGTTATGAACTAGTGGTATTTTGGCTAGATAAAACTGAACTGAGTGCTATTTTGGCAAGTTGGCTTTTACTAGTGGTATTTTGGCATGTTTGGTTTTGACTAGTGGTAATTTGGCTATTGTCTCTTCTTTCTTTCTATCTTTCACCCAACAAACGAAAGGAAAAAAAAACTCTCGAAGCCTGACGCACCTGACCCATCTCACCTCACTTCTCGCTCACGCACCACACCAGAGAGGAGGCGGCGGCGGCGATTCCGCATCGGCCGGCGGCGCGGGTGAAGTATGTGCTGCTCCCTCTCCTCTCTCTCTTTCTCCCTCCCTCCCTTTCTCTATTCTATTCTCTCGGCCGGTGGGTGAATGGCGAGCGGCGGAGGGTGAACTCCCCCCCCCACCCCCCACCATTTCCTTGGGTCGACGGTGGCGGTGAACAGCGAGCGGCTGGATGTAGCTCTGATTTCTCTCTGATCCGTTTTCGCTCTCACCGAATGCCTCTCTGAACTGATTCCTTTTGCTCCAATTTTTCTCCGACCTGCAGCGCCAAGGAGGCAACCAGGACACCGACGGCAAGCCGACGACCAGGGCGGACAGCAGCTCTCCCTTCGGTGATTTCCCCTGGTATGAACCCTAGCTGCTCGATCTGTTTAGAGGATTTACTGGTGATTGTTGTGTGTATGCTTCTGTATGTATGTTCAGTTAGCTAAAAGTTCAGAGAAGAACATAGTTTAGTTTTGTGTATATGTCATCTTGAAGATTTTTTTTCTTTTGTTTCTATTTTACATTGTAGACGGGCAACAAGAAAAAGAAGCTAATTTGTGCAGCTGTGTCATATTAGCTTCTCCCCATGTCGGCCTTGGTTGTCCGGTCTGGGAAAAGGAAAAGTAGGACTGAATGCATAAGTTATGGACTGATGGATGAGACAGATAGGATGAGAAGACAGTATTTTGAGAACAAAATATGGAAGGATGATGCAACTTGTATGAACATGCTTAGGCTTGGAAGAGGACCTTTCTTCCGATTCTGTCAACTTTTTAGGGACCGCAGGTTGCTTCAAGACACGATTCATATGTCTGTTGAGCAGCAGGTTGGCACGTTCTTGCACACCGTTGGACACAACATTAGGGATACGCCAGCTGGGGACAATTTTCGTATAACCGGTGAAGTTGTTAGTCGTTGTTTCAAAAAGGTCATCCATGCCATTGGAGAGCTACGCCATGACCTTATTAGGGAACCCTCGTTGGCGACCCCAGCCAAAATAGAAGGGAATCACCAGTGGGATCCATACTTTAAGGTATGAGATTTAGTGACAGCCACATCCTCCTCATTTTCTAGGCATGATTCTGGTTAGGTCCTAATATTTTAATTTTCATAAAATAGGATTGTGTTGGAGTTATTGATGGTACACATGTACGAGCCTCTGTTACAGAGGACATGGAGCTTCGCTGTCGTGGTAGAAAGACCCATGCCACTCAAAGCGTGATGGCGGCTGTTGATTTTGATCTTCGGTTCACATTTGTGTTGGCTGGTTGGGAGGGATCAGCACATGATGCTCAAGTTTTACATAATGCTTTAGAACGTGAAAATGGTCTACGTGTCCCACAAGGTAACTTGATGTAGCTACATTTGTCAATGCCAATATCTATGTATAGCAAAGTAACCCGCTTGTTGCTCATATGTTAGGAAAATTCTATCTCGTTGGTGCTGAACATGGAGCCAAAGCAGGGTTCTTGCCTCCTTTTCGTGGTGTGAGGTACCATTTAAATGAGTGGGGGGACAATCTTGTTCAAGATGAGAAGGAATTGTTTAACCATAGACATTTTTCTCTTCGTACGACCATAAAGCATGCATTTGGGTCACTCAAGGGGAGATTCAAAATCCTTGATGAGGCCAAGCCATTTTTATCCTATCCTACTCAAGTAGATATTGTTATAGCTTGTTGCACTGTTCACAACTGGGTTATAAATGATAGGATAGATGAATTTATCATACCCGAGGTTGAATGTGTTGCCAATATTAACCATGCTCCAACGACAAGTGCCCAACCAAATGAACTTGCAAACATGGTTAGTTTTCGGCAGGGAATCGCCAATCAAATGTGGGAAGACCGACAAAACTACTTGCAGCACAGTAGGATGTAATAGCTTCATTTGAACCATTGTAATATCGTAATGTTGTAATTTGAACCCTTGTACTTCCTGGAATTTGTTTGTAATGTCACATTATGTGCTGAAATGAACACCAGTCCAATCCCAAGGCACATGACACCTACCTCTGCTGTTTTCTACTCACTATGTATTTTTCTGTCACACAATCTGTTGTGGCAACGACATTTGCAACGGCACACGACAATCCAGGACTCCAGGTCTACTTGTACTGGATTGTTCTATTCTTTTCATGGTAGTGAACCCTAGCTGCATTGGATTAGTTACTTGGAGTGTGTCTTGTTCTAGTAGATTTTTGGAGATATATGTTTCTACAAGGAGCAAGCAAAATCAACAAATCACTCTTTCTCTCGGTTCAGTTAGTCACTTGATTGTCTGCTGTGCAGTGTGCCGCTCATATAACCCATGGCCCGTTTGTCCGTGGTTCGTTCAAGTGGGTTTTCTTCTTCAGCGCACTAGATCGATTTGAGTCGACCCAATAGGGCTTTTCTCCGAATCTACTTCTCGTTGAGGCAGAGTGGGGAGTTAGGAATTTATTATTGGACTCTTTGAGAACGTTAGGCTGTGCAATACTGGACACTTCAAAATGGCTTCATTTCAGTTCATCTGAGCACCTTTGCAGCAGTGGCATTTGATAAGTTACATGTTCATTTTATTAAAAAAGGTTCCGTGTTGAACGACTTGATTGAACTTAACCTGCTTTCTTTGATAATAGGTCTGCCAACATGTCTGAGCTGCGTTGTCTATACTTTAGCAAATTAGAGTTCATCACTTACAACATGAGTGGAAGGGGTTATTACATCTTGTTGTTTACTTTTGAGGTTTTATACATTGCAGCAATCTATGACACGTTTTTTTAACTTCTTCTGTTTCCACAGCTCATCTTCAGTTTCCATTGTAATGTCGTCATCAATTTCAGCAAAGACAGCCTCAACAAATTTCTATAATGCCGTAATAATGGTAATGCATTGTTTTACTCAACCAGTCCTGATTATCATTTATGCATGTTAGAATTGCTAGAAGTGATAGTTTTCTGTAACTTTATATTATGTAGCTCACTAGGACTTGCTGATTCAAAATCAAAAACAAAAAGACGTAGACCATATCTTGCACTTGAAACACAAGGACTTGCTGATTCAAATATCAAAAACACAAATGGAAATGTAGACCGTATCTGTGAAACTTACAAGCCCAAAGATAATATTGCATGTGCATTATATCTAAAATAAGCAGTGGTGTAGGGTTGAAAGGCATTCCAGATTTAAAATACTGTATACCATGTGCTCTTGAGAAACATCTTGAGTACCTGTCTATCTTACTTTTTTTGTTTCATGTAGATTTATTATTTTAGTAGCTAAAACATCAAAATGGCATTCGTATCTCGTCTGTGCATATTACTTTTATCGGAACTATTTATGCTTGTGATTACTGATTACACTTTGTTTCTTAGCACATACAAGGTACGGTTTTGGTAAAATGTCATGCTTGGGGATGAAGAGTGGTCATGGGTCCAACACCGTTATATCTTCACCACCTCGTCATGAAGATGCTAACATTATCCAGCCTGTAGTCAAAATGTGCAGCAACACATCAGCTAAAGAGGCAGAAATAATGGTGTAGGCAGGAGCTAAACTTATTGGCATGATACTTTGGCCTAACTCCAAGCACTCTGTCACGTTATCAGAAGCAAAAGAAATATCTAGGGTAGCACAATCTTATGGGGCCGAATCAGTTGGTGTCTTTGTGGATGATGACGAAGAGACCATATTAAGAGTTTCTGATTCATGTAACCTTATTAATCTAGTCCAGGTTAGACTTAGCTACGTAGTTTTCTTTATGTTTTATGAATTGTTTTTGGGGCAGCACAATGCTTATATGGATCTTCCCATATGCAGCTCCATGAAGATAAATCCCATCCATTGCTTCATGCCCTTTCATTGTCGATGATGATGGTAAACTTATCAATGCTCCTCCTCGTGAATATGTGTTTGATTGGTTCTTAGTGGACAGTGCAAAGGGGGGAAGGTTAGTTTTTCCTTCTTCTTATTGCTTCCCCAATGAGTATAAAACTTGCTCCCTTATCCTGAATTTCTTTCTGCTTGTTCCTTATTAATATGTATAAAAACCAGTTATCCATTCAAGTGTTTTTGATATACCAAAATAATCATTAGTCCTGTAACATTTTTATATGATTACTCTTTACTGACTTCAGATTGCATATTACATCGACATTTACTTATGTTCTTCATCTTGCATACTCTATTGTTAGTGGAAGTTTTCTTGTAGTATATGAACCTACTTACATATTTTGCTTCTCAAAGTTGCCACGAAGATAAGTCTAATTGCTTCTAAAAAAATGTATAACGGACATATAGCCTTCTTTGTTTTATAGTGGGAAGGGATTCAACTGGCAGAAATTCCACATGCCGTTTGTTAGAAGCAAGAATGGCTGGCTATTGGCCGGAGGCCTTCAGGCAGATAATGTTTGTGAAGCAGTTTCTGTTCTGAAGCCAAATGGAGTCGATGTGAGCAGTGGCTTATGTGGTGCTGATGGAATTAAAAAAGACCCCGATAGGATCTCGTCTTTTATGAGCAAGTAAGATCCCTGAGCAGATCGTAAATATATCTGGGTGTGTGGAGCATAGTTTTGTTTTCTCTACCCACCATGTGGAGAGCTAAGCAAATTCCATTCGAAGCAAGTGGTTGGACATGATATACTGATGAACACCTTTGTGGTTAAAGCTTAACGGTCACTAAATTTCCGATGATTGATTTTTCCATGTGCCATAAATTCAGGATTGTATTTTTTCCAGTAATGTAATTAGTGAAATTGTTATGTGTCACTTTCTCAGTGGGAAATAAATGATACAGATGTTTCCTGAGTTAAAATGACCTCGAAGTTGTTATCTTTGTAGTACTTCTTCTATTTGTCTGGTTACTGGAATGGAAGAACAACACCCTCACTTCTTCCATTGTAAGCATAAGCACTACATTATCAGTTTGTAGCATGTCTCAGTAGCCCTTTTTTATTTGTCTGACCACTGGATTGGAAGAATGGATGGATTGTTCATGCCGGGAGAGGATTAGAACGTTGTTGCCGGACACCACAAGCTTCGGTCAGTGGTGGCCGTCATGGGAAGGAGAAGTCTGCGGTGTTGTCGTAAGAATCAGCAAACAAAAAACAAAACGGTAGCCTCCAAAACGCTTTAGAGCGCACTCTATGACCTCTATAATCCACTCATATATTTGTACATATATACAGTCTAGTCGATCCTCAATTCCGCATAGATACAAGTTAAACTTTCCGCGCTTCCCCTCGCAAAAAAAGACTTTCCGCACTTCAACATTACACGCTTCAACATGTCAAACGTAACATATGCTCCAAAAGCATCAACAAAAGATAAAGCATCATGCAAGACTGAAGTTCAACAAAACAATCATGATGCACAAGTTCAACCTACATGAAAAATCAATGTTGTCGGCACCAATGCCCCCTCCCATGTGCCCGCTCCGTGGCATTCTAGAAGCCATGATCTCTGATCGCCTCATCTCCCAAAATGTTCTTTCCGTATCACCCATGGCATTTGGATCTAACATCCTGAACTGCTTCTCCTCAACCACATTGTCTTGCATTAATCGATTCCCCTCAAGTTGCAGCCTACATGCCTCCATCTATTCCTTGGGCCTTTTAGTTTCCTTAATTTGTTCCCACCGTGCCAACTTCTCTTGTTGCCTCCTCTCCACTGAGTCCATCTTCCTTTGCATCGCTTGAGCCGCCAACTACTTCTTTGTATTGATCAACTCAACAATCTTGTCTTTCATCGTCCCCACCTCTCCTTGTCTCATGAGCATCTCCTTCAGTCTCTTCCTCCTATCGGGCCACCCCACGCTTGACCACAGTTTAGTGAAATGTTCAGGTGTGCAGACTTTTGCCCCCCCCCACCCCAAGAACTTTATCTTTTAAAAAAATAATAATATTGAAAAGCTTTTCTTTTTCTCGATAAAGTTTGATCTTTTGTCTCTTTTTAATATCAAGCCAAGAATAACCTCTTTGAACTTTTTTATTCAACAAATGCAAGTTTGTTTTCTGACAAGAATTTTCTAATTTCTAATGCCATACGTCATGATCATCGCCATATATAAGAGCAACTCTAGCATAGTTATTATATCGATAGTCGTCAGATCGCATATGGAGAGTGCTTCATATGGATATGGAGGCCGTGGCGGTTATGCGCAAGCACAGAGTCACGATAATGCGGCCTCCATAAATTGACACTCAATTTGAGTGATCAATACACTATTTTAGATAACATTGCATTATAGAATGGTTACATAGGGGGTGAAAATGTCGCTTTTTTCCCGATAAAGGGCGCTTTTATTATCTCAAAATGTAGCATCAAGAAAATACAAAGCATAATGAGTAACACACGGCCTCTGCATAATTAGGATGCACACAGCCAAACACCTAAAGTCTGACAAAAAAGAAGAAGGAAAAAACCGACAAATCGTCTATAGACCGACACTATGCCTATGTCGAAAGGGGTGATGGACCGATCCGGAGATTATGCTGCCACCCATGTTGGGTAAAAACCTTCGTAGCTACCTGCTCCAACCGCGTACACACCGCCTTGAACAACGGTTGGTACTCCGCTCGTTGTAGCATAGACCACGTATGAAGTGAGTGCATACAACGAAAAATAACTTGCAAAGGAGAAGCATTTTTGTCATTGAAAACCAAATCATTTCTACATAGGCAAAGCGACCATAGTAAGGCATACGCTCCCACCCTTATTAGCGTTTTGAACCTATTTGGAATACCGTCCAACCAATGACCAAAAATATTGGCGACACTTGTGGGCCGATACAAGTTTGACGCTATTTGGATGACTGACCACATAGAACGTGCAAACTTGCATTGAAAAAAGAGGTGTTTGATTGTCTCTTCATGAGTACCAAAAAAAACACTTCTTACTCCCTGGCCAGTTGCGCCGGGCGAGGTTGTCTTTGGTTAGAACAACTCCTCTATGAAGATATCACATGAAGATTTTAACTTTTAGTGGAATCTTTGACTTCTAGATTTTCTTGTTATTACTAACTGGTACCTCAGCATGCGTGAGCGCACGATACATAGAGTCTACTATGAAAGACCCCGATGTAGTAAGGTTCCAGCGAAACACATCCCAACCTTGTGTCAAATTGATCAAATCCAGACGGGATAAAAGATTATGCCATGAAGTAAGTCGGGGGCCAATCAAATCTCGCGTAAACGAAATATTGGGCGGGGATGAACTGAGCACCTGCGCAATAGTTTTACTTTTATCGCGAGCAATGTCGTACAAGGCTGGATATTGTTCTCGAAGACTGGCATTTCCTAGCCAGATGTCTTCCCAGAAAAGAATCTCCGAACCGTCCTTTATCGCGAAAGACCCAAAGCAAAAGAGATGTTTCTTTGTTGCCATTAGGCCAGCCCAAAAGTGCGAGTTATCAGGTTTCCAATATGCCCGAGACATCGCCTTTTGGCCTAGATACTTGTTGCGCAACATGGTTTGCCAAACACCATCCTCAGTAAGAAGTTTAAACAACCACTTACTAAGAAGGGCCTCATTCTTGACTTGCAGGTCATGAATTCCAAGGCCACCTTGGTCTTTCGGCCTACAAACCACACTCCATTTGGCCATCCTGTATTTTTTCTTTTCACCATCTCCTTGCCAAAAGAATCTGGATCTAAAATAGTCCAGTCTTTGCAGGATCCCTTTTAGGAGTTGGAAGAAAGAGAGCATATAGAGAACCATATTTGTGAGGACAGAGTTAATCAAAACCGGCCGTCCTCCAATAGAAAGCAACTTGCCTTTCCAACTGCTGAAACGTTTCTCTAGCCGCTCCTTTACATGCTTCCACTCTGCAATGGTGAGACGCCGATAATAAATCGGTATTCCCAGGTATTTAATCGGGAATTGTCCATGTGCGCAACCAAACAGGTCAGCATAACCGGCCGCCGCCTCAACGACTTCTCCAAAGTAGAAAAGTTCACTTTTATGGAAGTTAATTTTAAGACTCGACATTTTCTCAAACGCTGACAACAAGAGTTTTAGGTTTTGAGCCTTATCTAGATCATGTTCCATAAAGAGTATTGTGTCATCAACGTATTCCAGAATAGAGAGGCCACCATCCACAAGGTGTGGCACTACTCCTGCAATTTGGCCGTCCTGCTTGGCGCGCTCAATTAGAATAGCCAACATGTCAGCGACAATGTTAAATAACATTGGGGACATGGGGTCACCCTGTCGTAGTACTTTTTTTTGTCTGAAAGTAATGGTCTACGTCATCATTGACTTTGATGGCCACACTACCTCCAGTTACAAATTTATGGATCCACTGGCGCCATTTATCGGAGAAACCTTTCATCCTTAGGGCCTGTTGGAGGAAAGACCATTTGACCTTGTCATAGTCTTTTTCAAAGTCGATTTTGAATACGACTCCACTCATGTTTTTCCGGTGCATCTTAAGGATGGTCTCATGCAGGATTACTACGCCATCGAGTATATTTCTTCCTTGCATGAAAGCCGTTTGAGATGGCCGGACAACATGGTCAGCTACTAAGTTTAACCTATTCGTAGCCACTTTGATGAAAATTTTGGAGCTGAAATTAAGGAGGTATATGGGTCTGAACTGTTGGATCCATTCGGCCTCCTTAATCTTTGGCAGCAAGACAATCTCGCCAAAATTAAGTCTGAATAGGTCAAGTCTGTCGACATGAAGACAATTGAACAACTCCAAAAGGTCAGACTTGATGATATCCCAGAAATTCTGATAGAATTATGTGGAGAAACCATCTGTGCCTGGAGCTTTGTTATGTTCTATTTGGAACACCGCAGCTCTCACCTCCTCTTCGGAGAACAGTGCTGTAAAGATATCATTTTCGTCTGCCGTGACTTGTGGAATATCGTCTGTTCGGGTCTCGTCAAGAGTGAAGTTACCAGCAACCGTCGCCCCGAACAGAGATTGCAGTAGTTGGTGTATACTTTTTGAGGTCCTCCTGACCTTCGATCCGCCCTCATCTTGTTGGAGACTGTAAATATATTTCTTCCTATGCCGCCCATTGGCGACCAACTGGAAGTATCTTGTATTACTATCACCCATCAAAATGAAGTCAGCTTTGGATCTTTGGTAGTATTTGATCTCCTCTTCTCGCAAAAGATGTGCAACCTTCTCATTAGATTGGTTTTCAATTCAATCTCTTATTGAGATAAGGTGCGCATCTCAGCAATTTTGTTGAGGTCGTTAATGATGGTACAGAGCCATTGTTTTTCTTTTTTGTATATCCCGTTGGTATGTTTCGCCCATCCAATGAGGTTTTACCTCATGGCCCTTATTTTAAAGTTCCATCTCTGAATAGGTGTACGACCAACAGCGGGCCTCTCCCAAATATTCTTGATTATATCTACAAATCCTTCCCGGTGCAGCCATCCCAATTCAAATTTGAAAGGGCGCCGTGCAGCCAGGTTTGTAGAGTTAGAATCCAGAATGATGGGTGCATGATCCGATAACGTCTCAATACGCTCTAGGGCTCGTACGGTTACCAGAGGAAATTTTAGTTCACATTCGGTATCCATGAGTACCCTATCGAGCTTCTCGTATGTCGGCAAAGATCGGTTATTAGCCCAGGTGAAATTCCGCCCCGACATACTGGACTCCCGAAGATCCAAACTATCTATCACAACATTGAATAGGAAAGGCCAATTAGTGTCAAAGCGGTCATTATTTTTCTCTTCCTGGTACCTAAGGATATTGAAGTCCCCTCCAATAAGCATTGGGTACGGGTTAACCTTAGCCGGGTTTACCAATTCCCGAAGGAAAGCCGGTTTATGCTCATCTTGGGCCGCCCCATAGACATCGACGAGAGTCCATGTAAAATTGTCAGCCCTATTTCTTAGGTGATATTTTATATGAAATTCACCAATCTAAAAGGCCAACAAGTCCATGACTGTGGTCAGAATCCCAAGAAGAATTCCTCCGGACCTTCCACGAGCTGGTAGACTATGCCATGCATAGTCGAAACCACTTAATAAGCGAGCAAAAGTCACACTTACCAGCCTCAGAAATTGCCACAAAATCCAATCCATGTTCCTGTACACAATCACCGACGTGTTTATGTTTAGCCAAGTCTAAGAGACCTCTGCTATTCCAAAACATACCTTTCATGTGGAAACTCGGATCGGTGTGGAACTCTTCGCCTTCTTGGGCGGTTTTTGTTTCTTTTTAGATGAGTGCGATTTAGATTTCTGTGAGAACACTGTGAAGTCACAAAACATGGACCCAGGTCTCGCATCATCCAATCCAACCTCGGTAACCTCACCAACCAAGTGGGATACAAGCGGACCATCATATTTCGCATCTGCTTCATCCTCCTCCTCGATTTTAGGGTTAGGTATGGAGGCATTAAAACCTTTAAATGGTCAATCTCCATATGTTTAAGCACCCCAACCGGTAGATTAATTTCATTATCATTCTTTCCCATAAAGCATCCAACATTTTTTGAACTAGAAGAAATACAT
Organism: Thinopyrum elongatum; assembly: GCA_011799875.1. NCBI lineage: Eukaryota > Viridiplantae > Streptophyta > Magnoliopsida > Poales > Poaceae > Thinopyrum > Thinopyrum elongatum. The sequence goes on along the minus strand of CM022303.1, from coordinate 157,408,603 downwards.
GAATCTGAAAAGGAAAGAAAAGATTTCGTGGAGAACTTACCTGGAGTGGTGTCCAAATTACATGTAGCCTAACGTCGCATTGCCTTTTCCATAGCATGTTCGTCGGTTGGAGAAGAACCATCAACGGAGACGGGGTGACGGTTACTACATCGAAGGGGAGAGCTTCCCTCAGACATAATAGCCATCGGTGTCATCGGGCGATCCGTAGACAATGATGTAGCAACAGCGAACATGCACTACAAAAAAACACTTCCGTGATGATACGTGTTTGTCACAGTAGATCACGTTTTCTGTCATGCATGTACATCCATGACGATTTTATGACAGAATCAAGATAGTCATACCTGTGCTGTCGTAGAAGTGTTCCATGACAATACTGAAATTATCATCACAGAAGTGTCCACTTCCATGACGATAAATGGCGCGTCATGGAAGTGTTTTCGTCAAGGGTAACCGACACATGGCATCCATCGTAATGGGTTGCCGTTAAGCTATCGGGTCCGGTTTTGGATCCGATAACCCGTTAACAGCAACGACTAATGGCGATTTTCCATGTGTAAAATTCTCATTGGCCGATGGAACCACGTGTCAGCTCCGCGTTGGGACAGATGTCATCCGCGAATGGACGGGACATGCCTATGATACGTCAACACGTGGCTCGGCCCAACAGTGGCCCATTTAGGTTAAAAGGCCGACCCGTTTGACTTCGTCAAAAGGTAGCAGTCCGGCCCACAGAGAGCCTGCTAATGGCGTGGTCGCATATAGCCCATTTACGTCCCGCTAACTCACGGCCCGTTATGGCCGAGGACCCAGAAGTATAGGGGATCAATCATAGTCCTTTCGATAAGTAAGAGTGTCAAACCCAACGAGGAGCAGAAGGAAATGACAAGTGGTTTTCAGCAAGGTATTTTCTGCAAGCACTGAAATAGTCGGTAACAGGTAGTTTGATAGCAAGATAATTTGTAACGGACAAGTAACAGTAACGGTAAATAAAGTGCAGCAAGGTAGCCCAATCCTTTTGTGGCAAAGGACAGGCCAAAACGGTCTCTTATAATAAGCAAATTGTTCTTGAGGGTACACGGGAATTTCATCTAGTCACTTTCATCATGTTAGTTTGATTTCCGTTCGTTGATAATTTGATATGTGGGTGGACCGGTGCTTGGGTGCTGTTCTTACGTGAACAAACCTCCCACTTATGATTAACCCCCTCGCAAGCATCTGCAACTACGAGAAAAGTATTAAGATAAAATCTAACCATAACATTAAACATTTGGATCCAAATCGGTCCCTTAAGTAGCACATAAACTAGGGCTTAAGTCTGTCACTCTAGCATCCCATCATCTAATAACTACTCCACAATGCATTCCCTTAGGCCCAAGATGGTGAAGTGACATGTAGTCGACATTCACATGACACCACTAAGGGAATCACAACATACATATCATCAAAATATCGAACACATATCAAGTTCACATGATTACTTGCAACATGACTTCTCCCGTGACCTCAAGAACTAAAGTAACTACTCACCAATGATATTTATGCTCAAGATCAGAAGGGTATTAAATAACATAATGGATCTGAACATATAATCTTCCACCAAATAAACCATATAGTAATCAACTACAAGATGTAATCAACACTATTAGTCACCCACAAGTACCAATCTGAGGTTCCGGTACAAAGATTGAACACAAGAGATGAACTAGGGTTTGAGAGGAGATGGTGCTGTTGAAGATGTTGATGGAGATTGGCCTCCGAAAGATGAGATGGTTGTTGGTGATGACGATGGCTTCGATTTCCCCCTCTGGGAGGGAAGTTCCCCCGACGGAATCGCTCCGCCGGAGGGCAAAAGTGCTCCTGCCCAAGTTCCGTCTCGAGACCGCGGTGTTCCATCCCAAAAGTACTCTCCTTATTTTTTTCTAGGTCAAAATGACTTATATACCAGAAGATGGGCACCGGAGGTGGGCTGGGCTGACCACAACCCATCAGGGCGCGCCTGGGGGGCCTGGCGTGCCCTGGTGTCTTGTGGTTACCAGGTGGCCTCCCTCCAGTAGTTATTTGCTCCAGTATTTTTCATATATTCCAAAATAATTCTTCGTGAAGTTTCAGCTTATTTGGAGTTGTGCAGAATAGGTATCTCTGACGTAGCTTTTTTCAGGTCCAGAATTCCAGCTGTCGGTATTCTCCCTCTTTGTGTAAACCTTGCATTTTATGAGAGAAAAGGCATTAGAATTACTCCATAAAGCATTATTATGCATAAAAACATTATAAATAACAGTAGGAAATCATGATGCAAAATGGACGTATCAACTCCCCCAAGCTTAGACCTCGCTTGTCCTCAAGCGAAAACCGATATCGAAAAACATGCCCACATGCTTAGAGAAAGAGGTGTCGATAAAAACAAAATACGGACATATTAGCATCATGCTTATTATCATAACAACAACAAACTGTATCATAAAGCTTTTATCATATAACTTCTCATGAACAAGTAACAATTCATCACAACATCGAAGTAAAAAGCATAAACTCTATTGAAAACTAACAAACTATGTTCTTAGTCAACTTTGCAACTACAATTCATCATATTTTCAGGAAGGGTCTCGTATCGGAGCCTTTTGGCAAGTCCACATACTCAACCATCATTTAATCTTCTTTGATTGCTAACACTCACAGCATACCCATGAGCAAAAAGTTTCAACCGGACACATAGAAAGATAGGGGCTTATAGTTTCGCCTCCCAACGTATTCACCTCAAGGGTGGTGTCAACAATATTAACTCATGCTCACTCATATCCAAATGGATATATGTGCCTAGATCTTTCCTCACCACAAGATGCTTGCAAAAAGAGAAAATAAAAAGGAACAAGGAAGAAAACTTTTGACTCTTGCATAAAAGTAAATACATAAAGGTAAAAGATAGGCCCTTCGCAGAGGGAAGCAGAGGTTGTCATGCACATTTTGATTTGTATGCCAAATCCCTTAATGCAAAAGAACGTCACGCTATATTGCCCCTTATGATAGCAACCTTTATTATGCAGTCCGTCGCTTTTATTACTTTGCCATCACAAGTTCGTACAACGCTCAATTTTCTCTTACACTAAATGATCCAACACATTTAGAAGCAATTTTTATTGCCTTTTTGCACCGATGACAACTTACTTGAAGGATCTTACTCAATCCATAGGTAGGTATGGTGGACTCTCAAAACATGAGTTTGGGTTTAGGGTTTTTGGATGCACAAGTAGTATCTCTACTTAGTGCGGAATTTTGGCTAGCAAAGATATTGAGCAAGCACCACATGTTGAAGGATCTACAAACACAAATCATTACATTGTCTTCCTTGTCCAACGTCAATGATTTTGACATATAATATTTAATGAGGGCTCACAATCATAAAAGATGTCTAAGATAGTGTATTTGCATGTGAATCTTCTCTTCCCTTATTAATTCTTTCATGAGTTGCACCATTGACCAATGCTATGTTTGTCAATCTCCAATAAATTTTACCACTTATACTTTTCCTTATGTGATGTCATTACTTACCATAAGATTAGCATATGATTTTTTTATTTCCTTTTATTTGGTTGCAACATAAAAGTAAAGAAGCAAAGACTCAAACTAAACTTTATTATATAACTCTCACTCGATTACATAGATAGATAGATCACGAAAACTAACACTCAAAAAGAGATCATGCTAAACTTTTATTCAACTAATTCATGATAAAACTAAAGATCGAACTAAGATAGGTAAATGCAATAAAAGTGATGGTGATACGATACCGGGGCATCTCTCCCATGCTTGGCACAAGCCAAGGGGAGTGCCCATACCATGTACTCAAGTCTCCTTTGGTGGGGAAGATGACGATGGTGGTGGTGAAGAGGTAGTTTCACACTTCAGGCTCAGAAGGTACTCCAATCTACGAATGATGCTCCGGAGGGCGATGATTTGCTCTTGCAACAGAATATTTTCACGAGTGAGATATTTATTTTGAACACGAACCATTTCAAAGGCCCTAAAAGCTTCAATCTCAGTAGGGATAAGATGATTGTAGTAACACTACAAAAAAAAGACACATCCGTGACATTTTGGCCTGAATGATTTTTTTCCTATCATGCTTATGACACTTCTATGACGATAATTGTGACAAAAGCACGTATCATCATAGATGTGGTGGGCTCCTACTTCTATGACAAAAAATCATGACAAAAAATGGGCTTTTCGTCCTGGGCGGGCCGGGGACGCACCTGCATGACATTCTTTGGGCCGTCCATGACGGAAAAAATCATGGTAGAAGCGAGGGCAAGGAGAATTTCAGGGAGTTCCCGGTTACGGTGGGTGGTCGGGGCCGAGCGATGCACGGAGGGTTTGCACGTTTCTCTCGTACACGTATGCACGTGTGTGCGAGGCGTTGGGCTCTAAATGAACCCGAGCGAGGTGTTCGCTTACTGAACCCGATCGATTGCACTAGCTACGTTAGTGAACCCGAGCGATCGATCCCTTGGCTGTTAACTGAAACCGAGTGATTCCTTCGCTACTGCTGCTAACTAAAGCCGATCGAACCTGCTTCTGCCTCTTGATAAACAGTGACCGTTGTTGGGGGTTGGATGAATAGTTCCCAATGGGGGTTGGATGAACATGACCCTGTGGTAGTAGAGGCCGTTGCCGCTAGATGAACAGGACCCCGATCGAGAGGAGGCCGCCACACACCACTCGATCGAGGCGGTTGGGGGTGGATGAACAGGACCCCGTGGAGGGCTGGTTGAATAGTAGCCGGTGGAGGGTGGATGAGCATGACCCCGTGGAGGGCTGGTTGAACAGTAGCCGGTGGAGGCTTGATGAACAGGACCCCCCGTGGATGACCAGTAGCTGGTGGAGGCTGGAGGAAGTCGATGGTGGATGAATAGTAGCCCGTGGAGGTTGGAGCGAGGCAGTAGATGGTGGATGAACAGTAGGCCGTGGAGTCCCGTTTTGCGGTACGCCACACCCCTCCCAATGAACAGGACCCTGTTTCTACCGTAGGCGCTCCAACACAAGTCCGTTTCCTCCGTTTTGCGGTACGCCACACCCCTCCCGATCAATAGGACCCCGTTTCGACCGTAGGCACTCGAACAAAAGGCTGTTTACTCCGTTCTGCGGTATGCCAGACCATTCCCGATGAACAAGACCCCGTTTCGACCATACGCGGTCGAACAGAAGGCTGTTTTCCTCCGTTTTGCGGTATGCCAGACCCTGTTCCGGCTGTTCCATCCAAGCCGGTTGGCTCTCGTTGAACACGACGCATTCTGACCCAGTCTGTTGCCTCCCGATGAACAGGACGCTGTTTCTCCGTTCCGACCCAGCCGGTTGCCTGCCGATGAATAGGATGCCATTGCTGCCGTCCGTTGCCTCTCCATGTACACGAGCCCTGACCGTACGTATGCGCGAGTAGGCGTTTGAGACCCCGCCCGTATGTACGTATGTGGCCGTATTTTTTGGCATCTGGCTGTACGTACGTGTACATGGTTTTGACTGGACTGCCTGAACTGCTACGTGGGGGCTCTACTACTACACATGCCGCTGCTTGCTCGGCCATGGTTCATCGTTGCAGAGAGACCGATCGACCAATATGTACGTACACATTTGCGACCAAACAGACAACCCTACGTACGGTTCGACCGGGTGGGTCCCAGCTGTCAGGGAGGATAAGAAGGCACTTCCTTGCGTGCGAAGATATAACTGGTGGGTCCCAGCTGTTAGGGGGAAACAATTTTTTTTTGCAAAATACAGAGGCCCTTCCGGTGGGTCCCCGCTGTCAGGTGGAGGAATAATTATTTTACACGTAATAAGGAGGCACTTACTTGCTGCGGCCGTGGACCCAGCTGTCAGCCTCTCCACGTATAGTCCTCTTCCGATGGAAGTCGTTCCTTAACCACGTTGATCACGCCGTGCCGAGAGCACCAAGGCGGTGGATGACAGCGAGGCCTAGGAAGGGGACAACGCGGAGCCGGGGAAGACGCGGCAGTGGATGCTCACGCGGAGGGGAGTACGAGGGTTGACTAGTTCGGCTGCGGTGTGAGGCTGCCGTCGTCGCAGAATAACAGGGGCTGTGGGTGAGTAGAGGGATGGCCTGGCCAGCGGTTGGAGTAGGAGGGGGCGGTGAGGCCTGCGCGGCAGCACAGCCGGCCACGGGAGGCAGGAGCAGGCGGCATGGCCCGCGATGGTTTGGGCGGCTGGAGCAAGAAGACCAGAGGTTGAAGAAGCACGACGGCCGTTGGATGGACATCGTACGGTCACCGCAGCTAGAATCGTTTATATTGACTAAGTTGACAAAACCCTGCGTCCGTGTCAACTTAGTAGGCCCACAAGTCAGCCTCCAAATATGGTGGGTCCCACCTAGCAGCGGGGGTATTCATTTTTTTGTGCGTAATAAGGAGGCACTTCCTTGCGTGCGAAGATATAGCTGGTGGGTCTGAGCTGTCAGTGGGGGGGATGTTTTTTTCATGAAATACAGAGGCCCTTCCGGTGGGTCCCCGCTGTCAGGTGGAGGAATAATTATTTTGCATGTAATAAGGAGGCACTTCCTACTCGCAAAAAAAGGAGGCACTTCCTTGCGTACGGCCGTGGACCCAGCTGTCAGCCTCTCCACGTACAGTCCTCTTCTGATGGATGTTGTTCGTTGACCATGCCGTGCCGAGAGCACCAAGGTGGTGGACGACGGCGAGGCCAAGTAAGGGAACGACCCGGAGCCGAGGAAGACTTGGCAGTTGTTTCCCACGCGGAGTGGGTACGAGGGTTTACTGGTTCGGTTGCAGTGTGAGGCTGCCGTCGCCGGAGAATAATAGGAGGTGTGGGTGAGTAGAGGGATGGCCAGGCCAGGGATGCGAGTAGGGTGGGGCCGTGAGGCCTGCCCGGCAGCACAGCCGGCCACGGGAGGTGGGAGCAGGCGATTCCGCCGGCGCTGGTTTGGGTGGCTGGAGTAGGAAGATCAGAGACTGAAGAAGCACGATTGCCGTTGGATTGACATCTAATGGTCTGACGCTGGTAGAGTCGATTGTTGACTAAGTTTCATTTTTTTTGAGAAACCTTGTGTACGCATGAACTTAGTAGGCCCACAAGTCAGCCTCCAAATCCATGACAGACAACATAGAGCCCATTTGCTATTTTTTAATAATTTGCAGCCCATTTTCTAATTCTTAAGGAATTTATTACAGCCCATTTTCTGCCCAGGACCACGGTCAAAAAGTTCAACCTAATTTTGCATATTTCGGTGGAGTCCGAACTGTTTTAATCCAGAAATGATAAACATTTATTTTTTAAGAACTTATTGATTTGCCAAAAAAATATTGTTTTATTTTTGTAAGCTAATAAGACGTGGGACAATTGAGTTGGTTTTAGGGAAAACCAGTGGTAAAAAAAATCAGCGCTGGGAGGGAAAACAACAATAAAAAATAAGGATGTAAAGATGAAAAGGGAACTTTACGTATTTTCAATATAATAATACATGTATATGAACTAGTAAAAATATAGGTAGAGATTAGAAAACAGAAGTAGGACATGGCGTTTCAAGAGGAAAATAGAACTGGGCTGTGTGTTTTCTTCAGTAAAAAAACTGCCTGCGGATGTTCTAAGAGAAAATATAACTAAGGTTGGCAGGCCAGAGGCCAATTGATACCTGCTGGATCTTTGTGCCCCATTGTCGTCATGGGCTGGGCCTGTTAAAAACAAAACCAAGCCTGGGCAGTCTACAACCCAGTTGAAACTTGCTCGACCTGAAAAAACAATATACCTGCTGGATCCCTGTTATCAGTCTGTACTTGCAGAATCCTCTCGTTTATTGACTATGTTGAAAATTTCATGGGTGTCTCAGACATCAGCATTATTTTTCCATCGTGATAATAAGTGCATGCACTTGCTTGCGTACGACCGTGGACCTGCTGGTTCCGTACGGTTATGCTCTGTATGGACAGTCGTCTTGTGGTTCCACGGACGAATTTCATGCAAATCGGATGGTTTTCAGTGAAACTGGACTAAATTCATTGCATTTTACATATTTCTTTTTATTATGGAATATTTTATAGATTTCAACTAATAATAACCGACTAGGCCTTTTTTTAGTCCATGGGGGAGGCGCTTCACGCGATCGAGGTCGCGACACTTAACTGTTCTGGAAGGCCCAAATCCATCGCTCCTCTCTTTTAACAATTTGCAGCTGGGCTTGGCATGCCACAGCCCAGTTCCGACGTGCTGCGTCCAACTATCAGCCTGTGAAACCGGATGGATCCCGTGCGTACTTCGAAGATGTAAATTTTTTGGAGAACTGGGAATTCGAACGACACGTGCTTATGCTACCCATCAAATAAAAATCAGGTGCTTGAAAATTTGTTTCGAAACAAATGATCCAGCTTTATATCCACGTCGACCCTCGACATGATGGTTGGAAGCAAATGCAAGTTCATACCGAAAGATCCTTAACAACAATACCAACTTGCAGACGACCAGGTAGTACAAGTATACCAATACCAAACTAACTTATAATCTTTTTAGTCCTGGCCCTAGTGTTGGTCTGGTAGAAAATCTTGTAGACGACCAGCTCCCGCCCCTTCTCTTGCTCCAGGCCCCCGAGGTGGTACTGGTGCATCACCCAGTTAGTCCTCTGCTGGTCGAAGTTCTTGTTGGTGTGCAGCACCAGAACCTTTTTGTTGCCCGTCTGCCGGCCGTTGACCATCACCGGCAAGGTATTGCTGGTCTTGTGCCACATCGTGTGCATGCCGCACTCCGACTATATCTTGCGACGTGTCTGCATGCCCCTTTTGAATGCCCTGGATTTGCGCTGGAAGAAATGCTTGCTTAGGACACTCAGTGTGATATCTGCAGTATTGACGAATACAAGTTTTAGGGTACATAGTTGGCATTTTCAGAACATCTTTGGCATGTTGCAGTCACTTGCTTCACTTTTTATTAACTGTCAAATTGTAATTGCTTCACTAGGTCTGCGTCTAAAAAGAAAAATAGAGGTATAAAAAAAGGAATATTTTTGTGCAAGTGGACGATCGATTGGTGTCTCACCTGGAAGTTTCTCAGGATGGGTGTAGCATATGCCGTGCTCGCTGTCGATCGTTGGTATGAACAAATCGATGAGAGGGTGAGATCTCGCGCTGTCAGCACCACTCACTTTGCCCTCAAGGTGATCGATCAGCTCCTGATCCATGGGATCGAACTTGATGCCAGCTGATGCGGCTTGAACTACGTCGGTATTTCACCAAAGAGGAAGGGATGATGCAGCACAGCTACGGTAGGTATTTCCCTCAGTGATGAAATCAAGGTTATCAAACTAGTAGGAGAACCAAGCAACACTATGTAAAAGGTACCTGCACACAAAGAACAAATACTTGCAACCCGACGTGTTAAAGGGGTTGTCAATCCCTTTCGGGTAACGGTGCCAGAAATTGTCATGTGGACGGGAGACTAAATGTGATAGATTGGATAAATAGATCTCGGTAAAACGCGAATAAAATAAAGTGCAGCAAGGTATTTTTGGGTTTTTGGAAATATAGATCTAAAAATAAAAGGTGCAAATAAATAAAAAGGCAAATAGCAATATAGATCTGAAAATATATGATGACAAAAATAGACCCGGGGGCCGTAGATTTCACTAGTGGCTTCTCTCGAGAAAATAGCATACGGTGGGTAAACAAATTACTGTTGGGCAATTGATAGAACTTCAAATAATTATGACGATATCCAGGCAATGATCATTATATAGGCATCACGTCCAAGATTAGTAGACCGACTCCTGCCTGCATCTACTACTATTACTCCACACATCGACCGCTATCCAGCATGCATCTAGTGTATTAAGTTCATGGAGAAACGGAGTAATGCAATAAGAACGATGACATGATGTAGACAAGATCTATTCATGTAGGAATAGACCCCATCTTGTTATCTTTAATGGCAATGATACATACGTGTCATTTCCCCTTCTGTCACTGGGATTGAGCACCATAAGATCGAACCCATCACAAAGCACCACTTCCCATGGCAAGAAAAATCGATCTAGTCGGCCTAACTAAACCAAAGATTCGAAGAAGAAATACGAGGCTATAAGTAATCATGCATATAAGAGATCAAAGAGACTCAAATAACTTTCATGGATAAAATGATAGATCTGATCATAAACTCAAAGTTCATCGGATCCCAACAAACACACCACAAAAAGAGTTACATCAAATAGATTTCCAAGAGACCATTGTATTGAGAATCAAAAGAGAGAGAGAGGAAGCCATCTAGCTACTAACTACGGACCCGAAGGTCTACAATGAACTACTCACGCATCATCAGAGCGGAACCAATGAGGATGATGAACCCCTCCGTGATGGTGTCTAGATTGGATCTATGGTTTCTGGAACTTGCGGCAGCTGGAATTGTGTTTCGTCGACTCCCCTAGTGTTTTTGGATTTTCAGGGTATTTATAGAGCAAAGAGGCGGTGCGGGAGGCGGCCGAGGTGGGCACAACCCACCAGCGCCTGGGCCCCCAGGCGCGCCCAGGTGGGTTGTGCTCCCCTCGGAGCCCCCCTCTGGTACTTCTTTGGCCCAACAGGTGTCTTCTGGTCCAGAAAAAAGCACCAAAAAGTTTCACTGCGTTTGGACTCCGTTTGGTATTGATTTTCTGTGAAGTAAAAAACAAGCAAAAAACAGCAACTGGCACTGGGCACTATGTCAATAGGTTAGTCCCAAAAAATGATATAAAGTTGCTATAAAATGATTGTAAAACATCCAAGATTGATAATGTAACAACATGGAACAATAAAAAATTATAGATACGTTGGAGATGTATTAGCATCCCCAAGCTTAATTCCTGCTCGTCCTCGAGTAGGTAAATGATAAAAACAGAATTTTTGATGTGGAATGCTGCCTAACATGTTCATCACATATTCTTTTCTTTTGTAGCATGGACATTTGGACTTTTATATGATTCAAAGCAATAGTCTAGTTTTGACATGAAGATTTCAATACTCAAGCATATCAACAAGCAACCATGTCTTTTCAAAATATCAACACTAAATCAAGTTATCCCTAGCCCATTATGCTTAATCATTGATCCATTCATGAAACACACTTGCATATTAGCTACACCCAATGCTCAAGTTCGATCATAGTGCCCCTTAGTTGGTGCTTTATAAGAGACTAGCAAAAATGCCCATGCGTTGCAACGGGAGAAAATACTAGTTTTTATGAAGTATGATTGTCTGAGCTGAGGAACTATGTCACCACCGACGACTAAAAAAAAGATGTATCATTGGTGGATCACGGCATGAAGTTTAGGACATGTGGTATGAATTCTGAGTAAATTGATCTGATTGACAATGTTTTTTTTATTGAAAACCTTTCAGTCTATTTTTCAAACATCATGGCGGTATAATGAATAGCTGAAGTAATAAAAATTACATCAATGTCGTGTGTGTTCCAACTGGATAAAAATTCATCGCACTCAAGCATTCCTAGTTTATCTTAAAAAAACAATAAGTATGCACTGTGCACGTGCTTTGCAATGGGAAAGACAAATCCTCGCATGCCCCTGGCGATCCATCTATGATGACCCTAGGGACTCATCTATATTGTCACTAATTAGAATTTACATACTATGCAGACTAATTACATACGGAGACACGCCATCAATGTTAATGTTATTGGTTACCCTTTGATGTATAATGAAACATAGTCTGCATAGTATGTAATAGAATCGTTACCTTTGAAAGAGGTTTAGGTTTCATTAAAGGGATTATTCCAATACCAAATATAGTGCAATAGAATTGTTAGAAAACATTATATGAAAAACAAACAAAAAATCTAACAATTTCAATCTCTAAATTCCAATGAAAACATTTTATATCAAAGAGAATCTGTACTTCTTAATGTTGGTCACACATGTATATTAGTAAAATGTGTGATAATTAGGGCCATGAATGAATCCTTAAGATTAACTTGTTAGGTACATAGTTCACAAAAAAATATAGAAAGGATGTAATTACTTTTAGTTAAGTTGAAATTTCTCAGAAGCTCTGACCCTGTATGCATTACAATACTACGATGAGTTGTTAGTTTCCCATCAGGTTGAGAAATCATATAAAGTTTCACCTGCATTTCTTTTAAAGGTAATCACATGTTGATAATGACGGCAGAACAATTATATGCTGACGCTGTACACCGTCAAAATTATACGCTCCGTGCTGTAGTGCATAGACAATTAGTAACTGCAATATTACATGGGAGCTCGGAAATGAGTGTGCTTATTCAAAGGAACTCAGACAGGCTGTGCTTATTAGCAGCTGGCCGATACATGCAGAACCAAAATCAAGATAGCCGATTCAAAAACATACAGGAGTTGTTTAACTCATATATTTTCCACGCGGGAGAGCAGCAGGCATGAACGGCATTCATGCTGAGGGCCCTCGTCGCACGACATGAACTAATTTTATAGGAACAGCATGTAGACACGAAGAGTGCAAGCACGGTAGTGCGAGGTGCTTGTCGTCGTCGGTAGCGATGCTAGAACTACACTTTGCGACGTGACATAGTTGGTGTCTAAGAAGATGGAACCGATGGGGAGAACGAAGGTGGCAAGAAAGGCGACCTAAGATGGGGGCCGCACGCATCAATCCTCCATCCCCTGTCTCCTTTCCTTTCATATTCTGTTAAATTAAGAATTCGTTGACTCCTTTCCTAATTTTCCCCTGTCCCAAAATCCTTTCCTTCCATATATATACATTCCGTCAAATTAGCAAGCCGTAGACTGCTTTCCTTATATTTCCCTGTCACAATTCATTTCCTTCAAAATCCCGTCAAATTAGCAGGCGTGGATTCCTTTCCTTATATTTCCCTGTCATAATTCCTTTACTTCTATATTCAGCCAAATTAGTAGGCCCTTTCCTTATATTTCCATGTCCCAATTCCTTTCCATTCATATTCCTCTCCCACACGTCGGTTGCATGTTGCAACGTTGAAATCATTTCTAAATTGGAAACTCGGTTTCACCCTTCACTTATTGATTTTTGATATTGCTCCTTATACCTAAAAAAGTCAAAAACATATATAAACTGGGAGGTTTGGATGTGAGGAGGCGATGTGGGACTATTTAAAAGTTCAACTTCCCTTCCAAACAAAACACACAACTAGTTTAGTTGGTAGCCACAAGAGTTGCACAACTTAAGGTTGTGTGTTCGAATCCATGCACATGCGAAATATATTTTTGCCCCGGCCTATACCCCCTTAAGTGGGCCGCCATTGGGCTGGCGTGGCTGCGGCTAAAAAAACATATTGCCCGTCTCTTTTTCTAAAATATGGGCCTCTTTCGTTCATAAAAAATAGTACCACCTCGGATAAAGAAACTTTAAAATATTATATGGGTGAACGGATGAAAAAAATCAGCGAAACACACCTTGCTTTATTAGTAGGTATAGAAGATGGAGACTCAAGTAAAAATAAAAATTGCATAAAGTAAATAGAAAGGCCCTTCGCAGAGGGAAGTAGGGATTTGTAGAGGTGCCAGAGCTCAAAGCGAAAAAGATAGAGATAAAACATTTTGGGTGGCATGCTTTTCCTGTCAACGAAAACGATCGAGTAGTTCCCAATACTTTCCATGCTAGATATATCATAGGTGGTTCCCAAACAGAAAATAAAGTTTATTCCTTTTTCCACCATACTTTCACATTCCACGGCTAACCGAATCCACAGGTTCCATCCAAACAAACACTTTCCAAGGAATTTATTATTTGAAAACATAAAGTAAATTCATTTTTCATTTTGGGACTGGGCATCCCTAATACCTTTGCCGTACTCTCGTGCAATGACAAGTGAATAAACACTCATGTTGAGAATAACACATCTAGCATGAAAAAATATTAGCCACCCCCTACCGTTTCATGAGCGGTATGAGCACACAAAAAGGAAATTTATTTTGAAGATTAGAGATGGCACATACATATTTGCTTAGAACGGCACTGAAATACCGCATATAGGCAGGTATAGTGGACTCATGTGGCAAAACTGGGTTTAAGGATTTTGGATGCACAAGTAGTAATCATACTTAGTACAAGTGAAGGCTAGCAAAAGATTGAGAAGCATCCAACCAAGAAACGAAAAATCACATAAGCGAGCATTAAGCATAACTAACACCGAATAATGCACCACAAGTAGGATGTAATTTCATTGCATAACTATTGACTTTCGTGCTTGCATAGGGAATCACAAACCTTAACATCAATATTCTTACTAAGCCATAATTACTCATTAGCATGACTCACATATCATTATCAACATATCGCAAAACTATTACAAAGAATCAAGTTTATTTTGTCCAATGATCTTCATGAAAGTTTTTATCATATCCCTCTTGAATATCTATCACTTTGGGACTAATTTAATATGTTGCTTTTGATAGCTCAAACAAATCTAAGTGAAGAACATGAGCATAAAAATTTCCTCCTCTCAAAATAATATAAGTGAATCATGAGAGAATTTCTAAAAAAATTTTACTAACTCTCAAATAAATCTAAGTGAAGCATGAGAGCATTTCTTCAAAAATAAAGCACACCGTGCTCAAAAAGATATAAGTGAAGCACTAGAGCAATTCCATAGCTCAAAAAAATAATTTAAGTGAAGCAAATGGAGCAATTCTAACAAATCATATCATAATTTTGGCTCTCTCAAATGGGTGTGTTCAGCAAGGATACTTGACTTAAACTAACAAGCAAAACAAGTAAAGACTCATATCATACAAGACGCTCCAAGCAAAACTCATGATATGTGACGAATAAAAATATAGTTCGAACTAAAATACCGATGGTCCTTAGAAGAAAGAGGGGATGCCACTCAGGGGCATCACCAAGCTTAGTTGCTTGTTCTCTTTGGATAATAGCTTGGGGTGCCATGGGCATCCCCAAGCTTAGGCTCTTCCTCCTTATTCCTTCATCCATCGTGATCTCACCCAAAACTTGAAAACTTCAATCACACAAAACTCAACAAAACCTTCGTGAGATCCGTTAGTATAACAAAGCAAATTGTACTCTAAGTATTGTTGCAAACCCATTCATATTTTATTTTTGCATTATATCTACTGTATTCCAACTTTACTATGGCTCATACCCCCCACTACAAACCATAGATTCATCAAAATAAGCACACAACGCAAAGAAAACAGAATCTATCAAAAACAGAACAGTCTGTAGCAATCTGAAAACTTCGAATACTTATTTAACTCCAAAAATTCTGAAAAATTAGGACAACGTGGGAAATTTGTATATAAATCTTGTTTTAAAATTTCAGAATTTTTCGTTGCTTCTGCGAATTTCTAAAATTGTTTTACTGGACACAAAAGTTTCTGTTTTCCAACAAGATCAAATCAACTATCACCCAACATGATCCCAAAGGCTTTGCTTGGCCCAAACACTAATTAAAACACAAAAAACACAATCATAACAGTAGAATAATTGTGCAAACACTCAAGAACAGAAAGAAAAAGACAAAAATAAATTTTATTCGTTGGGTTGTGTCCCAACAAGCGCTATCGTTTTATGCCCCTAGCTAGGCATAATGCATAGATCTAAGTATTGTCATCTTTAATTCTAAATCCATAAGATACCCTCATGATTGATTCATATGGTGGCTTAATTCTTGTTCTAGGGAAGTGTTCCATACCCTTTCTCAAAGAAAATTGAAATTTAATATTCCCTTCTTTCATATCAATCACGGCACCTATAGTGCGTAAGAACGGCCTACCAAGTATAATAGGACAAGACGGATTGCAATCAATATCAAGAACAATAAAATCTATGGGCACATAATTCCTATTTGCAAGAGTAATAACATCATTAATTCTTCCCATAGGCTTTTTAATAGTAGAATCCGCGAAGTGCAAATTTAAAGAACATTCTTCAATATCGGTAAGACCAAGCACATCACATAAAGATTTCAGAGTTGTGGAAATACTAGCACTCAAATCACATAAAGAAAATACTCATAATTTTTAATCTTGACTTTGATAGTAGGTTCCCATTCATCATGTAATTTTCTAGCGATTGAAATCTCTAATTCCAACCTTTCTTCCAAAGCTTTCATCATAGCATCAACGATATGTTTAGTAAAAGCTTTATTTTGTTCATAGGTGTGGGGTGAATTTATCATGGATTGCAACAAAGAAATACAATCAATCAAAGAACAATTATCATAATTAAAGTCTTTGTAATCCAAAAGAGTGGGCACATCACTAGTTAAAGTTTTGACCTCTCCAAACCCACTTTTATCAATTTTCTCAGCAAGATTTTCACCCTCCGAATTATCGGGACGCCTTCTAACTAAAGTTGACTCTTCTTCAGTACCTTTATCATTAATTTTAATTTTGCTAAATAAGGAATCATTAGAAGAAACACCAATCACTTTAAGATCTTCATCACTTTTATGAAAGCAATCACTAGAAAACGCTTTTTCTAAAAATTCTCTTTTAGCTCTAAGCATAGCGGTTCTTTTCTTACTTCCATCCATAGAAACATATAAAGCTTTAATTGATTCTTCAACCTTAGGCACAAAAATTTTCAACTTGAGATTTAACACATCATGAGAAATTCTATCAATGCTTCTAGACATATCATCAATCTTATTCAACTTTTCTTCTATCGTATTGTTGAAAACTTTTTGAGCATTGATAAATTCTTTAATATTATTCTCAAGATAAGAGGTGTTCCTATTATTATTATAAGAAGGATTACCATAATTATTAGAGGAATTACTAGGAAAAGTCCTAGGATTAAAATTACCTCTATAAGCATTGTTATTGAAATTGTTTCGCGAGACAAAATTCATATCTACGGCATCACTATTTTGCTCAATCAAAGTGGAAAAGGGACATCATTAAGATCAATAGGAGCATTTTTTATTAGCAACCAACTTCATAAGAGCATCAACTTTTTCACTCAAAGTAGAAATTTCTTCAACCGAATTAACCTTTTTACTAGTAGGTGCTCTTTCGGTATGCCATTGTGAATAATTTGCCATAATATTATCAAGCAATTTAGTAGCTTCACCCAAAGTAATTTCCATAAAAGTACCACCCGCGGCGGAATCTAAAAGATTTATAGAAACAAAATTCAATCCCGCATAAATTTTTTGTATGATCATCCAAAGATTTAAACCATGAGTAGGACAATTTCTTAGCATCAATTTTATTCATTCCCAATATTGCGCAACATGTTCATGCTCAAGTTGCTTAAAATTCATGATTTGTGTCCTAAGGGAAATAATTTTCGCGGGCGGAAAATACTTAGTAATAAAAGCATCCTTGCACTTATCCCAAGAATCGATACTATTGCGAGGCAAAGAAGAAAACCAAATTTTTGCACGATCTCGCGAAGAAAACGGGAATAATTTCAACTTCACAATATCATTGTCCACATCTTTTTTCTTTTGCATATCGCATAATTCTACGAATGTGTTAAGATGGGATGCGGCATCCTCATTAGGAGTACCGAACAATTGATCTTTCATAACGAGATTCAATAAAGCGGCATTAATATCACAAGACTCCGCACTAGTGGCGAGAGGAGCAATCGGAGTGCTAATAAAATCATTGTTGTTGGTATTAGAGAAATCACACAACTTGGTGTTCTCTTGAGTCATCGTGACTACGCAAACAAGATTGCACTCAAAAACAGATCTGACGAGAAAAAGCGAACGAAAAAGAGGGCGAATAAAACAGCAATTTTTTGTGAAGTGGGGGAGATGAAAATGAGAGGCAAATGGCAAATAATGTAAATTGCAAGGAGATGAGATTTGTGATTAGGAACCTGATAGATGTTGATGATGTCTCCCCGGCAACGGTGCCAGAAATTGCTTTTGATGCGGCTTGAACTACGTCGGTATTTCCCCAAAGAGGAAGGGATGATGCAGCACATCTACGGTAGGTATTTCCCTTAGTGATGAAACCAAGGTTATCGAACCAGTAGGAGAACTAAGCAACACAATGTAAATGGTTCCTGCACACAAAGAACAAATACTTGCAACCCGACGTGTTAAAGGGGTTGTCAATCCCTTTCGGGTAACGGTGCCAGAAATTGTCACGTGGACGGGAGACTAAATGTGATATATTGGATAAATAGATCTCGGTAAAACACGAATAAAATAAAGTGCAGCAAGGTATTTTTGGGTTTTTGGAAATATAGATCTGAAAATAAAAGATGCAAATAAATAAAAAGGCAAATAGCAATATAGATATGAAAATATATGATGAGAAAAATAGACCCCGGGGCCGTAGATTTCACTAGTGGCTTCTCTCGAGAAAATAGCATACGGTGGGTAAACAAATTACTGTTGGGCAATTGATAGAACTTCAAATAATTATGACGATATCCAGGCAATGATCATTATATAGGCATCACGTCCAAGATTAGTAGACCGACTCCTGCCTGCATCTACTACTATTACTCCACACATCGACCGCTATCCAGCATGCATCTAGTGTATTAAGTTCATGGAGAAACGGAGTAATGCAATAAGAATGATGACATGATGTAGACAAGATCTATTCCTGTAGGAATAGAACCCATCTTCTTATCCTTAATGGCAACGATACATACGTGTCATTTCCTCTTTTGTCACTGGGATTTTGCACCGTAAGATCGAACCCATCACAAAGCACCTCTTCCCATGGCAAGAAAAATCGATCTAGTCGGCCTAACTAAACCAAAGATTCGAAGAAGAAATACAAGGCTATAAGTAATCATGCATATAAGAGATCAAAGAGACTCAAATAACTTTCATGGATAAAAAGATAGATCTGATCATAAACTCAAAGTTCATTGGATCCCAACAAACACACCGCAAAAAGAGTTACATCAAATAGATCTCTCAGAGACCATTGTATTGAGAATCAAAAGAGAGAGAGGAAGCCATCTAGCTACTAACTACGGACCCGAAGGTCTACAATGAACTACTCACGCATCATCGGAGAGGCACCAATGAGGATGATGAACCCCTCCATGATGGTCTCTAGATTGGATCTGTGGTTTCTGGAACTTGGGGCGGCTGGAATTGTGTTTCATCGACTCCCCTAGGGTTTTTGGATTTTCGGGGTATTTATAGAGCAAAGAGGCGGTGCGGGAGGTGGCCGAGGTGGGCACAACCCACCAGGGCGCGCCTGGGCCCCCAGGCGCGCCCAGGTGGGTTGTGCTCCCCTCGGAGCCCCCCTCTGGTACTTCTTTGGCCCAACAGGTGTCTTCTGGTCCAGAAAAAATCACCAAAAAGTTTTGCTACGTTTGGACTCTGTTTGGTATTGATTTTCCGCGAAGTAAAAAACAAGCAAAAAACAGCAACTGGCACTGGGCACTATGTCAATAGGTTAGTCCCAAGAAATGATATAAAGTTGCTATAAAATGATTGTAAAACATCCAAGATTGATAACATAACAGCATGGAACAATACAAAATTATAGATACGTTGGAGACATATCACCAGCCGGCAGCACCGGCCAATCCTTCTTGGACTTGCATTGGTTAATTCTAGTTAAATGGTACTCAATGTATGATCAATCAACTGTTTTAAGTAAATGATGAAAGATTTTGACAGATAAGTGGTACTCCAAATCTGAAGGCCATAATACCCGAACAAACTGGGGTCTCGGATTCATTACTACATTCAGAATCTAAAGACTTGAAAACCCCCATAAAGATCGAAATCATCATACAGGGCGACGGGATGAATACTCACAGGAGCGGCCTCGCTGGTTCCTTCCTTCATCCGGCTAGCTTGAAGAGCATCCTTGTTGAGATCAATTTTTTCAATGTCTTCCTTTTGACCACTTGCAATGAACACTACTAGGAAAAGGCTAATTAGTGGCGCACCTGTTTTGGCCATTAATGGCGTACTATAGGTGCGCCACTATCATCACGCCACTAGTAACAAATACTAATGGCGCACCCCTGGTGCGCCATTAGTATACCAGACAATAGTGGCGCACCTGGCAGTGCGCCATTAATATGTCAAACGGTGCGCCATTACTATGCCTCCTAGGGGGCCATATTTACCTTGTGCTCTGGGTTACTAATGGCGCACTTCTAGATAATGCGCCGCTAGTGTGTTTATTGCAGTGCGCCACTAAAGTGCAGTATGGTGCGCCACTAGTATGAATATTAGGAATTTTTTTTTTCTTTTCTGATATTTGCGCAGGTTACAAAATATATTACTGCACAGAATATAGACAGCACAACATATAAACAGCAGATTTATCGAATACAATAGAAGATTAGTCTCTGAATACAATTCATCATATTAGTCTCCGAATTCAAAATACCGAACAAAGTTAGAACATTACAAGTCTTGAGACCGCGAGTAGCGAATTTGTCTTCATATTACAAGTCGATATCTAAACTACCATCACATAGAAGAGAGCTGCGGTCACGATGAGCATCATTGCGATGAAACTGGTCTTCATCCGGTTCCTCCTCCGCTCCCTCCTCTCTCCCGCTAGATAGCGCGTGTATCTAGCTTCCGCCTCCGCCCTAGTGCTGTACCCTTTGTAACTGTTACCGCTAAAATGGTGAACCTGTCTCTGACACTCCTCCCAGTCGTCATAGACTCCGGGAACCTTACCCTTGTACACGACATACGACGGCATCTCTATGCACTAGACAAACAAAACGTTAGTAGCAATTCACAGACAATACATAAGCAATATATAAGTATGCAACAAAAGGATCGGAAGAGAAAAGCAACACATTAATAGCACGATTCATGGTCCTACTAATAAATAGCATCGATTACATATAAGTTGAACGACTGTCCAAACTAAAGAGACATACAAGTTCATTAAAGTTTAATTACAACATGAGCTAATCGATATTTCAGAACTTCATAGCATCACTACTTTCGACTCAACTCAGGGACCGGAGCGTGGATGAAGCCGCCGTCTTTCGTGATGGTCATGAAATCACGGGTGTTGTCAGCCTGCATTTGTAGCATTGTTTCTATCTCACTGTTGGACGGTTGATATCCGAGGTAGAACTGCCCCGAGGTACGAAGGACATCTTGATGGATGATTTCCGCAAACTCCGACTGGATGCGAAAGAATTCTTGTCTGATGTCCGTGTCCTGGATTGCCGACAAGCGTGCGGCCCAATCTTTGAGATTATTTAGTAGCAGAAGGTGATTATGGTCCCGTACGATCGCCCGCATGTGATGGAGGGCGTAGTAGGCATCCTTCTGACCGCCAGGCGGCTGCTTGACGCAGGGGAACATTGTATTGTGGGTGAACACGTGCTTGCCGTACCTACGAATTGGCCTGCTGAAGGTGCCGCCAGATCTGGCGTAGCCGGGAAGAGCTTCATCAAGAACTTTCTTGATATTTGTGTAGTCTTTCTTCGACTGATGGTCCGAGTCGAAATACGTGGCCGTGGAATATTTCGGGCTGAAGAGGATGAGTGTGCAATGTGTGTCACTGCACAAAACACAGAATGTTAGAAAAAAAAGAACGATCGAAATCTAAGAAATCATATGTTACGGGGCGGTGAGGGGATGACTTACTCGGGAAAGTAAGGCACGAGGAAGTTATCCTTATCTGGGTTTGCCAGAATGACGCCTTCGAGGTATGAACTCGCGACTTGCCGGTCCCCAGCGCTGCCCAAGATCTTGGCACGCATGTAGAAGGGGTCGACTATCACGATGTCTGGGGTCTTGTCTCTAATGATCCGCATCTCCATACTCAGCAAAAATAGCCGAATGAAGGTGTAGTGCAGCGGATGAAGGTTAAACATAGCGAAGATGTCATCAAACCGCAGGATGATCATACCCCCGATGGTGCTATCGACAAAGCCCTTGCCCTCTGGCACCTTGGCCACGAAAACCGGGTATGCCACGTCATTCTCGGAGAGACGCTGCTTCTCCAAAGAAAGAACACTGTCATGCAGACTCCGCATAGCACCGGTTGCAGCATTGAGCAGATTAGTCGGTAGCATCGGCCTACCCGCCACATGCACCCTCCTCGAGATATCCTTAGGTGAAGGTGGCCCGTCCTGAGCACGGATCGTACTCGGTGTCGGCTGGCTCGCACCCTGCTTGTTATTCTTTCTTTTCTGTCCCTTCTTCTTCTGCTGTAATGGGATCGAGTTCTGCTCAGAGACCGCCTTCTTGAGTGTGTTGGGGCTGATAATATTTCGCACCTCGGCTATCTGAGGATCGGTGAAGGCGGCAGCTGGAGACGTCTCCTGAGAACTGAACGCCAGACGACGCCTGTTGCAATTGGGTTTCTCCGCGGTACCAGCTAGATCGCGATCGTCTTTTGCAGGGTTGGGTTCTTGAGAAGGAGGCCCCAAGAATTCGTCACCGTACCCATGTTCGTTGAAGTACTTATCGACGTTGGTAAATGTACCATCGTCGTTGTCCGGATCCTATGCCATATGCATGTCCAACATGTCCGGTAGCGTTGCGGCGGTCTTGCCATGGCTTGGCGCCGGCACGACTGGCGGTGTTGTCTGTGGGGTGGTGTCCCCCGCCCCCAAACGAATTTGGCTCTTCGGCCAAAGCAGGGGCCAGCTTAAGCAGGCGCTGAGGGTCATCACATCATCTTCGTCGGCCTGAGGGGGTCGAAACGGAGGTAACAAGTCGTCGCAGCCCGGCAGCACCCGAACCAGTTGAACCCTATACACGGTGGGTGGATCGGATTACCGTGGAACACGCGGCTGCCCGGTTGAATGATTCTGGCCTTGGCGACATCGATCAACTGGCCATCCACGAAGTGCAGGAGAGTGCATGGAATGTCGGCGGCGCCCTGCGAAAACATGTAGGGCGTCAGGGATGCCCAGTCAAAGGCAAGGAGATGAAGTCATCGGCCGAGAGGCTTAATTAGTTACCGTGATGGCGTCCGAGCTCGGCTAATGTCGAGGCACCGCCAACGGCGGGCGTGCAAGTGACGGAGGGGCCGCTTGCTGCCGAGGTGCCGGCCGGCGTATTCTTCCCACACCCGGGTGCATTAAGCTCCAATGCCGGCGCCGACGCCGGAGACACCAATGCCGCCTCCGCCGGAGACACCAATTGCGCCGCCGGCACGTTGTGCGAGTTGCTGCTCGTGAAGCTGGGAATCGGGGGCGGCCCCTATTGGCCGCCCGCCATCCACGCCTGCAGCCCCTCAATCAAGGTAGGCACAATGGCGGTGATCGTCGCTCCCAGTTGGTCTCGCACTTGCTCTTCGACTATCTCCGGAATCCGCGCCACTTGTGCCTTGAGTTCTTGAACCTCGCGCTCCTGGCTTTCCGAGCTGGTCTTTCTCTCCTTTCGCCCAGCGGTATAGTAATCCGACCATTTCGTGGACAAGCCTTTGCCGGCCACACGACTAGCTGACGACGGCTTACTGAGCTTATCCTTGTGTTTCATTATGTTCAACGCCCTATTTAAAGTGGTGTCCCAAGGGGAGCTCTTAGACGACCCCGCGCTACTGCTTTCAGTTTCCTGCGGAAGGAACGTGAACTATTTAGAAATTTGGCTTCATTAATTAGAATGCAACCATATGGAGCTAATTACGCAGGGGTGTATTCCTTACCAGAACAAGCTCAAGCGCCTTGGTCTTCGCATCCGTGGTAAGCTCCTTTGTTACCGGGTCTGCTTGTCACGGTATTTATCGAAGCGGGGCGGTAGGCCTTGCTCGGCACGCTCCGCGTCCTCCTTGTCCCATATAGGTTCCACCACTCTGTAACCGCCGGGACCGAGTGTGTGGACCCCTAAGTTCAAGTCCCGCATATCTTTCCCCCACTGACTTGATTCCTTGGATGCGTTGCTCTCGCACTTGATCTTGAACTCCAGGTAGTCAGCTTCGCTGATCGAAGGATTTTTCTCCTTGATCTTCTCATAACTATCACCTCTTAGAATCCTACTCTTCACCGCGGCTCTCCAAGTAGCCAGGGCCGTGCTCATCTTCGTGAGGGTGGCACTATTCACTTTATTCCCTGAGAGGCGTGTGTTTGTGCAGTCACCGGGGAACTTGTATCGTTCGTGCAGCTTCGTGAAGAGGAGGTTGCGCAAATTCCCTCGGTCGTGATGCCTTAGGTTCTCGGTGTTGATCGAGACGGTGCTCCAGAGAATGCACCCGAGCTGTCCCGCGTACCCCTTGACTAATTCTTTGGGCGCCGTTGGATGCCCACCGGAGGACACTTCAGTAAATTCCTCCTTGACGGTGCCGAGCACGTTCGGGCGCCGGTCCTTCCATTGCCTCTTCGGTTGGCTGCCATCTGTGCGTGCGCTGCCATCATCAGTGGTGGCATCCTCGGCGGCACCATCATTGGTGTCATCCCCGACGCCACTAGGGGTTGTGTAGTCAGGATCGGTGTCTTCCGCGGCGTCCTCATAGCGCTGAGGTTCTTCCTCCATCTCCTGGGACAGCTCCCAGAATGCCTTGCCGCCCGAACCACCGCCCTCATCGTTGTGGGCCATGTTCGCTCTAAATAGGAAAAAAGTTTGGTCAAAAAGTTGGTTATTGTCAAGGAACAAGATCTCTAAGTTGACCAAATAACCTAATTCTCGAGGAATGTCGCCAAAAAGTTGGTTATTTTCAAGGAACAATTGAGAGATGTTTGTGATATTGCCTAGGTGTTTTGGGATGGAACCTGTTAGTGTGTTGTTGCTAAGGTCCAAGTCCCTTCCTAACCCCCTTCTTCTTGTCTCCTCTCACTATCTCTCTCACACACATGGCAAGCAAGGGTGTCTGAGTGTGTGAAAAAATACTAAACTAATCCAAGGGCTGAAAATTGATCATCTGTTTCAGTGCAAGGACTGCAGCTGCGAGAACACATGGGGGAGCTACGAGTGTGGCTGCGGTGGTAGCAACATGCTGTACATGAGAGAGCATGACACTTGCATCAGTGAGTTGCCTAGCCTGAATTTCCTTTTGGACCTCACTATATGATGGTCCAGGTCTCATCATATTTCTAGTTTATCTTTCAAAGGTGTTAATGTGGAATGTGCTAGTAGCACCTTCAAACAGTCCTTCCTTCATCTACAACAACGCGCTAATTTGGTTAATCCTATCATTTAATCATGATTAGCCCATCATTTTGACCAGAGATTAGTTTTGATGTCAAGATACATGCTGATTAATTTTTGTTTCGGTTGAGAATCGGGCACCTTCTAGGTCAAGAAAATTGGGCATGACCTTTGCTAATTTTCTTGACCTAGGAGTGCCCCATTCTCAACCGAAACGGAAATTAATCAACATTTCAGGAGAAAGGGGTCATTTCAGAAGATCACAAGTAGCAGCAGCATCACTTGACAAAATCACAAGTAGCAGCAGCATCACAAGTAGTACAGCAACATCACAAGTTAATTTAGTAAATACATTCACAGCAGTACACAGTAGCTGGAAAACCAATGCAGCTCACAACTTCATAGTAGTAGTAGTGACCACCAGAATAAGTTCAGACTAGCAATGATGCAGCACAGCACTTGATAGAGTAAAAAAGTTTGGATGATTTCTGCCAATGCATTTTGGTTTCACAGCTTGATCACACAATGGAAACTTGAACAGGAAATAACCTAACGTTTAAGAGCTGGTTACTTGCTATAGTGACAACAAAGACTATGCCGTGCCATATGTTACTTGCTATAGTGACCACAGTAGCTAGAAGCTAACAGCTTTCATAGTACCACTCCATATGTTAGTAGACATAATTTTTCTAGGTAACTTGCTGTACCAACCAAATGAACAGAACAGACACTTAGCTACGAGTTACACTGACAGTTTGGACTCTGGCTTAAAAGATTGCATCGGAACACCAACCAAATGAGCTAATTTCTCTAGATAGTTGAAGTAATTGAGGGAAGAAGCTTGTCTTCTCCGAGGAGAGAATTTTCTTTACAAGTTCTCAAGAAGATTGGTGATACATATGATGGAATTGTTAGTTTAGTGTTCCACTATGATGCATTGGTTCACCTGTGATTTCCTGATGGCACTGGCCATACCTTTGGTCATTTTCGTTGTAAATATTCCAGAGTTTGACTGCAACGATGCTTAAACAGCAAGCTATTATCTTACTGATCTTGTACATATCTCCAAGTCTCTTGGGATCTTGTCCAATATTTTCTAAATGAAGGCGATAGCTAAGGAAAACCAGTTCAGGCTTCTTGGGAACTAGAGTAGCATATTCAGTAAATCAACTTGCAGTGGGAAGTACAACAAGTTAAATCAAGTAGTCAAAGACAATAGGATTAGTGTACTGAACCAGGGAGCAGAGGTGGAGCGGAGACCGGAGTTGAGGTGGCCGGAGTTGAGGAAGACGGCGGCGACCCGAGGAAGAAGACGAGGTGGATCCGGTGCTGTGCGGCTCCTCAGCGGCGGCGGTCTGGCGGTAGGTGGGAGGAGATGGGGCAACGGCGGCGAGGCTTTCTGGGCTCTGGGGGAGAGGAGAGGGCGAGGGGAAGCGCGAGGGGGCAAGTGGGGAGGGGGGCCCAAGGAGGCAGGGCGGCGGCGGTGGAGCGGGCGCGGGCGGACGGCGGCGGGGGTCGTCGGGTTAGGTCATCAGGTTTGGTGGATCTGGCGAGGGAGGGAGAGAGGCCAGAGGGAGAGGGGAGCAAGTCGAGTGGGGGGAGGGTTAGCAATGGCGCACCTTTTAGGGGTGCGCCATAAACATACGTATACCAATGGCGCACCTTCTCCTGGTGCGCCATTAGTAACTTTTTTTTTTGGATTTTTAGTTGCATCTAATAATTTTTTAGAAAATAACGATCAAATTTGAAAACATTTATGAATGTGAAAAAATATCATAAAATTTGTTATTTGAAAATATTTATGAATATGAAAAAATATCATCAAATTTGAAAAAATACTCATGAATTCAAAAAGTGCCCATGAAATTTAAAAATATTCATGAGTTCAAAAAATATTAACAAATTCAATACTTTTTGTGAGTTACAAATTCAATACCAGAATAAACCTAAATAAAAATTGGTATACCAGAATAAACATAAATACCAGAATAAACATAAATAAATATTCATGAGGACTAGAACAGAAGAAATGTCATTTCCATATGTCGAAATACAATCGAGAAATGAAGACTACAATTTAAATACAATCGATCTTAGCTAGCTATCTTTTCACAATATTCTTGCCCTTCTTTTTCGCAAATGGAGTTCTTCTCTTGAACGGACGTCCTTTAGGTAGGGTGGTCCTGCTTCTTCTTGTGGTGTATGGTACTTCATCGTCGTCGTCATGTTCCATCTTCGGGTCGCCGTACTTGTCGAAGTCTTGCTCATTGGCGACTCCATCCATTCCGATGATCTTCCTTTTGCCTCTCCTCACGACAACACGACTGGGCTTTGACGGGTCGGTAATGAAGAAGCATTGGTCCACTTGGGTAGCCAGTACCCATGGCTCATTTTTCGCGGTTACGTTTGCGCCCGCGATCTTGGATTTGGCTTCGGGTATAACCATGGTGGTGAAATACCGGTCTTCTTTTAGGACGCTCTTGGCCCATCTGACACGGAACATCGGGACCTTCTCTCCAGCGTAGCTCAGCTCCCAGATCTCCTCGATCCTTCCGTAGTATCTGTCCTTGTCGTTACCGGTGTAGGATTCCATCGTTACCCAGGAGTTCTGATAACCATCGCTCTTCATGTCCTTTTCCTCGGTGTAGAATGTGTAGCCGTTGATATCGTACGCCTCATAGGTCATCAGGTTGTGCTCGACGCCCTGTGACAAGGCGAATATGAGTTTTTCTTCCACGGAAGAATCCTCATGTAAAGGGTACGACAGAAGCTTCTCCTTGAACCAACGCGTGAAACATGAGTTGTGCTCTTTGATTATATCTCCGTCCGTCCTCTGTTGGCCTCGGTCATTGTACGTCTTCTCAATAAAGGTTTTGTGCTCTACCACCCAAGGATCGACCACGTCTATGTGTTGTAGCGCGACTAGGTTTGCTCTTTCAAAGTCGGCGAGTCGACCCTCGAAGTCGACATGCATTTCGCGGCGACCCTCGCGGTGACCCCATCCAGCGAGCCTGCCGAGGTGCCTGTTGACGGGCAGACCAACGGGGTTCTCGATGCTTAGATAATTCATGCAGTAGGAGATGCACTCTTCGGTCAGAAAGCCCTTGGCTATGCTTCCCTCTGGACGTGACATGTTGCGAACGTATCCTTTGATGACACCATTCATCCTTTCGAACGGCATCATGCTGTGCAGGAACGTCGGCCCGAGTTGGATGATATCCTCCACGATATGGACCAGCAGATGCACCATAACGTCGAAGAATGCGGGCGGGAAGTACATCTCAAGCTCGCATAGTATCACCACGATCTCTTCCTGTAGCCTTCTGAGTTGCCTCACACCAACCGACTTCCGAGAGATGACGTCGAAAAAGTTGCATAGGCCAAATAGCGTTTCACGGACGTGCGCGTCCATGATCCCACGGATTGCAACTGGAAGTATCTGCGTCATCAGCACGTGACAGTCGTGAGACTTCATCCCGCTGAACTTCTACTTCGCTGAGTCTAGGTATCTGCTTATCTTCCCCGCGTAACCGTAAGGAAGTTTTACTCCTACAAGGCAGGTGAAAAACTGCTCGATCTCCTCCTGACTTAGAGTGAAGCACGTGGGAGGGCAGTCATTTCCGATCTTCTTGGCCTTTTTGCCTTTGCGACGACTTTCCGTGTCCTTCGCCTCATCATCATCATCATCATCATCATCATTAGCGTGAAGCTCCTCCCTGATGCCCATTGATTTCAAGTCTGCCCTTGCTTTCGGCCCATCTTTGGTCCTCTCTGGCATGTTGAGCAGGGTACCAAGCAGACTCTCGCACATGTTCTTCGTGATATGCATGACATCAAGGCTGTGAGGCACACGGAGGATCTTCCAGTACGGCAAGTCCCAGAAAACAGACCTCGTTTTCCATACCTTCAGCAGCGGCTCTGGCGCCTTTCGCTTCTTTCCTGGCTCTGGCGCCTTTCGCTTCTTTCCCGGCGGTGGGCACTCTTTCCTATTTTTCAACAGCTCGTCTATTTCCTCGCCGCTCCTCGTACGCGGGTGTCTTCGGGGTTCAGTTTCACCATTGAACATATCCTTGCGTTTTCTCCATGAGTCATCGTCGCGAAGCCACCTTTGATGTCCCATGAACACGGTTTTCGAAGACCCGGGATCTCTATCTAGCTGGCGATACGTTGTGTCATCCATGCACCTGACGCATCCAGAAAATCCGTGGACCACCTGCCCCGCGACATATCCGTAACCGAGATAGTCGTGCACCGTCGTGAGCAGTGTGGCTCTCATAGGGAAATATTCTTTCTCTGCGGCGTCCCACGTATTGGCTGGTGTTTTCCACAGCGTGTCTAGCTCCTCTTTCAGCAGCCCCAGATACAGATTGATGTCGTTCCCTGGTTGTTTCAGCCCTTCAATTAGCATACTCATGTGAATGTACTTCCTCTTCATGCACAACTAGGGGGGAAGGTTGTACATCCACACAAACACAGGCCAGGTGCTATGTGTGCTTCTCTGGCTGCCAAACAGATTGAATCCATCGGTGCTCGCGCCCAGCACGATGTTCCTTGGATCGTTCCCAAATTCTGGGTATTCGAAGTTCAACGCTTGCCACTGGCTTGCATCCTTCGGGTGACTCAGCATCTTGTCTTTTTTATTTATCTCCGGATCATTTCCTCGAAACTGGTCAGGCACTTGTTCCCCTTGGGAAGACGTTCGTGCCAGAATGACATGTTCTCATCGAAGCATGCGTCGGTCATTTTGTGTTTTACCTTCATCTCCAGAGCCATGAGCGTTACTTTCAGGCGGGTATCCTCGGGCCTACATCCTTCATACAATGGAGTAACAGTGTCTATCTCCAGTTGATCCAGCTTGGCTTTCTCTCGGGCGGCAGCTCTTGCGTTATCCGTCTGCTTGAGAAGCAGCTCTTGAATATGAGGGTCCTGCACCCAGCCCATCGATGGTCCATCGTCGTCTGCTCCGGCATCTTCATCTTCATGATCATGCCCTTCATCTTGATCTTCCTCATCATCATGTCCGGCATCTTCTACATGATGACTGTGTACTGCATCTACTTCGTGATCATGTCCTGGAGATTCTTCGTCTTCTCGCCCGCCCTCGCCACAGTTGTCTTGCTGCCCTTCCTCATTTCTTGCCTGGCCCCCATGGACGACTTCATAATCATCTTCGTCACCTTGCCACCTATAGCCATCCATGAAACCACGCAAGAGCAGGTGGTCCCGCACCTGTACGGAATCCGGGTCCATAAGGCTCTTCAGCTTGCATCTTCGACACGGACATCTTATCTCCGTCTCGTTCTTTTGAAGCATCTCGGCCTTCGCGGAGCTCAAAAACCTATTCACGATGCCTTCGGTCATCGTGCGGACCATGGTCGCCTGCGGGGTAGAGCAAAACGATATTTTAGAACCAAAAAAAAATTTGGCATGACTTTACCTAAAAATAGGACCAAAAAGAATGCATAGTGCCAAATTCTTGCCGAAACGGAAATGAATCAACATTCCGGCAAAATATTGGCAACTATCGCATTTCAAATACCGGTACCTGCAAACACAAACATATGCAACACCACAAACATATGCAACACCACAAACATACGTAGATCTAGGCCATAAAAAGTGCATGTGCACGTTGTTGGAGGGAGAAAAAAGTAGATCTAGAACATAAAGAAAGCTTTCCCCTTACTTACCTATCAAAAAAAGGAAATTTAATCACTTAATTTGGGTGAATCTATGGTGCAAATGAGGTGAGGAGGAGGAGGCAGCCGAGACAAGCTTGGAGGAGGAGGTGGAGAGAATGAAGTGGGGAAAGTGAGTGTGGTAGGTGGCTGTCCAAAATATCTAGCTGCTCTCAGGTTACCAATGGCGCACCTCCTTAGAATGCGCCATTAGTAACCCTGGTTACTAATGGCGCACCTGGTATGTGGTGCGCCATTACTAGTTTTGAAAAAAAAATATTTATTAGTAGTGGCGCACCGTGGTTGTGGTGCGCCATTAATTGTTTTAACTAGTAATGGCGCACTATCCCCAGGTGCGCCATTACTAGTTTTAAAAAAAAAAGTAAAAATAAAATTGTTAGTAGTGGCGCACAGAGTGTGTGGTGCGCCATTACTAGTTTTAACTAGTAATGGCGCACTATCCCCTGGTGTGCCATTACTAGTTTTGAAAAAAAAAAATTAAAATTTTTTTTGTCGGTAGTGGCGCACCGTGGGTGTGGTGCGCCATTAGTGATATGGACACTAATGGCGTACCTGTACATGGTGCGCCACTGCTATATAGCAGTGGCGCACCACATACGTGGTGCGCCATTAATGTCCATATTAGCTATAGCCTTTTTTCTAGTAGTGGAAGTATTGCAGCTGCAGTAGCTGATCGGTCATTGTACCAAATGGATCAGAACAAGGCGGCGGCTGGGAGGCGGAGAGACCGGGAGAGAATGGGAGAGTGATTTTGTAGAGAATGGGAGAGTGTTGTTGTATTACGAGAGGGGTGAGGCTCACTTTGGTGAACCGAAGACGCCGCCGG
The DNA here is from genome assembly GCA_011799875.1 of Thinopyrum elongatum. Lineage (NCBI taxonomy): Eukaryota > Viridiplantae > Streptophyta > Magnoliopsida > Poales > Poaceae > Thinopyrum > Thinopyrum elongatum. Next base: position 157,377,076 of record CM022303.1, on the reverse strand, counting down.
GACTCTTGTGTCACCTCACGCGCAGCGTGTTGTCATGTCAATTTAATGTGAGGACATGATGAATAATTTGACCGATGTATACTAGTACTACTGTACTACTTACTAGTCGTGTTTAGTGTCACATTTTAACCATAGGTTTAACTAACAAATGGTCAATGCATGTCACCGAAAATTATACCATTGGAAACTATATGTTGAAATACGAATCCAATGATATAATTTTTTGTGACATGCATTAACATTTAGTTAGTTAAATTTATGGTCAAAATTTGACACAAATTACGAAGGGGACCAATAAACTAGGAGGTAGGTAGTAGTACGAGTAGCGCAATATACGGTATAGAGGACTACTAGTACTAGTACAAATTTAGAAATGGAGTATGAAGTTACAAGGCTGTGCGACAGATTTTGTAGGCTACATGAGTAATACGAAATATAATTCCCATTGAACAACACTTTCACCAACAAGTACGCACTTGAAGCCTAATTGATATATATATGGCTTCTGCACAGCATCTCCATCATCATTATCAGTACATGCTATGCAGGTGAGTTAGGATGCACTTGATCCCAGAAAGGTATCTATCCTTCAAACTAACTACAGTACATAATATCCAACAAAAGAGGGTCATGCTACAGTAGCTGGATACATGGCTCAGTCTAGATATCACTAAAAATCAAGTTGTGCATATTTGCTGTTGGCATGAATCACATCGCCGCATGTCAGGTTTGCAAAAGCCATTCATCGCTTGGAAGCTTGATGCCTTTCACACACTGAAGATCATCTGGCAACAAGCTATGTCGATGAATCTCTGGATATGGTGATTCATGAAACCCATGGTACGATGTGTAAACACAGTTCTCCCTGGCGAATGGAAGTTGCATAGCACGGTAATCATCGCCGGTGATATGATCGATGATTGGTTGGATGATCGGATAATTGAGCCCGAGGAACATGGAGTGGTTGCCGAGGCTGTAAACCCGCCTCCAGTTGAATACGCCTAGCCCAATGGAGCTGGGATCTTTCTCGAACATGAAGCAGCCATAGCCATCACAGTCACGAACGCCCCAGGCATTGTACTGCATGTGGTTTGATGAAATGGTTTGGTCAATTTGGTACGTGCAAATGAGCATCAAATGACCACCGTCAGTTGAACGAGCGATAAACCACCACCCATTGACGTGTATATTTCCAGGTCCTGGAATTATGAAGGCCAGCGCATTTGCGTCTGCTGCAATAAATCAAATTGGAGACCAAAAGGACAAAAATATACAATCATGTTCAGAGTATGTGTGGAATTAAGATTATTATAACAGTGACATAGATCATAGCCAGAGAATTGCAATGCCGTGGTCATAATCATAGCCCAAGTTAAAAAAATAAGCCAATGGCTTTCATATTCTAGCAATATGTCATGGTTTAAACATCATGTAAAAATGAGAGGAAAACAGCTATGCCAGGGCCTACTCATATTCTACCATAGCAGTTACTACTGTTCTCATATCAACTCTAACAATAACATGCGTGGTTATAAAAATCTTGGAAATGAGAGTAACATATAGCAATCATGAGGTTATCTCATAATATCTATTCTAACAATCATTAGATGCCAATTGTTCTCATATCAACTCTAACAATAACATGTGTGGTCATAAAAATCTAGGAAATGGGAGGAACATATAGCAATGATGTGGTTATAGACATACTATCTATTCTAAATTTCTAACAATCAACAGGTAGTCGTATTCATAAGGTAAAGATGAGATGAGATAGAACAATTACACGATGATAGATTCCACCAGTATATGCAGCCAATCTGTGTGTCGACCGCGTAAACGATGCCATCATGCACTATAGCATCAAACAGAAATGGAGGGTCAATAGGATTGATGATGAGCCATAACCATGTATGGCGACCGGATTCTAGATAGACTAGTCCCATGTCGAACAAGGCAATGAGCTTGTAATCCATGTAGTCTTCTGATGGTGTGGGCACTTCGCAGATTACAACCTTCAACAAACGGAGGTCGTACCAAAAGCTCGACGCGTCTCGTGTGTAGTAGGCAGGAGTGTCCGGCGGGCCGCGAGGCTCGATGCCGGCGGTATCCAACGATGATCTCTCACGGGGTGTAGATATCCACGAGACGCCACGGACTACCGGATTGGTGGATGAGGACGATCCAGTTGGCCTTCATGCCCGCCCAGTAGTGGCCGTGCATGAAGGACAGGTGGGCGGTAGTGGTAGCATGTCGAGGGGCACGACGGCAACCTCAGTAGGATCATCAAGTCGGTGTCTGGGCCACCTGCGAGGATCGGGCATCAGCAAGCAGGGTGTCTTCAAAAGGGCCGGCCGGTTGCAAATGAGTACACGGTACATAGACACCAAGCATGCGGCCAGATGCACGGTGCTGAGCAGGTCCATACGATTACAGATCTGCTCCAAGAGAACATCGGGGAGGGAATTCCAATCGCGGCTCTGCGTGTCAGTCGGTTCTGGCATAGGGTTTTTTAGGGCGCTGAGTGATTGGGGTTTTCGGTGCCTGCGAGCGAGCGGGGAAGTGGATTCGGGCAGGCGAGCAAAGAAGATGGCGTGTGTAGCCGAGCAGTGAGTGGGGGGGGGGATATGGTACGCGCGAGCTACCGAGGAAGATGGCGCGGGCGGGCGAGCAGTGAGCGGGGAGGAATGGTGTGCGGCCGACGATGGGGAAGAGAGGAGGAAGAAGAAGAGAGGAGGTAGAAGAGGGAAAGACGGGCAAGAAAGTGCATTAAATCTCAATTCTACTAGTAGTACTACCAGGATATACCGTCCTTCTGAGTGTAAATAGTTAAGTCGATGACATGTGGGTCTACCTCAAGAGGGCCCATATGTTAGTTTATGGAAGAGAGAGGTGCGTAGGCGTATTTGCGGAAGCGTGCTCCACTGGCAAACATGATGGCAGTACAGGGTAAGGCTGATTTAGTAACACCAACACGCTGGCTCAGCTTATTAATTAAGTGTCCCATCTACTGCAGCGTGTATTGTCACTTCTCCGTGAAGACTAGTTGAATAGTTCTCTCTGACTGAGATGGGGAATAATGGATCGCCAAGACTTCCTATCTACAGTATCCCAATGCCTCTACTATCATCCTGTCCAACAACAAGAAACATTGGCCAAGGCACCCGGCGCCAATAATGTAGGAGTACTACTAGTATTTTGTGTCAAACTTTGACCATCTATTTAACTAGTAAAATGTTAATGCATGTCACCAAAAATCATATCACTGGATTTGTATTTGAACATAGTTTTTAATGGTATAGTTTTTTATGACATGCATTGACACTTTGTTAGTTAAATTTACGGTCAAAATTTTACACTAAATACGAAGGGGGCCAATAAACTAGGATGGAGGTTTATATACAGGTCAATAAAAAAATCATCAACCAAGGTAGTAGTAAATGATGAGTGCCCGAAGAATTTTTTCCAAAAGTACTCAATAATGGGCTCGTTTTCCTCAAGAAAATTGTGTTTACGAACGTATTAATTGGAATGCATGTGTGAAGAACAAAAGACCAGAACTTTTACACGCATTGGTGAGTTTTCTCTTAATTCTTGCATGCAACATTTTAATGAAGCTTGAAATATGAACATGTAAATGGGAGGGAGTAGAAGGCTCATGCATGCATGCATGCATGCAACACTCACATGTACACATGCATGCACGCAACACTCACGCATCCATGCGGCACATAGCACACGACGCAACACACACGCTCACGCTCAAGTGCTCAACCTACTCCCTCTGTCCGTGAAAGACTGTACATATAGAGATTTACACATTGACCAAGAGGAACCGGAACTTCATGGCATAATTAACACCCAAAAGTAGCAGACTTATGTGTGCATGTGACCATTGAGAGAAGAAGATTAAATGAAGGTTGTTGCATGCTGTAACTAAGGATAGACATGCAGCCTATAGCTAGAGCACAAGTTGGTGCATTAGTCAATCAATACCGATTAGATTAAAGGCTAAATGCATTGGAAGTGTAAGATGTACACTCTTTGTTGGAAAAATTTCTAAGGCTGGCCGTAATAGGAGTATGATAAGTGGTACTATCATGCATGCCAACTAGACTTTTTGGATGATGTGGCATACAATTAAATGAGGAAAGAGAGGTTGTGGTATCATATCATGATACCATATCATATTAAATGTTGTACTCCCTCCGTTCCTAAATATTTGTCTTTCTAGAGATTTCAACAAGTGGCTACATATGGAGCAAAATGAGTGCATCTACACTCTAAAATATGTCTATATACATCCGTATGTGGTAGTCCATTTGAAATCTCTAAAAAGACAAATATTTAGGATGGAGGGAGTACTACTTTGTGTCATGCATGGCAAATTAATAAGGCAACCTAAGATACTACTTATGATACTAGGCATTACAGAAGTAGTATCATACACTAGTATCATATGCATGATACTAGTATATGATACTCTCCATTATGTACAGTTTTTCACGGACCGAGGGAGTACACGTGCATGCACTCACATACACAGCCAGGGTGGTTCTTTGCTCTGCCAACTGACAGGTGGGACCCAGAAACCAGGTGTCAATTTAACCAGTCAACAAAGTGCCACGTCGACTATGTGGCCGGTCAGCAGGGTGCAATACGGTGCTCTACGTGAGCTAGTGACCGTATAATCACCGCAAAACTATATAGTGACCATATTGTTACATACGTTGACCGCCAGTGTATTTTTCTCATTTCAAATTACTCTGTAAGCCATATTAACCGAAAAGGACGCAATATGGACTAGTACTACTTTGATGTGTCCCGTGAACTCGCAGAATGAGGAGAAGCTTGCTTACTACGCCCTCTCCCTCGCCCACGCGCAGTGGCTCACAGGACGAGGAGAAGCTTGCTTACTACGTACGCCTATGCCCTCTCCCTCGCCCATGCGCACGGTGGCTCGTAGGACGAGGAGAGGGTTTTGACTACATCGCCCTCTCCCTCTCCCTCTCCCTCGCCCTCACCCTCGCGGTGGACGTGCAGCAGTTCATTCGGTGTCAGATTGCCAGAAGCATATTGTACTGACATTGTTGGACCTTTCGAAGAGGCGAAGAGCCAAGTGCAAGGTTCACAGGAGTATGAACTGTTAAACCTCCCGAAGAGGTGAAGAGCCAAGCGCAAGGTTTATAGGAGTTGTCGTCCTAATACTACAACTATATTGAACGATCGCTACTGTATGATGCCACCACGTCACCTATAGCCAAAGCCGTGCCACCTTTTTTTCTCACAGAGCGTGTTGGAGCCCGTGCAACAGCCACACAAGTTGCACGTATACATAACACATTTACTAGTAATAAATTCTAAAGGACAAATGCCAGCATGCCACACAAGTTCATCTCCAGTTCATGTGATAAATTTGTGCACGACTACTCTACATATATTTACAGCGCTACCATTCATAATTTACCATACTCCGCTTACACATTATAGATGGGCTCCATGTCCTCCTCTAGGTTCTAGTCCCAGGTGTTCTTCATAGATGGCATGATCCATAGCGGTGGGCAACAGGAATCATTGTCGCAGCTTTCTAGTCTGCTTCCACAAGATGGACACTCATCCAAGCTGAAGCGGCATAAATCAGGGATAGCGTGTCCCAGCATGTCGTTCATCCGGTGGTGCGCACTGAAGACACAACCATGCTTCATGAACGGCAGGCCTTCGGTGTTGTGCACGGAAGGTGGCATCTGCTTCACAATGCGGTAGCTCTCCCCAATGAAAAGTGAGTACTCTCCAAGAGTGTTCCTCGGCAACCACATAGCATCACGGGGGTCGAACTCGGCGCCGTTCATCTAGTACACGTGGCATCTCAGATCTAGACACATGGTGAGGTACATGGTCAAGGTCCATGCATAATAATGTTGTGCTCAAATATGGCGGTCAATAATATTGTGCAGCAAATAGTACTACTCCAGTATAGAGGAAGTAAAATAACATGCTTATTATATATAGCCACTCTTGGCTACATGGATGAGATAGTAAGACATGGAAAAACAAAAATGGTGGGAGCTAGTGGGTTCAAGTCTTCAAGGGCCTAGCTAGCTATACGCGTCCTCCAAGGTAAAAAGTACTAGTACTAGTAAGTAGTACTACTCCTTACTACTTAGTACTACAATGAAAGAGAAGGCGAGAGGGTTAAAAAAAATCTAATACTAAATTGTAGTACTAGTACCGTAAACATGTCCCAGTCAAGAAAAGAAAAGAACTAATTAATAGCATGGTTAATACAGTAGTATAGCCGGATGCTGGCTATATGATCTTGCCACATCATATATAGCCTATCTTATAGCCCACAAGTACAATAGTCACAAAGAAATATGTACTACTTTGTTGAAACATGGCCCACCTTCCTCTCTCACATAGTGTCTAGGAGCGCGTGCTATAGCCGGCTGTTAATCAGTAGCCCGCTTCTCTTCTCTCTCCTCTTCTCTCTTATCCAACTCATCAAAAATATGTTATTTAAAGCCTTACAACCCGCATACATCATCCTATTGTACTTGCTCTAACAAGTACTACTACTCTAACACACATTAATGAGAAAATGGAATACCTGGGTAGATGGTGACGGTCTGATCGTGTTAGATCGTGTGACCATGTTGCACATCAGTGCTGCCATGGGTAACTACTGCTAAGATAGTTGATCCCAATATGCCAAAGTCAGCTACAAGGTTCCAGGTTAGACCGAATCGCGGATGCAAATACACATCCAGGATCGGCGATCTTATTTTGATCGGGGGATGACTGGTCCCTGCAAAATAATGGAGTACCGTTAGGGATGCAAATGATGGTTTGTGCATTCCATTTGTAATCTCCCGTACCGTAGGATGGCAACCAGATGAAACAAGTCCCCTGTCTTGTCACCGCGAAGATGCAGACTACATGGCACACAACGTCTTCAAACGTGTAGGGGTACAAATCTGCCGTGGCCAACATGTGCCAGCCTCTGCCGTTACGGCCTTTTGTATTGATGGCAATCCTTATGTCGAACACCACGATGAGATAGTAATCATCGTAGCTGCGTCGCTTTGTTGGCGGGTCCGTGATTGATATCTTCTTCAATCTCATGTAGGCATCATCATACATATTCAAGCCCAGCCAGTCCGGAAGACCGATCCCAATGGTGGAGAAGGGGTCTACGGGAACGGCCACACTACTGTGGATGTTGTGCAAAATGATGGTGGTATCCGGCCGGAGGTATGCAAGCCAATCTCCGTTGGCACCAACCTAGACCTATATATAAGACGGTGGTTAGCGGAGAAATTACGGGATGGAATAACTAAGTACTATATTTAGAATATACACTACATGATCAAACTCCATGATTGACCTGCTCATCGGACAAAATCCGACTAACTCTCAACATCGGCAACTCTAGCGGAGTCAATGTGCAACCACGGCCAGGTAGCGGTGGACTGTTCGATGGATTGTCCCATAGAATAACCTTCTGCTCGAGAACGCATGGAAGACCAACAAGCATGGCCTTTTCCCAAGCCTGTTTACGCACCGTCTTAAAATAGTTGGTGCAGGAAGTACCGAGTCTTGCGGTGGTGAGGACATCGGAGCGGCATGCGATTTCTCCCAGAGGGTCATCGTCCAAGGTCTCCCAACCCCGACGAGGAGGAGAACCGCCTGGCGAATCCATGGCAGCAGCGACGAACTGCCTTGGTCTCTTCGGGGGGAGGGGAACTGGCGAGGAGAAGATAAGAGCGTAACCGCAGGGCCTCGTCCCTTCATTAAGGAAGTTATGCAGGCACGCATAGTGGTAGTGCTATGGTGCGGTTATTATTTACTATGGAGTACTGTACTTCTATAGTGCACTAGTTTTGAACTCGAGAAACTCAAGGCCAAGGAGCTACAGTTGCAAGTGGAGGGTACTACTGTTCTCTAGAACCATCGTTGTACTATCAATGCAGGGAAAGTACACCTGCGTACTCTCCGTGCTCTATTCAAGCGCGTAGCTGGCCTTGAGATAATGGAGCGAAGTCCATGCGTGCAACGCCACAAGCTACAGAGCATAGGACTTTACGTATAGAGCCATATTGCACAGTTCCCAATGCCGCGCCAGGCTTTTCCGGCTCCTCGGGCTTAATTGGGAGGCGCTAGTTTCTATACCCCTTGTAAAGATGGTAGCTGATGAGGAAGCAGCAAGCGAGGTGTGGCTAGGGCGAGCACGCAGGCGAGAAACATTGCACAGTGTGAATTGATACTGTACTAGCAAGATGCCCATGCGTTGCGCTGAACATCAAGATGCATTTGTATGAGTAGTTTATCTTGTGGGAGAAAAGGATGAACGAGGGAAGGCCTTATTTGCAAATGTGGAGAGGGGTGTCGGTATCTTTTTGCAAAATTGCCATAGTTTCCTTCCTATCCGTCAGATATAAATCGGACGGCCTATATTGCAGGATGGGTGGCACACCATCATCACCAACTCTGTTTTTTATAAGACTAGAGATATAGGAGTACTACTAGTAGTACTACTCTAGTATGTGAGCCACGAGATGATGGGAGGGAAGACCCGTTCACGTGGCCGGGCTATCCAGTGCACCCAGATTGTGGTGCAACACGTCCGTTCGACTTTCAAACTACCAGTGTACAATATTGGCTCGCAGCGAGGTTAATATTTTAAAAAAAGGCCGCCGTGCGTTCGGCCGGGATCGAACCCACAAAACGAGCTATACACTCCCACGACCACTAGTAGTACAACACAACCTAGAATCGCCTTTTGTTGCTAGTACATTGTTCCTTACAAGAAACCACTACCAAGAAACTAGGTACCACTTTCCAACCAGCCCTACCAAGAAACCACTACAGTACTCTACAAAAATTAGCAAAAACATACCTAAATTTTCTTAATTCGTCGCAATAAACTACCAAGTGCTATTATTGCCATGTTTCAACCCATGTCGCCCCTTAAGTCAATGCCTTCTATTTAACCGGCAAGCTAGGCGTTATGACTTGTGGGACCTACATGTCAGTCTGTACAAAAATCCCCGAGTGATCTCCTACCTTCGGCCCGTCCACCTAGTCATCCTCGGCCATAGGACGTAGCTACCGCCGCCGGCAGAAGGCGAGGTCAAAAGCGCCGGTGGCGCGGAGCCCATCTTACGGCAGCCCGGATGCCAGCTCCGTGCGGCGCTCGCGGCCGCTAGCTAGCCAAGCTAGCACACACCCTGCTGGATGCATCCAGCTGCTTGTCTGTAAGGTTTGCTAGCTAGGCTGGCACGGTGATGCAGCGGCTTGCTCGCACGCGCCGCACTAAGGCCAACCATCTGGCTCAAGCGAAGGCCAGCGCGGCGGCTTGCTCGCGCGTGAGCCATGCTCGGGCCAGCCAGCCAACCCGTGAGGAGGCCAGCGCGGCGTCCGGCCCGTCCGGCGGAGCGGCGGCCAGCTCGCTCATCACCAGCACCACCGACGAACACGCATACGAACTGTTTAAAGTAGTAATGTTCAGGAAAAATAATGATTGGAGGAGGAAGAAGAGGATAGAAGCTCAGATGTGGGTCCCTCGTGTCTTAACGGTCAACACAACGGTCAAATAAACGGTGTTGGTTTAACATGCCTCGTCAGCACGGATGTGTGGGCCAACCCTGTCATAAACGGGTTTAAACGAGCCTAATCGGCACTAGGTAGTAGTTTTTTGGCACAGATTAAGAAATTTTGGGTATGTTTTTGCTACTTTTTATAAAGTAGTTTCTTCCTAGGGCTGGTTGAAAGTGGTAGTTTTTTTTAAATACTCTACATACTGTAAGTAGGAGTGAAAGTTAAGCTTTGGAAGCCAATAAGCACGGCTAGTTACATAGTGCCTATGTGTACGTAATTCAAACTAAATATCTACCATGAGTGACTAATATCTTGATGGAAAACTCGAAACTATGGAAATACTAGCCATTTTTTTTGCATGGTTGGAAATACTAGCAATGTTCACGTGCGTTGCAACGAATCGTAAGTAGAATAATACTTATTCACAAACTTGATAGAAAACATTCTAATTTTGATATACATATATCACTAAAAATATATTATGTTTCAATCAGAATATATTCCTTGGGTTGTTTTGATGAGGTGAGGGATGGATGTGGTTGGTTTTAATATACTAAGGGGTTTTCTGCAAATTGGGTAGAGAAGTGGGATGTTGTTGCGAAAAGGCAACAACTTACCTCACAGTCGTTAGATGTAGATCTAATGGTCAGAAATGACGGATGGCAGGCACACCATCATCACCAACTAAGTCTTCTGTAGGATTACTAGCAAGATGCTCGTGCATTTCACGGAACATCAAGATGCATTTCTCTACTCTTATAAAAAACAGAGTTGGTGATGATGGTGTGCCTGCCATCCTGCAATATAGGCCGTCCGATTTATATCTGACGGATAGGAAGGAAACTATGGCAATTTTGCAAAAAGATACCCACACCCCTCTCCACATTTGCAAATAAGGCCTTCCCTCATGCATCATTTTCTCCCACAAGATAAACTACTCATACAAATGCATCTTGATGTTCCGTGCAACGCATGGGCATCTTGCTAGTTTTTTTATAAAACACATGTTGTGGTTGACCCATGCGGGAGTAATCCCATGTGTAAAAACTAATGATATCTCGAGAAAGAGGAGAGGTAAGGTGAGGAGGAGTGGGGCGTGGTGGTGATTGGTGTCGGACTGAGCGGAGGCATGGGGATGGACGACGCTGGCAGTGGCCACCATGCCAGATTATTCCAGAGGCTTCCTTTTTTAATTGCTCAACAATGAGGTTGTGGGAGATAAGGATGAACGAGGGAAGGCCTTATCTGCAAATGTGGAGAGAGGTGCGGGTATCTTTTAGCAAAATTGCCATAGTTTGCTTTCTATCCGTCAGATATAGATCGGATAGTCTATATTGCAAGATGGCAGACATACCATCATCACCAACTCGGTTTTTTTATAAGAGAGAAGAGATATAATTATGGAGATACAAATGTATTATCGATACTTGTTTCCATAAACTTGTATCTACGTTATATTCAACGGCTGAGCATGTGGGGCCTTAGCACGATGACTTCCCGACTGTGTAAAATAAAGGTTTTCCCGTCGCCGATAAGAAGGGGGTGACGGCGGCGCGCTTTCGGCTCGCTCTAGTCCTAGTAGTCATACTAGGTGGTCTATGGAGGTGTAGATTTATTCTTTTTCATGTCTCGTGTTTGTCGTACTGCCACGACTGTTGATGAATAGATGGTAAGTTATTCGCGAGAAAACCTTGGTTGAGCGTGTGTGCGAGAGAGAGAGAGATAGCACGCGTGTGTGTGATATGTAGAGACTGAGGCAATGATAAGAGTTTCTTTGTGTGTCTCTGTGTGTGGAGGATAGAGAGAGACATGTGCATGGGGCTTTGTGTTGTGTAACATGGAGACACATAGACATAATCAGAGAGTGAGTGTGTGAGATACACATGCAGACATGGGGAGAGATGTGTGAGTTAGAGAGACGGATAATTTTGGTGTGCATGTGAGCTAGAGAGAGAGGGGGATATATACTCAAGAGAATATGCAAGGGTGTGTGTGTCTTAAAAGAAGGATCCATATATATGGGTGTTGTGCGTGTCTGTGTGTGTTTGTGCACGCGCGTGTGTGTGAGAGGGAGTGTGTGTATGTGGAGAAGAGAGACCACTAATGATGTAAACCTAGTAGGGAAGGGGAATGGTGTGACACATGTGTCCAAGAGAGAGAAAGTCATGTGTAGTAGCGGGATAGCATGGGTACGGGCGGGGAGCAGACTATTTGGAAGAGACATCGAGTGTGTGTGGGAGAGGGGTGTGAGAGTGAGAGAGAGAGAGCAAGCGAGGGAGAGAGAGAGGAAGAGAGGGGGAGAGAGAGGGGTCGTTTGTGTGCGGAAGTGGCATATAGATAGGGAGACAAGGTTGATGTTGTTCGAAAGTGGCCTATGTACGGAGACGCAAGGAAAGCGAGTCATCGTGTGTGTGATAGAGACTTCATGAGAGATCTAGAATAGATGGTGTAGAGAACAATGTGCGAGATTGAGAACGATGATACGCTAGGAAGCTATGGAAAGAGTCACGACATATATGTATATAGGGAAGGAGCTGGGTCGGGTCCACATGTGGGAGAGATAGAAAGAGGAGAGTGGTGCACAAGGAGACAAAGGGTGCTTGTTTTGTAGTGGGGGTGGTGAGTGAGGTGTGTATCAATTAATGCGAGAGAGAGAGAAAGAGACAGAGAGATGGTGGAGAGTGTGCGAGAACCACATAACTCGGGAGATAGATGTTTGGGGGCGACGTTTTGTGTGTATGGGAAAGATACACTGCTATATAGTGCATGTGCTTGGGAAAGAGAGATGCCGGGAGACCTAGAGAGTGGGGGAAGAGATGTGTGCATGCCCGAGAGACAAAGTGATAGAGACCTATATTGGGGTCCGGACTTAGAAGAGAGAAGGGGGTTAATGTGCTCCCGTGTTCATGTCCGGGAGAGAAAGGCTTGTGGGATGGGGGGGGGGGGAGTGGGGACGGGGTGGTGGTCTTCAGATAAAGAGTGAGGTGTCTATATTTGAGAGACTTAAGCGTAATTGAGATATATATGGTCAATAGTGTGTGCACTCATGGTTGTTCAATTTGTTTCACAGTTTGGACTATGAGATAACGATACTTTTGAACATGCGTGATATACTTTGAAGTACCAGAATTACAAACCTAAGATTGGAATTTTAGAATTCGACTCCATTATTAGCTTTTGTAATTCATTTAAATGGGGGTACATTTTTTAAGCCGGGATTTCATGATTTCAAATTCATATATCAAACCTAGAGATATACACATACTGTCATGTTCAAACCTTATAATCATCCACTTTATTCATACACATACATATTTTTATTTTTGTCATCATATTTAGGATAAACACATTTGGAATTTCATTTGAATTGGACCATATGATGGTATTTGCTTCCGCTAGCTCAATGATCCATATTTGAATTGAATGGACAATCTAAGTTTCAAGTTGGAGATATTGATTTTCGAAACTTGCACTTTTTTTGTGTGCGCAACAAATAAATTCTCGGCCATGACACTATAGTCAGCCGTACAAGAGCAGAACACTTAATTTCAGCCGTCAAAAGCTTTCAAACTTCCTACTCACATCGAAATATCTAGCGCCCAAAAGTTTAGCCCTCTGATATTCCTGTTTTACCCCTGCCACATGAATGCAAAAGGGCTGCTTTGGTAACTCCATTGTTTTCCCCTCTTTTCCCCCAAAATTCTTCCCCAGAGCCACTCCCCTTCCCCTCCCTGCCTCTTCCCCCCCAACCATGCCAAGCCGCCGAATCTAGTCCTCCGCCGCAGCGGTGGACCTCACACCCCGCCGGATCTACCTTCCGCACCTTGGAACCCCCAACTGCCAACTGATACGTCTCCAACGTATCTATAATTTTTGATTGTTCCATGCTGTTATATTATCATTCTTGGATGTTTTACAATCATTTTATAGCAACTTTATATCATTTTTTGGGACTAACCTATTGACATAGTGCCCAGTGCCAGTTGCTGTTTTTTGCTTGTTTTTTACTTTGCAGAAAATCAATACCAAACGGAGCCCAAACGCAGCGAAACTTTTTGGAGATTTTTTCTGGACCAGAAGAAAAAAGTTGGGCCAAAGAAGTACCAGAGGGGGGCTCCGAGGGGAGTTGACGAAACACAATTCCAGCCATCGCAAGTTCCAAAAACCACAGATCCAATCTACACACCATCACAGAGGGGTTCATCATCCTCATTGGTGCCTCTCCGATGATGCGTGAGTAGTTCATTGTAGACCTACGGGTCCGTAGTTAGTAGCTAGATGGCTTCCTCTCTCTCTCTTGATTCTCAATACAATGGTCTCTTGGAGATCTATTTGATGTAACTCTTTTTGCGGTGTGTTTGTTGGGATCCGATGAACTTTGAGTTTATGATCAGATCTATTTTATCCATGAAAGTTATTTGAGTTTTGATCTCTTATATGCATGATTACTTATAGCATCGTATTTCTTCTTCGAATCTTTGGTTTAGTTAGGCTGACTAGATCAATTTTTCTTGCCATGGGAAGAGGTGCTTTGTGATGGGTTCGATCTTACGGTGCTCAATCCTAGTGACAGAAGGGGAAATGACACGTATGTATCATTGCTATTAAGATGGGGGTCTACTCCTACATGAATAGATCTTGTCTACATCATGTCATCGTTCTTATTGCATTACTCCATTTCTCCATGAACTTAATACACTAGATGCATGCTGGTTAGCGGTCGATGTGTGGTGTAATAGTAGTAGATGCAGGCAGGAGTCTGTCTACTAATCTTGGATGTGATGCCTAGATAATGATCATTGCCTGGATATCGTCATAATTATTTGAAGTTCTATCAATTGCCCAACAGTAATTTGTTTACCCACCGTATGCTATTTTTCTCGAGAGAAGCCACTAGTGAAATCTACGGCCCCCGGGTCTCTTCTTTATCATATTTGCCTTCGAGATCTATTTTTATTCGCTTTTATTTTCAGATCTATTAATCCAAAAACCCAAAAATACCTTGCTGCAATTTTTATTTATTTATTTTATCTCGCGTTCCCGCGAGATCTATTTATCGAATCTACTACAATTTTATCTATCTTTTACCCGCGAGGGATTGACAACCCCTCTTACACGTCGGGTTGCAAGTATTTGTTCTTTGTGTGCAGGTACCATTTACATAGTGCTGCGTGGTTCTCCTACTGGTTCAATAACCTTGGTCTCATCACTGAGGGAAATACCTACCGTAGCTGTGTTGTATCATCCCTTCCTCTTTGGGGAAATACCGACGTAGTTCAAGCGACATCAAAAGGAATTTCTGGCGCCGTTGCCGGGGAGACATCATCAACATCTATCAGGTTCCTAATCACAAATCTCATCTCCTTGCAATTTACATCATTTGTCATTTGCCTCCCGTTTTCATCTCCCCCACTTCGCAAAAATTTGCCGTTTTATCCGTCCTCTTTTTCGTTCACCGTTTTCTCGTCAGATCTGTTTTTGTGTGCAATTTTGTTTGTCACTTTTTGTCATTATGGATGGTTCTTCCTCTATTACATGCACCCCCGAGAACGAGGTTCTTAACTTTAAACAAGGGGGGGGGGGGGAGAATTTAAAAGATGCTTGGTATAGGATTTGCAATGCTCATAATAGATCTATTCGTAAGGAATCTACCGTTGTTCTTTTTCATTGTTTTTATGTGGGTATCACTACTTGGTATAGATTCGTCCTTGATACAATTACCGGTGGGAATTTCTTGATGTGTCCGTCTCTAGATGCTTTTAATGCTATGGGAAATTTAGTGGGTTCACCACCTCTTATGATTAATGAAACAACTTTAACTATCGAGCATGTTATGGAAAGGCTAGATGCTATTGAAAAGAAAAGGCTCACTAAGGAAAACATTGAAAAATTGTATAAAAGGATGCACAATCTCGCTAATAGAATTGGGTCAAAAGCGGGAGATGCTCTTAAAATACTAAAAGAAAAAGAACCCGCACTCAACGAGAGAATAGAGGAGAGCCCTGCTAGAATTGATAAGTTGGAAGAAATTTTTAGTAATCTAAGCATGGCTTTTTCCTCCGCTAAAACTATTGAAAAAACTCCGGTCAAAATTGGCAAGATTACTCAAGTCACTAAAAACAAGGGTACGACTTCTAACAAAGAAGATCTTAAAATGATTAGTATTCACCCTAATTTTGTTGAAGTGATAAAAGACCCTACTTGCAAAAATGAATTCTTCAAACTTGTTCCTAGGAGTATT
This sequence comes from Thinopyrum elongatum, assembly GCA_011799875.1. Classification (NCBI taxonomy): domain Eukaryota; kingdom Viridiplantae; phylum Streptophyta; class Magnoliopsida; order Poales; family Poaceae; genus Thinopyrum; species Thinopyrum elongatum. The sequence continues at coordinate 157,361,241 of CM022303.1, read as the reverse complement.
GTTATTGAAAATTTGTATGCCAAACCCTTAAAGAATTCTAAGTATTTGATTGAGGAGTTGGAAACCAAAGATGACAATACTTAGATCTATGCATTATGCCTAGCTAGGGGCATAAAACGATAGCACTTGTTGGGAGGCAACCCAATGAATAAAATTTATTTTTGTCTTTTTCTTTCTATTCTTGAGTGTTTGCACAATTATGCTACTATTATGATTGTGTTTTTTTATGTTTTAATTAGTGTTTGTGCCAAGTAAAGCCTTTGCGATAGCTTTGGTGATAGTTGATTTGATCTTGTTGGAAAATAGAAACTTTCGTGTCCAGTAAAATAATTGTCTAAAATCACAGAAGAGACGAAAAATTCTGAATTTTTACACAAGATTTATATACAAATTTCCTCTGCTTTCCTAATGTTTCAGATATTTTGGAGTTACAGAAGTATAATAACAATTCGCATATTTACAGACTGTTCTGTTTTTGACAGATTCTGTTTTCTTTGCATTGTGTGCTTATTTTGATGAATCTATGGTTTGTATCGGGGGGGATAATCCATGGCAAAGTTAGAATATAGTAGATATAATGCAATAACAAAATTTGAATGGGTTTTCTATAGTACTTAAAGTAAAGATTGGTTTTCTTATACTAACGGATCTCATGAAGGTTTTGTTGAGTTTTGTGTGATTGAAGTTTTGAAGTTTTGGGTAGATCACGATGGATGAAGGAATAAGGAGTAAGAAGAGCTTAAGCTTGGGGATGCTACTGCACCCCAAGGTAATATTCAAGGATGAACAAGCAACTAAGCTTGGGGATGCCCCCGAGTGGAATCCCCTCTTTCTTCTAACGCCATCGGTATTTTACTTGGAACTATATTTTTATTCGTCACATATCATGAGTTTTGCTTGGAGCGTCTTGTGTTATATGAGTCTTTGCTTGTTTTGCTTTTTAGTTTAAGTCAAGTATCCTTGCTGAACACACCTATTTGAGAGAGCCAAAATTATGCTATGACTTGCTAGAATTGCTCTATGTGCTTCACTTAAATCTTTTTGAGCTAAGGAATGGCTCTAGTGCTTCGCTTATATCTTTTTGAGCACGGAGTGCTTTATTATTTTTGAAGAAATGCTCTAATGCTTAACTTAGATTTATTTGAGAGTTATTAATTTTTTTAGAAAGTCTCTCATGCTTCACTTATATTATTTTGAGAGAAGAAAATTTTTATGCTCATGTTCTTCACTTAGATTTGTTTGAGCTATCAAAAGCAAAACATGAAATTAGTCCAAAAGTGATAGATATTCAAGAGGGATATAATAAAAACTTTCATGAAGATCATTGGACAAAATAAACTTGATTCTTTGTAATAGTTTTGCGATATGATGATATAATATGTGAGTCATGTTGATGAGTAATTATGCTTTAGTAAGAATATTGATGTTAAGATTTGTGATTCCCTATGCAAGCACGAAAGTCAATAGTTATGCAATGAAATTACATCCTACTTGTGGTGCATTATTCGGTGTTAGTTATGCCTAATGCTCGCTTATGAGATTTTTCGTTTCTTGGTTGGATGCTTCTCAATCTTTTGCTAGCCTTCACTTGTACTAAGTGGGATTACTACTTGTGCATCCAAAATCCTTAAACTAGTTTTGCCATATGAGTCCACTATACCTACCTATATGCAGTATTCTTTTGCCGTTCTAAGCAAATTTGTATGTGCCATCTCTAATCTTCAAAATAAATTTCTTTTTGTGTGCTCGTACCGCTCATGAAACGGTAGGGGGTGGCTGATATTTTTCCATGCTAGATGTGTTATTCTCAAGATGAGTGTTTATTCACTTGTCATTGCATGAGAGTACGGCAAAGGTATTAGGGATGCCTAGTCCCGAAATGAAAAAATGAATTTACTTTATGTTGCCAAATAATAAATTCCTTGGAAAGTGTTGGTATGGACGGCACCCATGGATTCGGTTAGCCGTGGAATGTGAAAGTATGGTGGAAAAAGGAATAAACTTTATTTTCTGTTTGGGAACTGCCTATGATATATCTAGCATGGAAAGTATTGGGAACTACTCGATCATTTTCGTTGACAGGAAAGGCATGCCACCCAAAATGTTTTATCTCTATCTTTTTCGCTTTGAGCTCTGGCACCTGTATGAATCCCTACTTCCCTCTGCGAAGGGCCTTTCTATTTACTTTATGCAATTTTTATTTTTGAGTCTCCATCTTCTCTTATAAAGTACCAACTAAGGGGCACTATGATCGTACTTGAGCATTGGGTGTAGCTAATATGTGAGTGTGTTTCATGAATGGATCAATGATTGAGCATAATGGGTTAGGGATAACTTGCTTTAGTGTTGATATTTTGAAAGACATGGTTGCTTGTTGATATGCTTGAGTATTGAAGTCTTCATGTCAAAACTAGACTATTGCTTTGAATCATATAAAAGTCCAAATGTCAATGCTACAAAAGAAAAGAATACGTGATGAACATGATAGGCAGCATTCCACATCAAAAATTTTGTTTTTATCATTTACCTACTCCAGGACGAGCAGGAATTAAGCTTGGGAATGCTGATACGTCTCCAACGTATCTATAATTTTTGATTGTTCCATGCTGTTATATTATCATTCTTGGATGTTTTACAATCATTTTATAGCAACTTTATATCATTTTTTGGGACTAACCTATTGACATAGTGCCCAGTGCCAGTTGCTGTTTTTTGCTTGTTTTTTACTTTGCAGAAAATCAATACCAAACGGAGCCCAAACGCAGCGAAACTTTTTGGAGATTTTTTCTGGACCAGAAGAAAAAAGTTGGGCCAAAGAAGTACCAGAGGGGGGCTCCGAGGGGAGTTGACGAAACACAATTCCAGCCATCGCAAGTTCCAAAAACCACAGATCCAATCTACACACCATCACAGAGGGGTTCATCATCCTCATTGGTGCCTCTCCGATGATGCGTGAGTAGTTCATTGTAGACCTACGGGTCCGTAGTTAGTAGCTAGATGGCTTCCTCTCTCTCTCTTGATTCTCAATACAATGGTCTCTTGGAGATCTATTTGATGTAACTCTTTTTGCGGTGTGTTTGTTGGGATCCGATGAACTTTGAGTTTATGATCAGATCTATTTTATCCATGAAAGTTATTTGAGTTTTGATCTCTTATATGCATGATTACTTATAGCATCGTATTTCTTCTTCGAATCTTTGGTTTAGTTAGGCTGACTAGATCAATTTTTCTTGCCATGGGAAGAGGTGCTTTGTGATGGGTTCGATCTTACGGTGCTCAATCCTAGTGACAGAAGGGGAAATGACACGTATGTATCATTGCTATTAAGGATAACAAGATGGGGGTCTACTCCTACATGAATAGATCTTGTCTACATCATGTCATCGTTCTTATTGCATTACTCCATTTCTCCATGAACTTAATACACTAGATGCATGCTGGTTAGCGGTCGATGTGTGGTGTAATAGTAGTAGATGCAGGCAGGAGTCTGTCTACTAATCTTGGACGTGATGCCTAGATAATGATCATTGCCTGGATATCGTCATAATTATTTGAAGTTCTATCAATTGCCCAACAGTAATTTGTTTACCCACCGTATGCTATTTTTCTCGAGAGAAGCCACTAGTGAAATCTACGGCCCCCGGGTCTCTTCTTTATCATATTTGCCTTCAAAATCTATTTTTATTCGCTTTTATTTTCAGATCTATTAATCCAAAAACCCAAAAATACCTTGCTGCAATTTTAATTTATTTATTTTATTTCTCATTCCCGCGAGATCTATTTATCCAATCTACTACAATTTTATCTATCTTTTACCCGGGAGGGATTGACAACCCCTCTTACACGTCGGGTTGCAAGTATTTGTTCTTTGTGTGCAGGTACCGTTTACATAGTGTTGCGTGGTTCTCCTACTGGTTCGATAACCTTGGTCTCATCACTGAGGGAAATACCTACCGTAGTTGTGCTGCATCATCCCTTCCTCTTTGGGGAAATACCGACGTAGTTCAAGCGACATCACCAACTCACCACTTCACCCGAGCCGCTTCAGCGACTGGCTTGTCCATCGCTCCAGATCTCCTTGACCGCTATCATGGTCCACCACACCAGATCTGCTTCACCGGTGCCCTCGTCCACCATAGTGTAGGCCCTTCACCGACTCCCTCGTCCGCCACATCGCTGGCCCTTCATACAAGCCCTTGTCCGCCGCAATAGATTTGCCTCACCGAAAGCACTGTACACCGCGCCGAATGTGCTTCGCCGACGCCTTCGTCCACTGCACCGGACCCGCTCCACGGACGCCATATTCAACTCCACCAGCCCTGCTTTACTGACGCTGTAGCCTCATCAGGTTATTTCGATTTGTACTCCTTCGGTTTTTCTCTTCTTTATCGTGGAACTATTCACTTACCACAGATGAGCTTTCTTGTATGTCGACAGGCGCCGTAACCGAAGCGCCGGAGCCGCTTCAGCAACGGCGACAGCAGGCCCAAACTCAACCGCAACATGAGCACCATCGACAATCCTTAGCTTTCCCGTATGACAACGATACCCATACACCGCCGAGAATCAGATACTATTATCCAACGACCGGCTCCTACGTTCACTTTCTTAGCATAAGAACCACACCTTCGAACTTCTTCAGGGCATCATTCAATTTTTCATCAGACGCGTTCTTCTGCTAGTACCTGTAGGGCCATACGTGTGGCAGTGAACATGTTACATGTGCTAAATTACAAACCAGCACACATATAGTAACAATGCTTTTGTTTTTTTCCTAAGTATTACTGTACTTCCTAGATGTCACTGCCTACTATTTTACTTCTTGCATGCTATATTTATGATAGTGGCGTTGTTCTGATGCCACCTGTTGGTTACATCAGACTGCTTCTATGGCCCTGTTTGGATACTCTAACTTAGCTAGAGGTTAGAGTTAGTTTCTAGTTCATGACTGACCCTAAACTAACTCTAGCCAAAGAGGTGTTTGGATGACAGGGTTAGATTGACAATAAATGCACTAGGAGAACTAGCTCCAATTAGCACCTCTGTGGTGGGATAAGTTTTTTTGGGTGGGTTAGATGCAACTAGCTCAAACTAGCCCTTATGTTTGGATACTTTAGGGCTATTTGAGCCCAAACTAGCTCTAACCCATGGATCCAAACAGGGCCAATGTTCTCTATGCTTAATTACACATCAGCAAACTAGCTTGTGGTTCCGCTGCTTTTTGTTCGTTTTACCCTACATTTTCTGATGCTAGCTATTACATCACTGCTCCGAGCCTCTGTTCATTACTTTTTTGTGCGTTCTTGATCTTCCCAAGTTGCATGACTTATTTGATGCTTCTATTCATTATGGAGCTGCCAACCCCATCAAGCAAAATATTTGTTCTTTTGGGGCTGGCACCTCGAACAAGCATAAAAATAGAGTGAATCACATATATTGTCATGTAAGCACACACCCTTCTTTCATTAGTTTAGATTAAACATTGATGATCAATTCGAACCAGTGCATCTGATTAAAATTAATTTTACCTAAATAGAGAGGGAAGAATAAACAACATCGACTAGATTTGCAACCATGGGATGCTGACGATATCTTCAAAGAACATTGCAACAGCAGCGAGGCTTCACAACAACATATGGTAAGCCAGTGTGTTTTAGTACATGTGAAATGTAATGCGTGTGGGCTGCTTTCTTGGCTTGTGCCCTCAACCTGTAATCCTACAGAATTACAAATAGTTCAGTTGTCTGCTTTGCTGTATTGCTTGATTTGAATGCTTGTTTGTTACTTGTTATTCTATACCTGAGTTGGCCAATATGTCAGCAGTGCCTGCTGTACTATCATAAAGAAATGCATGCCTAATTCATTTGACTCCTTAACTTTTCCTATGAACTTCATCACAAGACTGTCTTCGTAGTTTATATGAGGCCACAGTTTTTAAGTGCTTTCTCAGATTATTTCAACTGCTTATATGCCTGGGCAACTTAAATATAGCGGTGGTACACTACCTTTCATCTTACCATTTTAATTTGTTTTCGGCTGATGCTGCTTTGAACCATTTAAATATAGCTTGCCATGCTCGGCAATAATTCGTATGCCGTTTACCATGTAAGCTTACTGCCTGGATCATGCGATAACTATCTCTTACTTATGTCCAGCGGAAACCTTTCACACTAGGACACAATGTACAACCCCAGAATCTATTTGTGAAAGCAGTGCACCATCCATGTTACCAGATGGTAGCAGTTCAGAGGAAACACCGTTGGAGAGCAGTCTGAGCACATATATTACAGTTCTTGAGGCTCTACTAGAGGCAGAAAGAGATGGTGTGGCTGCCATGAATGAGGTAATCTTGATCTTGAGGCTGGAAATTATGCAATTAGCTGCACGCATTATGCAAGCAAGCCAAGAATTGGAGGAAGTAAGAATGTTGCATTTGAAAACGGAGGAGGTCCTGCTGCTTTTGCTATCTGAAGCCTAGGGTAATCCCAGTTCTTCTTTACATACCAGTTGAAACTGTCATTAGATTAGTATACTTGCATGTTGTGTCATGTCTCTGAATGGAGTATGTTGTAAGACCCCTTTGTTGACCATGTGTTGTAATGATCTGAATTTTTTAGGCGAGGTAATCCTCAGTACTTGTATGATTGACATAAGGTGAACTGTTTTTCATGTGAGCAGATTGTATTGGCTGAAATAACTATTTGACTCAAAGTGTATCCAACCTACTGAATTCGAAGATCACGACATTTCTAAATCATATTCATATATAAAGGTGGAATTAATCTTTGTCGTGGTTTTGAAGAAATAAATAACAAAATGTAGAATGATGTATGGATATTCATAATCGAATACAAATTGGATTTGAATTTAGTTGCCAGGGCCCAGGGTAAACATGAATGCTAATTCTCCCAAATTTTGAATGAAGTGGCAAAACACCCACTATCATTTGTCAGCTGCCCGAAGCCAGTGTTTGCGAGATGGAAATTACTGGCTACCCTTGACACTTCACATCCTAATCGGCCTGATTTCCACTGCTGTCGATAGGGGTAGGTTAGTAACTTCAATCAGACGTGACACGACCGCCTGTCTCCCCATTCAGACACGGTGGGCGCCAAACATGGGCGGCAAACACACATTTGATTCAAACTCGCCTGAAAGACCTCTCTTTCTCCCTCCATTTCCCATTCATACACATGGGCGGCAAAACAAACTCTCCTCGTCCGAAATCGATGTAGGCAAATATTTTAAATAGGGGCAGGTGTGTAACTTCCCTCAGACGTGACACAACCGCCCTAGCTGTCAGCCCCGTTCATACACCGTGGGCGCCAACCGTGGGCGGCAAAACACCCTCTCCTCGCCCGAAATCGCTATCGGCAAATATTGGGGAGATGCGAGATTACCGTCCTATCCCCAACCGACGAGATGTCCGAAATTTTAAACGGGGGCTAAGTTCGTAACTTTCCCACATTTCAGACAAGCGCGTCCCAAAGTTTGAGATCCCCTCCCCCTCCCCCTCCATTTCCCCATTCATACACCATAGGCGCCACAACAACCTCCCCACACCGGCCAGCCTCCTCCGTCCGCCACACCATCCTCCACCTTGCCGGAGCCGCTACCCCTAACCCGTCATCCACTGCAAGAGATGGACGTCTCTCATCCACGGCGCCGGACCAGGATCCTTTCATCTTGTCCTCTCACTTCATCAGCGCCACCGTCCACCTTGCCATTGCCACTCCTACGACTGCCTCATCCACTGCAGCAGGACTTATCCCCCGACCCGGCCGTCTGCCGTCTCAAGTCTTCTTCCGCGCCATCGACAGCCATCGCACCCGTAGCACCCTCAACGTATCAGCAGGGGCCTACACGGCGTCGCAAGAGAGGTGGTACTCTTTCATATCTGCTTAAGTTATTGATCTCACCCGGAAAGTAGATCGTAACTTGTTTACTGTACTTTTCTTGTCCATACCAAATCGTAGTGGCTAGTTGAAATCAAACATTGGTTGCGAAGTAGCCTTTGTCCGGTTTGCACCTTCAGATCCGCCATGGCACGGTCACTATACTCGTAAAACTTATGGTTTCCCCCTTTATATTCACTACCATCATCGTAGGTGCTTCGTGTCATGCTAGCACTGCTCCTCAAGACCTCAACCCATCAAGCGAAACAACATGCCACTCATAATTCCAAAGCTTACTTGTTCAAATACGAATCTGATATGATGCTCATATTACTAAAACAGAGAACGTTTAATTGGTTAGCTAATGTTCCTATATTCGTTTCGAAAAGCATGTGCGCCACACATAGAGAGACAATAGGGATTTGGATTTCTCTGTGCGCTCTGGTTCATCATGGGTGGGCAACACACATTGTATTATCTAAAATTTGCTTGCTCTATGTTATCATGTTCCTCTTCTGTTCTTCTTAATAAGTACATTACTTCCTCCGTTCCTAAACTGCCTTGGGTGCATGCGTGTGTTGTGGTGGCGTGCATTTGTACCGGGTGTTGTTCATCATTGCTTTATTTATAAAGCGGGGCGAAAGCCTTTTTTGGTAAAACATAAGTCTTTTTAGATATTCCAATAAGAACTACATACGGATGTATATAGACATATTTTAGAGTGTACATTCACTCATTTTGCTCCGTATGCAGTCCGCATTCGAATCTCTACAAGATTTATATTTAAGAACGGAGGGAGTAGTATAGTATGTTCCTTGTCGGGAAGTGGAGCAGGGACATTTGCAGTCGACAGGTCTATTGGGTTGCTTCAGATGGAAGCTTCCAACGATTCTAGATGGTCTGCCATAATATCCGGGAAATGCTGGGAGCTATGTCGTCTTTGATAGTCTAGACTGATAGTAATAGTATTGTGCCTTCAGTTGAATAGAGCTGCCCCTTTTGGGGCCGAAGCCTTTCCAAACCCTTTTTTGCCGTACCAGCAATACAAGCCCATATGGTCCAGCTAGTTCCACTTTCCTAATTTTACTCTTGATGCTTAGGGTTTTCCCCTTTTATCTACCTTATTATGATCTGCGTAGCTGCTTTCTATCATACTTGCAGTACTCCACCCTTCAAGCTAAACAACACAGCACCCATAATTCCAAAGCTTAGTTGTTCAAATATGATTGTGATATGATACTGATATTAGTTAGCAGACACATTTAATTGGTTAGCTAAAGGTCCCACTTGAGTTTCCAAATGCATGTCGCGGCATATAGAGAGACAGCAGGAATTGCATTTCTTTGTCACTTGTTGACTGTACTTTCTTGTCCATACCAAATCTTAGTTGTTATTTCAAAACAAACATCGATTGCTAAGTACCCTTTGCGCGGTTTACAGCTTCAGATCTGCCATGCCACTGGCATGGTCAACACTATACTCATCATGCTTACGGTTTCCCCATATTATGATGACCACGATCAGCCTACGTGGTTCGTGTCATAATAGCACTGCTCCACCCATCAAGCTAAACAAGCTTAGTTGTACAAATTCGAATATGATATGATGCTGATATTAGTAATACTGAGACAGGTTTAATTGGTCAGCTAAATGTTCCTACTTTAGTTTCGAAATGCATGTGAGCCACATATGGAGAGACCGGAAGGAATAGTATTTCTCTGTGCGCTCTGGTTCATCATGGGTGGGCAACACACATTGGATTATCTAAAATCTGCTTGCTCTTAGTTATCATGTTCCTCTTCTGTTCTTCTTAATAAGTATATTACTTTCTTCGTCCATAAACTGCCTTGGGTGCGTGCATGTGTTGTGGTGCCGTGCGTTTGGACCGGGTGTTGTTCATCGTTGCTTTATTTATAAAGCAGGGCGAAAGCCTTTTTTGGTAAAACATAAGTCTTTTTAGATATTCCAATAAGAACTACATACGGATGTATATAGACATATTTTAGAGTGTACATTCACTCATTTTGCTCCGTATGTAGTCCGCATTCGAATCTCTAAGAGACTTATATTTAGGAACAGAGGGAATAGTATAGTATGTTCCTTGTCGGGAAGTGGAGCAGGGACATTTGCAGTCGACATGTCTGTTGGGTCGCTTCAGATGGATGCTTTCAATGATTCTAGATGGTCTGCCATAATATCCAGGAAATGCTGGGAGCTATGTCGTCTTTGATGTAGAAAATATAGAACCTATAATATTCGTTGTATTGATCTGATCCTTGTGTAGGGTATATATAGATGTACATGTGAGAGAGAGAGAGACACGGAGTAGAGGGCAAGTCATCCATGATTTAATATATTCTATCTATAATTCCTATCTCTATCTTAAACACAATATACTTCTAACATTTGAGAGTCTAGACTGATAGTAACAGTATTGTGCCTTTAGTTGAATAGAGCTGCCCCTTTTGGGGCCGAAGCCTTTCCGAACTATTTCTAGCCGTACCGGCAATACAAGCCGATATGTTCCAGCTAGTTCCACTTTCCTGATTTTACTCGTGATGCTTAGGGTTTTCCCCTTTTATCTACAGTACTATGATCTGCGCAGGTGCTTTCTGTCGTACTAGCAGTACTCCACCCTTTAAGCTAAATGACACAACACTCATAATTCCAAAGCTTAGTTGTTCAAGTATGATTGTGGTATGATACTGATATTAGTTAACAGACACATTTAATTGGTTAGCTAAAGGTCCCACTTGAGTTTCCAAATGCATGTTGCGACATATAGAGAGGCAGTAGGAATTGCATTTCTTTGTCACTTATTGATTGTACTTTCTTGTCCATACCAAATCTTAGTTGTTATTTCAAAGCAAACATCGGTTGCTAAGTACCCTTTGCGTGGTTTGCAGCTTCAGATCTGCCATGCCACTGCGACGGTCAACACTATACTCATCATGCCTACGTTTCCCCATTTTATGATGACCACGATCAGCCTACGTGATTCGTGTCATAATAGCACTGCTCCACCCATCAAGCTAAACAAGCTTAGTTGTACAAATTCGAATCTGATATTATGCTGATATTAGTAAAACTGAGACATGTTTAATTGGTCAGCTAAATGTTCCTACTTTAGTTTTGAAATACATGTGAGCCACATATGGAGAGACCGGAAGGAATAATATTTCTCTGTGCGCTCTGGTTCATCATGGGTGGGCAACAGACATTGAATAGAAAGACTTGTAATATCTTCAATCTGCTTGCTCTTCTGCCCTTCTTTAACATGATCCTCTTCTCTTCTTCTTTAATAAGTATGTTCCTTGTTGGGAAGAGTAGCAGAGACATTTGCGGTCGACAAGTCAGGTCGAGTTGTTCTCCCTTAGTCTATTTTGAATCTGTCAGGTCAGGTCGAGTTGTTCTTCTTTACTATATGTTGAAGCTGTCATCTGCGAAGTATCATCACTTCTGGAGCTCTCATATTTTGAGTAGTAGGCTGCATTATATTAATGCACACACCAAATTACAGCATGCATGGCATCTCTCAGAAGAATTGCAGAGATAGCACAAAGGGGTTTACAAGGAGGCAGTATTGGATTAGAATCACTTCTGCATTACAAAGATAATCTCACTTATTTTTATGTTTTCATGCATGTCAGGTATTAAACATGATCAAAATGAATATGAGAATGGGAGCACGAGAGGAATATTAAGGAACAATCCACTGGCTAACAAACTTGGCATGGTGAAGGACGGACTATCTTATTCACCCATCAAGGTGCTTGCTCTAACTTGGCAAGGTTGTATTGGTCGCACATATCTTGCATATGACCTCTTGCATTAATTCTACTTTGTTACACCACCATCTGCTTAGTTTAAGCATCATATATGAGTATATGCCATACCTATCCATTTTCTGTACCTATTCCATGTGTCATCATACTATGTTTTTCCAGTCAAATGTGGTTCTTTCGTAATAGATGTCTAAAAGGAAGAGGGTGAGTGCAGATCCTCAAGGAGTACAAACTAGGTATTTGGAAAAGGCAGTGATACCTGTTAAATCAGATAGATCAGCAGCCATAGAAAACACAGGCCTAACTGTACCACACTTTACCCCTACTCCACTGGCCGAACCCCTATTAGAACTGCAGAGAGCCCAGCGTCAGGTACTGTCTATGATATCAATTCAAAATTTGAACTCCTACATTTCTGCATGTGCCTTACCTTCTCTCTTGTATGAAAACTAATTTAAGATGAATCTCATTTCTCAAAGGATCATAGGATCTCACAACAGTACTGGGCACTACATTGCTCTTGTTAGTACCTCTTGCCCTTTGTCAGCATACTTACACTCATTGCTGTTTGATTACGTAGCATCACTGTAAATGTTCGCTTCCTTATCCTCCCTTTGCTCGAAATTATAAGGTATATATTTACTCTTAGATAAATGTAGAATTAACACAATGGTTATGAAGTTCTGTATTGCTCATGTAAGTACCTGTTGTCATGTACTCCCTTCGTATCAAATTAATTGTTGCTCAATTGGATGTATTTAGAACTTAATAGTGCTAGATACATCCATTTGAGCGACAAGTAATAACGGACGGTGGTAGTATTACTGTACTTGCAGTGCGTTATAGTTGATTGTCTAGCATTACTCTGCATCTTATCTGCCCTGCCCTCCACTTTCTCCAAATTATCAGATCTACATTTACTCTTACCAAAATGTTGAATAAAGCCAATGCCACTACACACATTGATGTCTGCATTCCTCTTGTCAGTACCTTTTGCCTTGTAACGCTGTACTTAATTAATAGCTATTTGATTATGTATCATCACTCTACACCTGAGCTTCATTATCCTCTATTTCTTTCAATATTATTTGATCTATATTTACTCTTTACAAAATGTAGAATAAAGGCAATGCTTATAAAGAAGTTTCTTTGGGGAATTTCTTGAATTATCCTTCCATCGACATGGAGAAGGGCTTTGTCCAGCCCGTGTTAACATGTAATGTAAGTTCATCCTTATCAAGCCTTCAAACTTTGTTCTAGTATAGATTTGGATATGCATCATTTCCTCCACTACTGTTTACTTTGGTGTTTACATCTGATTGGTTGTTTGCAACAACTACCAGTTTTAAATTGTAGTTGTCAAAACATGTTCCTTATGCAGAACAGATCCATTTATTTGCTTATATATTTGTGAAACCTGCTACGTGTCTCCTTGTTTCTCTTTCAGAGTCATATCTCTTATGCCAGGCAGAACTTTAGGGAAGATAGTGAGCCAAACCATCTTGAAGACAGCGAGATGACCCCAAGGTCATGTCTTGATGAAGAGAGTGAGTTGAAGCTACTCACCAGTAGCTGTGAGACAACCTCTGTGCAGTTGCTGCCTCAATCAGTTCGACTTCTTCAGTCTCAACTTAAAGTGGAAAGGCTTGCTTCAGCTCAGCTCCAACTTGATGTCAATGATGTAAAGAAGGCCTCAGAGGACACCCATGTGTGCTTTCTTGCTATGCAGCTAGGGTTAGAGCATCTATCGTTGACACAACCGAGGTCTGATCAGCTTGTTCAGCTGCTTTTGGTGCACATCCAGGGTAGGCCTAATGCCTTCTGAAGTGCTCTTAGTTTTGTATATTCTTTTGTCGGCCCGTTTATATGCACTGGTGGTGACCTTTGATGCCCAGTGTATGTAATCCGCTGTCTCATTGCGCTTTATTATCACCGGTGCCGAACTTTGATGCCCAGTGGATGTAATATGCTGTAATTTCTTTATTGTATAGTCTAGGTTTATTCTTGGTCGGTATGCTGTAATTTAGGCCGGAAGATTCAACGGATCTCAATGTTGTCGGTCTTCAGGACGGCCCGTAATTCGCTATATATGGGCCAAAACATGGGCCTATAATTATCTTGGGCCATTAGCAGGTCTAAACATATAGTAGTTTTTCGCCTTTAACAGGCCGAGTAAAGTTCTGGCCAGCTGTACCAAAGAATACCATGGGCTTTTAATAGGCTAAAACCTAGATTGGGCTAGAGCCGAAAAATTCGCGGGCCAACATAGGCCGAAACTGCCTTAGCCCATGTTTGGCCCAAATAGAAAACGAGCCGTTAACAGGCCAAAATATATCTCGGGCCCTGTTTGGCCCAATAAAATTATGGGCTTTAAGCAGGCTGGTATCTACGCGGGCCGTAGGCCGAATGGTGTCACGGGCCATTAACAGATGGGCTGTAAGCAGGCTGGATTCAACACGGGCTGTAATTAGGCCCAACTGTTACACGGGCCATTAACAGGCCGATAGGCCAGTTGGGCTGAAATTTATCCACGAACTCTACGGGCCATTAAGAGGCCTAAAGTCACTTCGGACAAGAAATAGCCCAGTTTCAGCATGGGCCGTTAAATGGCCTAAAGTGAAACTGGGCCGACAACGGCCCAGATGCACCACGGGCCGCTAACAGGCCGAAACTATTATCGGGCCGAACTGGTAAACGGTCATTTAACAGGCTGAAATACAAACCCGGCTTAGAATGGGCCCAAAAGAACAGTGGCCTGTTAACGGGCCTGATCTGATATGGGCTGTAATTTAGCCCAGAACACGACAGGCTGTGAACGAGCCAGATCTGATATGGGCCTTAATTTGACCCAAAACATGGCAGGCTGTTAACGGGCCAGCCCACTAGTGTCTGAAAAAAATATGGTGGGCCTTTAGCTGGGCCGGCCTTTTTACCTTAAATGGGCCACTATTGGGCTGTGCCATGTGTCGACATATCATAGGTGTCTTCCGTCCATTGTAGGGATGACATCTGTCCCAACGATGAGCTGACACGTGGATCATCTGGCGAATGAGAATTAATTTTACACGTGGAAAATCCCCATTGGTCGGGGCTGTTAACGGGTTATCGAATCCAATCCGGAACCCGATAGCTTAACAGTGACCCGTTACGGTGGATGCCACGTGTTGGTTACCCTTGACGAAAACACTTCCATGACGCGCCATCTATCGTCATGGAAGTGGACACTTCCGTGATGATAATTTTGGTATTGTCATGGAACACTTCTACAACAGCACATGTATGACTATCTTGATTCTGTCATAAAATCGTCATGGATGTACATGCATGACAGAAAACGTGACCTACTGTGACAAACACGTATCATCACGAAAGTTGTTCTTTTTGTAGTGTAAGGTTGAAGGATATCTTCTTCTTCTTCCAGCAGGGCCTGCCCTCCTATTTGAGTTTGATATGCTGTAGCTTCCTTGCTCTTGTCTTCCTTGAGGGTTTCCTTTGGTTCCTCTCTTTTCAGTTCTATCTTCATCAACCAAGCATCTTCTTCTACGTTGTTGGAGGAGGGAGAACACATGATGCTGACTTGATAGATCTGATAGAGAAACAACACGAAACAAGAACAGAAGATTTCTCCACGATACGGTGGTCAATACGTCCGGGGGGTATATAAAGATTTTTTATCTTGGGAAACAAGCAAACGGGAGGAAAACGGAGTCGAGAGGGTTCCCGAGGTGGGAACAACCCACCTGGGCGCGCCAGGGATGGCAGGCGCGCCCTGGTGTATCATGCCATCCTCGGTTGCCTTCCTGGTTATTTCTTATTTTCCTAATTTTTATAATATTCCAAAACTGACAAAAAATATTTTTGCGGATTTTTCGGAGTCCGTTTACTTACCATATCATGTACCTCCTCTTTTTCAGGGTTCTCGAGTGTTCCGGAAGGTTTCTTTTATGTGTTCCTCCGGTGTCATGGTTTGGATAATATTACTTTCAACATTAATAGGCGTACCTGAGATATAGTGTTTAATTCTTTGTCCATTGACCACCTTTGGGTTAGTACCTTCAGCATTATTGATCTTGATAGCTCCAGAGTGATAAACCTCTTCGATAATATATGGTCCTTCCCATTTGGAGAGAAGTTTTCCTGGAAAGAATCTAAAACAAGAGTTGTACAAAAGAACATATTCTCCCACTTTGAATTCCCGCTTTTGGATTCTTTTGTCATGCCATCTTTTAACCTTTTCTTTGAATAGTTTGGCATTTTCATAGGCTTGGGTTCTCCATTCATTTAGTGAGCTAATATCAAATAACCTCTTTTCACTGGCAAGTTTGAAATCATAGTTGAGTTCTTTAATTGCCCAATATGCTTTATGTTCTAACTCAAGAGGCAAATGACAAACTTTTCCATAAACCATTTTATATGGAGACATACGCATAGGATTTTTATATGCTGTTCTATAGGCCCAAAGTGTATCATCTAATTTCTTAGATCAATTCTTTCGGGACCTATTGACAGTTTTTTGTAATATTAACTTTATTTCTCTATTGCTAAGTTCAACTTGACCACTAGATTGAGGATGATATGGTGATGCAATTCTATGGTTAACATCATATTTAGCAAGCATTTTACGGAAAGCAGCATGAATAAAGTGTGAACCACCATCAATCATTAAATATCTAGGGATTCCAAATCTTGGGAAAATAACTTCTTTAAGCATTTTAATGGAAGTGTTATAATCAGCACTACTAGATGGAATAGCTTCTACCCACTTAGTAACATAATCAACAACAACCAAAATATGTGTATACCCATTAGAGGAAGGAAAAGGTCCCATATAATCAAAACCCAAACATCAAATGGTTCAATGGCAAGTGAATAATTCATAGGCATTTCCTGATGCTTACCGATATTACCAATTCTTTGACATTCATCACAAGATAAAACAAACTTACGGGCTTCCTTCAAAAGAGTAGGCCAATAAAAACCAGATTGCAATACCTTGTGAGCAGTTCTATCTCCCGCATGATGTCCTCCATAGGCTTCGGAGTGACATTTCCGTAGGATTTGTTCCTGTTCATGCTCAAGTACACAACATCTAATAATACCATCTACTCCTTCTTTATAAAGATGTGGGTCATCCCAAAAGTAATGTCTTAAATCATCGAATAATTTTTTCTTTTGTTGGTATGTGAAACTAGGTGGTATATATTTAGCAACAATATAATTAGCATAGTCAGCATACCAAGGAGTATTATGAGAAACATTTATTGCAGCTAGTTGTTCATCAGGAAAACTATCATCAATAGGTAGTGGGTCATCAAGAAGATTTTCTAACCTAGACAAGTTATCTGCTACAGGGTTCTCAGCTCCTTTCCTATCAGTGATATGTAAATCAAATTCTTGTAGCAAGAGGACCCACCTAATGAGTCTAGGTTTAGCATCTTTCTTTTCCATAAGATATTTTATAGCAACATGATCAGTGTGAACAATTACTTTAGAATCAACAATGTAAGATCTGAATTTATCACAAGCAAACACAACTGCTAAGAATTCTTTTTCAGTAGTAGCATAATTTGTTTGGACACTGTCTAGAGTTTTGCTAGCATAATGGCTAACATTTAATTTCTTATCAACTCTTTGTCCTAGAACAACACCAACGGCATAATCACTAGCATCACACATAATTTCAAAAGGCAAGTTCCAATCAGATGGTTGAACAATAGGTGCATAAGTTAAGGCTTTCTTAAATGTTTCAAAGGCTTCTACACAATCATCATAAAAAACAAATGGAACATCCTTTTGTAAAAGATTGGTAAGAGGCCTAGAAATTTTAGAGAAGTCTTTAATAAACCTCCTATAGGAACCAGCATGACCAAGGAAACTACGAATACCTTTAATATCTTTTTAGGACATGGCATTTTCTCAATTGCATCAACTTTAGCTTTATCCACCTCAATACCTCGTTCAGAAATTTTATGCCCCAAGACAATACCTTCATTAACCATAAAGTGGCACTTCTCCCAATTCAAGACAAGATTAGTTTGCTCACACCTCTGCAAAACTCGATCAAGGTTGCTTAAGCAATCATCAAAAGAAGTTCCGTAAACGGAAAAATCATCCATGAAAACCTCAACAATATTTTCATAAAAATCAGAGAATATAGCAGTCATACATATTTGAAAGGTAGCAGGTGCATTGCATAAACCAAAAGGCATACGTCTATAAGCATACGTTTCAAAAGGGCAAGTAAATGTGGTTTTCTCTTGATCGGGTTGTGAAGCAGGTATTTGAGAAAAACCAGAATATCCATCAAGAAAGCAAAAGTGTGTGTGTGTGTGCTTAGATAATCTTTCCAATATTTGATCAATAAAAGGCAGAGGGTAATGATCTTTTCTAGTTGCTTTATTTAATTTTCTAAAATCGATTACAATTCTATAGCCAATGACAATTCTTTGTGGAATAAGTTCATTTTTATCATTAGGAACAACAGTAATACCTCCCTTCTTAGGGACACAATGAACATGACTTACCCATCTACTATCAGCTATGGGATTGATTATACCTGCTTCCAGAAGTTTTAGTATTTTAGTTCTCAGCACTTCTTTCATCTTAGGATTTAATCGTCGTTGGTGATCAACAACGGGTTTAACATCTGGTTCCATATTAATTTTGTGCTGACAAAGAGTGGGACTAATGACCTTAAGATCATCAAGAGTATATCCAATAGCAGCACAGTGCTTCTTCAGAATTTTCAATAATCTTTCTTCTTCATGTTCTGAAAGGTTAGTACTAATAATAACAGGATATATCTTCTTTTCATCAAGATAAGCATATTTCAAAGTGTCTGGCAATTGCTTTAATTCAAACACAGGATCACCTTTAGGTGGAGGAGGACCTCCTAGAGTTTCAATAGGCAAATTGCGTTTAAGGAGAGGTTGTTGTTCAAAGAATATTTTATCTATTTCATTTCTTTCACGCAAGTGCATATCATTTTCATGGTCTAGCAAATATTGTTCTAGTGGATCAGTAGGAGGCATAGCAATAGAAGCAAGATCAATTATTTCATCCTTACTAGGTAATTCTTTATTACGGGGTTTTCTACTAAACTTGGAGAAATTAAATTCATGAGACTCATCACCAAAGCTAACACTGACAGTTTGTTTATGGCAATCTATAGTAGCATTGATAGTGTTCAAGAAAGGTCTACCAAAGATAATGGGACAAAAGTCATCTTGTGGGGAACCAAGAACTAGAAAATCAGTAGGGTATTTTATTTTCCTACATAAGACTTCAACATCTCTAACAATCCCAAGTGGTGTGATGGTGTCTCTATTAGCAAGTTTAATAGTAACATCTATGTCTTCTATTTCAGCGGGTGCTATGTCATTCATAATTTCTTGATATAAGGTAAAAGTAATAGCACTCACACTAGCACCCAAGTCACATAAACCATGATAATAGTGATCTCCTATTTTAACTCAGACAACAGGCATGCCAACAACAGGTCTATGTTTATCTTTTTCGTCAGGTTTGGCAATTCTAGCAGCTTCATCACAGAAGTAAATAACATGCCCATCAATATTTTCTACCAAGAGATCTTTAACCATAGCAACACTAGGTTCTACTTTAATTTGCCCAGGAGGTTTAGGTGCTTTAATATTACTTTTGCGAACCATAGCTGATACCTTAGCATGTTCCTTTATCCTAACAGGGAAAGGTGGTTTTTCAATAAAAGAAGTACGCACAACTGGAAGAACATTGTAAATGATAGTGTCATCTTTAGCTTTAACTGGTTCTTTAATTTATTCTTTAATAGGGGGTTGATATTTAAACCACTTCTCCTCGGGGAGATCAATATGAGTAGCAAATGATTCACAAAAAGAGGCTACTATCTCAGAGTCAAGTCCATATTTAGTGCTAAACTTGTGAAAATCATCGGTATTCATAAAAGATTTAACACAATCAAACTCAAGCTTAATACCTGACTCTTTACCTTCATTGAGTTCCCAATCTTCAGAGTTGCATTTAATTCTTTCTAAAAGATCCCACCTGAATTCAATAGTTTTCTTCATAAAAGAACCATTACAAGAAGTATCGAGCATGGCTTGATCATCACGAGAAAGCCGAGCATAAAAATTCTGAATGATAATTTCTCTAGAGAGCTCATGATTGGGGCATGAATATAACATTGACTTAAGCCTTCCCCAAGCTAGAGTGATACTTTCTCCTTCACGAGGCCAAAAATTATATATATAATTCCGATCACGATGAACTAGATGCATAGGATAATTTTTTTGGTGAAATTCCAATTTCAATCGATTCCAATTCCAAGATCTAATATCATCACATAGCCTATACCATGTCAATGCTTTTCCCTCCAAAGATAAAGGGAAAACCTTCTTCTTAGCTTCATCTCCGGGTAAACCTGCAAGCTTAAATAATCCACAAATTTCATCCACATATATCAAATGCATATCAGGATGTTCCGTTCCGTCTCCTGCATAAGGATTAGCTAGCAGTTGTTCTATCATACCCGAAGGAATTTCATAACCAATATTTCCAGTAGATGTAGTAGGTTGAGGGGAAACTAATTGTGCTTCCGGTTGAGGTGAAGATACCCCGAACAAACCCCTCAAAGGATGGTTTTCCATAGTAACAAGTGACAATAAATTTCAGCACGTAATATAAATTTTTCCTTACCAATTTCCACTTACCAAGAGCGCTTCACTCCCCGGCAACGGTGCCAGAAAAGAGTCTTGATGACCCACAAGTATAGGGGGTCAATCGTAGTCCTTTCGATAAGTAAGACTGTCAAACCCAACGAGGAGCAGAAGGAAATGACAAGTGGTTTTCAGCAAGGTATTTTCTGCAAGCACTGAAATAGTCAGTAACAGGTAGTTTGATAGCAAGATAATTTGTAACGGACAAGTAACAGTAATGATAAATAAAGTGCAGCAAGGTAGCCCAATCTTTTTGTGGCAAAGGACATGCCAAAACGGTCTCTTATAATAAGCAAAGTGTTCTTGAGGGTACACGGGAATTTCATCTAGTCACTTTCATCATGTTGGTTTGATTTGTGTTCGCTACTTTGATAATTTGATATGTGGGTGGACCGGTGCTTGGGTGCTGTTATTACTTGAACAAACCTCCCACTTATGATTAACTCCCTCGCAAGCATCCGCAACTACGAGAAAAGTATTAAGATAAAATCTAACCATAGCATTAAATGTTTGGATCCAAATCGGTCCCTTACGAAGTAGCGCATAAACTAGGGCTTAAGCTTCTGTCACTCTAGCAACCCATAATCTAATAACTACTCCACAATGCATTCCCTTAGGCCCAAAGATGGTGAAGTGACATGTAGTCGACGTTCACATGACACCACTAAGGGAATCACAACATACATATCATCAAAATATCGAACACACATATCAAGTTCACATGAATACTTGCAACATGACTTCTCCCGTGACCTCAAGAACTAAAGTAACTACTCACAAATGATATTCATGCTCAAGATCAGAGGGGTATTAAATAGCATAATGGATCTGAACATATAATCTTCCACCAAATAAACCATATAGTAATCAACTACAAGATGTAATCAACACTACTAGTCACCCACAGGTACCAATCTGAGGTTCCGGTACAAAGATTGAACACAAGAGATGAACTAGGGTTTGAGAGGAGATGGTGTTGTTGAAGATGTTGATGGAGATTGGCCTCCCAAAGATGAGAGGGTTGTTGGTGATGACGAGGGCTTCGATTTCCCCATCCGGGAGGGAAGTTCCCCAGGCGGAATCGCTCCGCCGAAGGGCAAAAGTGCTCCTGCTCAAGTTCTGCCTCAAGACGGCGGCGTTCCATCCCGAAAGTCCTCTCCTTATTTTTCTAGGTCAAAATAACTTACATACCAGAAGATGGGCACCGGAGGTGGGCTGGGCAGACCACAACCCACCAGGGCGCGCCTGGGGGGCCTTGCGCGTCCTGGTGTCTTGTGGTCACCAGGTGGCCCCCCTCCGGTAGTTATTTGCTCCAGTATTTTTCATATATTCCAAAATAATTCTCCGTGAAGTTTCAGCTTATTTGGAGTTGTGCAGAATAGGTATCTCTGACGTAGCTTTTCCAGGTCCAGAATTCCAGCTGCCGGTGTTCTCCCTCTTTGTGTAAACCTTGAATTTTATGAGAGAAATGGCATTAGAATTACTCCATAAAGCATTATTATGCATAAATACATTATAAATAATAGTAGGAAATCATGATGCAAAATGGACGTATCAATGGCCTACCCGAATTAGGCCCAATAGCGTCATGTGGGCCGTCCAATATGATTCCAGCCCATTGTAACTTCTGGCCCATGTATGGCCCATGATGTCTTTCGGCCCATATGAGGCCCTTTGTAACTCTAGGCCCTTTAACGGCCATGGTGAGCTGGCCCATAATGAACAATATATCACTTTATACCCATTAACGGCCCATTATTCAGTTGGGCCATTTCCAGCCCGTATTATCTTTCGGCCTTATAAGGGCCCATTTATTCTTGGGCTCATTTCCAGCCCTCGACTACTTACAGTCCGTTAGAGGCCTATTCCGTCGATGGGCCAAATCTAGCCCGTGGCTACAGTCGGCCCGTTTGTGGCATGTTAATCCATTGGGCCATTTTCATAGTGTCATCTAATACGGCCCATTAGCGACCCATTATGCATGTAGATAGAATTAAGCCCATTATACATACCGGCCATTTAACGGCCATTATGGTCGGTCCCATAAACAAATGATTCCCATTTTAGCCCATTTACGGCACATATTGCGGTCCGTTATTGGTCCATGAATAGTGTCGGTATAATCTATCGATAGCCATGCCCTCGGTCATCGGCACAGTTCGTAGTATGCCACACTATGGGTCAATAGTAATAATAACCTGAGTAATAAATAACCCTGGTTCAATGAGGAAAGAAGTTGGTTGATCTTTATGTGGTCATGAGGTGATCACGGTGGTGTCATTGATACCGATGTTGGTCGATCATGAGGTGTTCGTGCGACGATCACAGGTAGAGATCAAGCTCCTTGTGGTCATGTGATGATCACGATGGTATTGTTGATACCAAGCTTGGTTGATCCTGAGGTGATCATGTGATGTTCCCAATGTTAAGTAAGATTGATGTCTATGGTGGTTATGAGATAACCTCCGGGAAGAGTAAGTTGGTCCATGAGACCTTAAACGTCGACCCCCTTGCATACTAGTTCTAGTCTCATCATGTTCATATCATGAGTAACATATTCATGACATGCGCATCTCATATTGTTCTAGTTGTATCATGCTCATCACTGATTAACCTGTAAATGCCATGATGTTGTTTGCTTGATTGCTTTGGTTGCTGTGAGCTTACGAGTACATTCAAAGTACTCAAATGGCGTGTCATGCCAGATTGCAGGTGATGCCATGATTGATTGCTTGTCAAGGAGTCCGAGTGTGCATGCTAGGATGCGTTCCAGCCAGAGTCCCTACAGAGTGGAGTTCATCGCATTTGTTGTTGTTCCGCTGCTAAAAGTTATTCTATTGCGACGAGTTGTTCTCATGCTAGCATAGAGCTACTTTAGCAGGCGTAGTATCGCCGTGCCGATGAGCCTTTGTAATATCAGAACCCTTGTACCCATAATATTTGTAATAAAGAGCTGATTTGTTCTATGCCAAGGAGTGCCGTATTTGAAAGCGCAAGTGCTCCTGGGTGATTTTGGTAATTAATGTCAACATATCTCTTGTTGGACTAATGTTTTTATCTAGTTTATTTCAGACAAGTACAACAATCAACAATGGCGTGGAAAGACAAGAGGATGTGGAACCCCTTCAAAATGCTAAGGACACATATTGGCTAAAGCTCAAGACTCTTCAT
Organism: Thinopyrum elongatum; assembly: GCA_011799875.1. Taxonomy (NCBI): domain Eukaryota; kingdom Viridiplantae; phylum Streptophyta; class Magnoliopsida; order Poales; family Poaceae; genus Thinopyrum; species Thinopyrum elongatum. The sequence continues at coordinate 157,337,676 of CM022303.1, read as the reverse complement.
TTCTATTTTAGTGATCCAAGATCACATTGAGTCCATAGGAAAGCCATTACTATTAAAAGGGGATGAGGTGTTGCTTAATGGCTTGCTTGCTCAAAATACTAAGTGATATTGCTCCAAAGCCCTCAACCACTTTCTCATTCCAAATATATCCAAAACCCAAAGTCAAACTCGGCCCCACCGATTATTTCTATCCGGCACCACCGAGTTCATATGACATAGCCACTGCCAGAAACCCTAACAGTTCGGTCACACCGATACGGATCTCGGTCTCACCGAGATGGCCTTGCAAACTCTCTATTGCCTGTTGCAATTGTTTCGGTCTCACCGAAATTGCGATCGGTCACACCGAGTTGGCTTGACATCTTCTCTGTTGCCTTATTGCTTCACTTCGGTCTCACCGAGTTGATGCAATCGGTGCCAACGAGTTGATGTTTGCCCTAAGCCCTAGCACATCAGTTCAACCGAGTTGTTCCAGTCGGTCCCACCGAGATTCCTAATGTTCACATTTTGAACTAAATCGGTCTCACCGAGTTCTTCTATTCAGTCTGACCGAGTTGGGTCAAATGTGTGTAACGGTTGGATTTTGTGTGGAGGCTATATATACCCCTCCACTCCCTTCTCCATTTGTGAGAGAGCCATCAGAATGTGCCTACACTTCCAGCATACATTTTCTGAGAGAGAAACACCTACTCATGTGTTGAGATCAAGATATACCAATCCTACCACAAGAATCTTGATTTCTAGCCTTCCCCAAGCTGCTTTCCACTCAAATCATCTTTCCACCATATCCAAATCTGTGAGAGAGAGTTGAGTGTTGGGGAGACTATCACTTGAAGCACAAGAGCAAGAAGTTCATCATCAACACAACATCTATTACCTTTTGGAGAGTGGTGTTTCCTAGATTGGTTAGGTGTCACTTGGGAGCCTCGGACAAGATTGTGGAGTTGAACCAAGAAGTTTGTAATGGCAAGGAGATTGCCTACTTCGTGAAGATCTACCCGAGTGAGGCAAGTCCTTCGTGGGCGAAGGCCATGGTGGGATAGACAAGGGTGCTTCTTCGTGGACCCTTCGTGGGTGGAGCCCTCCGTGGACTTGCGCAACCGTTACCCTTCGTGGGTTGAAGTCTCCATCAACGTGGATGTTCGATAGCACCACCTATCGGAACCACACCAAAAATCTCTATGTCTTCATTGCGTTTGCACACTCCAATCCCATCCCTTTACTTTCTTGCAAATAGCATGCTTTACTCTTTCTGCTACATATACTCTTGCTATGCTTGCTTGAAATGTATTGTGAGTGCTTAAACTTGTGCTAAAACTCCACCTCAACTTGAAGAACTTAAAAATTGCAAATTTTACTTGTTGAGGGTCTAATCACCCTCCCTCTAGACTCCTCTTCTCGATCCTTTCAATTGGTATCAGAGCTTTGGTCTCCATTGCTTTGGTTTAATCACCATTGGAGGAAGATGGATGAGTCTATGATTGGGAGTATTAGACGTAGAGTGCCTATGCTTGACGGAGAGTTCTATAATTCTTGGAAGAATGAGATGCTTGAGATTTTTAATGAATATGATTTGAACAAGTATATTACTAGCCTTTGTGTGCCCCCCATTGATCCCTTGCATCCTACCCCCGATGAGTATCTTGACATGACCCGCAATCTTAGAACTATTGATCTCATCATTAGAGGATTGCCTAGAAATTTGCTTGTATTCTTGCCTACATTTGAATGTGCTTATACTATATGGAAATATCTTGAGGAGCGCTTTCCAAACTATTCCTTGAAAAATCTAGAGGAGGTTCTTCAAAAGTACATTGCTTTTCATAAAATGAATCCTAGTGATCCTAAATTTGATGATTGTCTATTTGAGCTTCGTGACCTTATGCATGCCAAAGGAGATGTTGGAGTCATTAGTAGCATCATCTCTCAAATTATTAGAATTCATAAACATGCACATTGTCATGGTCATAAATCTAATGAATCACTCTCTCTAGGTGATGATCATTCACATGATGATGTTGAACATGGATATTATGATGAGCATGATGATAGTGACTTTGATCTTGATGAGTCAATGAGACACTTTGGTCTTATGGCTAACCTTCACGGTTACAAGGCCGAAGGAAAGGAGTGGATTCTTGATAGTGGATGTACTGATCATATGACCGGAGATAAGGACATGTTCCGTGAGCTTGCTTGATAACCCACAAGTATAGGGGGTCGCAACAGTTTTCGAGGGTAGAGTATTCAACCCAAATTTATTGATTCGACACAAGGGGAGCCAAAGAATATTTCGAAGTATTAGCAGCTGAGTTGTCAATTCAACCACACCAGAAAGACTTAATATATACAACACAGTTTTTAGTAGCAAAGTAGTATGGAAGTAACGGTAACGGTGGCAAAAGTAACAGTAGCAGTTTTGTAGCAATTGTAACAGTGGCAACGACAAAGTAACATAGCAAAGATCAATATGTGAAAAGCTCGTAGGCAATGGATCAATGATGGATAATTATGTCGGATGGCATTCATCATGCAACAATTATAACCTAGGGTGACACAGAACTAGCTCCAATTCATCAATATAATGTAGGCATGTATTCCGAATATAGTCATACGTGCTTATGGAAAAGAACTTGCATGACTTCTTTTGTCCTACCCTCCCGTGGCAGCGGGGTCCTAATGTTAACTAAGGGATATTAAGGCCTCCTTTTAATAGAGAACCGGACCAAAGCATTAGCACTTAGTGAATACATGAACTCCTCAAACTACGGTAATCAATGGAAAGAATCCCAATTATTGTCACCTTGGGGTATGCGGATCATAACACATAATAGGTCTCTACAACTTGCAAGATAGGATCAAGAACACATATATATTCATGAAAACATAATAGGTTCAGATATGAAATCATGGCACTTGGGCCCTAGTGGCAAGCATTAAGCATAGCAAAGTCATAGCAACATCAATCTCAGAACATATTGGATACTAGGGATCAAACCCTAACAAAACTAACTTGATTACATGATAAATCTCATCCAACCCATCACCGTCCAGCAAGCCTACAATGGAATTACTCACACACGGCGGTGAGCATCATGAAATTGGTGAGGGAGGAAGGTTGGTGATGATGATGCGACGAATCCCCCTCTCCGGAGCCCCGAACGGACTCCAGATCAGCCCTCCCGATGAAGAACAGGAGGCGGCGGCAGCTCCGTATCGTAAAATGCGATGAACTCTTCTCTCTGATTTTTTCTCTCCGGATGTGAATATATAGAGTTGGAATTAGGGTCGAAGGAGGTCCAGGGGGCGCACAAGCTCCCAGGGCACGCCCAGGGGGGGCGCCCCCTGGCTTGTGGCCAATGGGTGGACCCCCTCTGGTTGATTCTTTTGCCAGCATTTTTTATTTATTCCAAAAAAATTCTCCATAAATTTCCAGGTCTTTCCGAGAACTTTTATTTCTGCACAAAAATAACACCAAGGCAATTCTGCTGAAAACAATATCATTCCGGGTTAGTTTCATTCAAAGCATGCAAATTAGAGTCCACAACAAGGGCAAAAGAGTTTGGAAAAGTAGATACGACGAAGACGTATCAACTCCCCCTAGCTTAACCCATTGCTTGTCCTCAAGCAATTCAGTTGACAAACTGAAAGTGACAAAGAAAAACTTTTACAAATTCTGTTTGATCTTGTTGTTGCAAATATGCAAAGCCAGCATTCAGGTTTTCAGCAAGAATTATGAACTAACCATATTCACAATAACACTTAGGTCTCACATTTACTCATATCAATGGCATAATCAACTAGCGAGCAATAATAATGAATCTCGGATGACAACACTTTTTCAAAACAATCATGATATGATATAACAAAATGGTATCTTGCCAGCCCTTTCTGAGACCGCAAAACATAAATGCAGAGCACCCCTGAAGATCAAGGACTGACTAGACATTGTAATTCATGGTAAAAGAGACCCAGTCACAGTCATACTCAATATCAATTAACAACAATGCATACAAATGAAAGTGGTGCTCTCTAACTGGAGCTTTTTATAAGAGGATGATGACTCAGCATAAAAGTAAATAGATAGGCCCTTCGCAGAGGGAAGCAGGGATTTGCAGAGGTGCCAGAGCTCGAGCTTTTTAAAACAGAGATGAATGTAATTTTGAGCGGCATGCTTTCATTGTCAACATAACGACCAAGAGATCTCGGTATCTTCCATGCTAAATAGATTATAGGCGGTTCCCAAACAGAATGGTAAAGTTTTTACTCCCCCTCCACCAACAAGCACATCCCACGGCTGGTCCGAAACAACGGGTACCGTCCATACCAACAATAGTCCTGGGGGAGTTTTGTTTGATAGTATATTTTGATTTGATTTAGAGCATGGAACTGGGCATCCCAATTACCAGCCACTTTCTCATGAATGACAAGTGAATAAACACTCATCGTGACAATAACCCACCTAGCATGGAAGATACTGATAGCCCCTAGTTGCTACATGAGCGATTCGGGCATACAAAACAGAATATTATTTGAAGGTTTAGAGTTTGGCACATGCAAATTTACTTGGAACGGCAGGTAAATACCGCATATAGGTAGGTATGATGGACTCATATGGAACAACTTTGGGTTTATGGAAGTGGATGCACAAGCAGTATTCCCGCTTAGTACAAGTGAAGGCTAGCAAAAGATTGAGGAGCGACCAACTAGAGAGCGACAACAGTCATAAACATGTATTGAGATTAACCAACATTGAATGGAAGCATAAGTAGGATATAAATCACCATGAACATAAATATCGTGGAGGCTATGTTGATTTTGATTCAACTACATGCGTGAACATGTGCCAAGTCAAGCCACTTAAATCATTCAAAGGAGGATACCATCCTATCATACTACATCATAACCATTTTAATTTGCATGTTGGCACTCAAGACAAACCATTATCAACTCCTAGCTAATTAAGCATGGCATGAGTAACTATAATCTCTAATTGTCATTGCAAACATGTTTCATTCATAATGGGCTGAATCAGGAACGATGAACTAATCATATACAAAAACAAAATAGGTCAAGTTCGTACCAGCTTTCCTCCATCGCCATCATTTCATCATATATCGTCATTATTGCCTTTTCACTTGCACGACCGAACGGTGTGAATAATAATAAGAGTGCACATGCATTGGACTAAGCTAGAATCTGCAAACATTTATTCAAAGGAGAAGACAAGGTAATATGGGCTCTTCGTTAAATCAACAATAATGCATATAAGAACCACTCAACATTTTCATCGTGGTCTTCTCCTCTCGACCCAAAGAAAAGAAAAGAACTTCAAAGAAACACACTGAAATGTTTTTTAAGTTTTTGTTTTTCTCAAGAAGGCAAAAACAAGAACGAGAAAAACTATTTACACGGGAAAGCTACAAACAAACGAAAAGAAGAACGAGAAATATTTTTGGGTTTTCTTTTAATACTACAACTAATTTTTTTTTATTTTCTCAAAGTTTTTCGAACACAAAAGAAGAAAGAGAGAAAAAGAAATAAACTAGCATGGATAATACAATGAAAAAGTATGAACACCGATAACTAGAATGAATGTGCGAACATGAATGTAATGTCGGTGAGAAATACGTACTCCCCCAGGCTTAGGCTTTAGGCCTAAGTTGGTCTAGGGCCACGGCTGGCCTGGTGGATATCCAAAATCGTAGTTGGAGTTGTACTGAGCTGCGGCTGCTACTGCCTGAAGGGCTGCAGCGTGGAGGCGAGCGGCCTCCACCTCTCTCTCATACTCGTCTGCCTCCTCTCTTGTTATGAAGTATCTCCGTTTTACCTGAAAGTTGAAGAAGGCAGAAGCAGGAAGAGTAATATGGACAACACACTGTCTGTCAAAGATTAGTCGGTATAGGAGAGACTGTTCATTTCTCTCAAGAAACTGGTAGCATACCATAGCATTATAATCAAGAAAAGCAGGTGGTAACTCAATGTCATTCTCCCTTATGGGTACCTCAAGATAATTAGCTAAATGGGTGGCATAAATCCCACCAAAGAAATCTCCATCTTTAGCATTAAGATGTAACCTCCTCGCAATAATAGCCCCCAAGTTATATCGTTTATCACCCATTACCGCACACTTGAGGACACTAAGATCTGAAGCACAAAGGTGGCTATGATCATGTTTACCATTAATGCATCTTCCTATAAAGAGAGAAAAATAGTGTATGGCAGGAAAGTGAATGCTCCCTACAGTGGCTTGTGTAATATTTCTAGTTTCTTCCACCGTGATGCTAGCAAGGAAATCATTATATTCAGTTTTACGAGGTTCACTAAGAATGCCCCACTGTGGAACTTTACATGCTTCAATAAAATCTTCTAGGTCGATGGTAAAAGATTTATCATAAAGATCAAATAGGACAGAATGAGTATTGCGCTGGGATGTAAGTTTAAATCTTCACACAAATGAATCAGTGAGGTGATAGTACTGTCGACACTTATCTGACACGAAGTCCTCAAGGCCAGCATTTTGTACGTATGCATCAAATTCATCCTTGAAACCTGCATGAATCATGAATTGATCCAACGGCCATTCGCAAGGCCGTACTTGAGCTTCCCTCGGTGGTTCAAGGTCAGGCTCACATATCGCGAGCCTTGGGGCTTGCTTCCTCGAGGAACCACCTTGGTACATTTTCCTAAACATTTTTTTTCTTCCTCTGAAAATTTTCTGAAATTTTTAGTGACTCAAAATAAAAGTGAACCAAACTCAACAAAATTGATAGTAACTACTCCTACAAGTGCCTAGAGGCTATATCATGCAACAAAACTACTTGAGACCATATAAATTTGACATGCAAGCTCAAGAACAAGGTCACCATAGCAGCAAAAATTTGCAATATATAAAGCAGTAGAACAAAAACTAATTGGACCATTGGAGGAGTCACATACTGAAGAACAATCCCCCAAAATAGTTTTGCAAATGGAGCTTTGCACAAGGAGATCAAAAATGGCAGCAAGATGAGCAAGAACACGGGTTTGAGCAACAGGATGATTTTTTCTGGAGGAAGACTAAGTGGATGGGTGCTGGAATAAGTGAGGGGGACCCACATGGGACCCACAAGCCACCAGGGCGCGCCCAGGGGGTGGGCGCGCCCCCAGGGCTTGTGGCCCACTGGTGCATCCCCCTGGTTTGTTCTCAGTGCCAGAAATTCTCAAATAATCTAAAAAAAATCATACTAAATATTTAGGGCATTTGGAGAACTTTTATTTTCAGGACATTTTTTATTGCACGGATAATTCAGAAAACAGACGAGTAATAGTATTTTTGCTTTATTTATTCTAAATAACAGAAAGTAAAAGGTGGGTACAGAAAGTTGTGCTTTCTAAATTCATCCATCTCATGCTCATCAAAAGGAATCCAATAACAAGGTTGATCAAGTCTTATTAACAAACTTCTTTCGAATAACATGAAACCGGTGAATTTTCGAATAACACTAGGTTACATCAACGGGGATATGCATGTCCCCCACAATAAGAACATCATATTTCTTTTTGACAGTAGGAAGAGGGAATTCAAAACCCCCAATAGTAATTGTTGAAAATTTTCCAATAGAATTAATACTATTCACTTGAGGTTGTTTCTTCGGAAAGTGTACCGTATGCTCATTACCATTAACATGACGAGTGACATTGCCTTTGTTGCAATCAATAACAGCCCCTGCAGTATTCAAAAAGGGTCTACCAAGGATGATCGACATACTGTCATCCTCGGGAATATCAAGAATAACAAAGTCCGTTAAGATAGTAACGTTTGCAACCACAATAGGCACATCCTCACAAATACCGATGGGTATAGCAGTTGATTTATTAGCCATTTGCAAGGAGATTTCAGTAGGTGTCAACTTATTCAAATCAAGTCTACGATACAAAGAGAAAGGCATAACACTAACACCGGCTCCCAAATCACATAAGGCAGTTTTAACATAGTTTCTTTTGATGGAGCATGATATAGTTGGTATTCCTGGATCTCCTAGTTTCTTTGGTATTCCACCCTTAAAAGTATAATTAGCAAGCATAGTGGAAATTTCAGCTTCCAGTACCTTTCTTTTTATTTGTAACAATATCTTTCATATACATAGCATAAGGAGACATTTTCAGGATATCAGTCAAACGCATACGCAGAAAGACAGGTCTAAGCATTTCAACAAAGCGCTCAAAATCCTCATCATCCTTTTTCTTGGATGGCTTAGGAGGAAAGGGCATGGGTTTCTAAACCCACGGTTCTCTTTCTTTACCGTGCTTTCTAGCAACAAAGTCTCTCTTATCATAATGTTTATTCTTAGGTTGTGGGTTATCAAGATCGACCGCAGGTTCAATCTCTACATCATTATCATTGCTAGGTTGAGCATCAACATGAACATCATCATTAACATTATCACTAGGTTCATGTTCATCACCAGATTGTGTTTCAGCATCAGAAATAGAAATATCATTTGGGTTCTCAGGTGTGTCTATAACAGGTTCACTAGGAGCATGCAAAGTCCTATCATCTTTCTTTTTCTTTTTATTACTAGGACTAGGTGCATCAGTATTAATTCTCTGAGAATCCTGCTCAACTCTCTTAGGATGGCCCTCAGGATACAAAGGTTCCTGAGTCATTTTACCACCTCTAGTCATAACTCTAACAGCATGATCATTGTTTTTATTGCTCATCTCATTAAGCAAGTCATTCTGAGCTTTAAGTACTTGTTCCACTTGATTTTTTACCATGGAAGCATGTTTATTGATAAGCTTAAGATCATTAACAATTCTACACATATAATCACCCAAGCGTTCAAGCATATAGGCATTACGCTTCAATTGTCTACTAACATAAGCATTGAAGTTTTCTTGTTTAACAATAAAGTTATCAAATTCATCCAAGCATTGACTAGCAGACTTATTATAAGGAATATCCCCTTCATCAAATCTATAGAGAGAATTTACCTCTAGTACCTGTGTCGGAATATTAAGACCACGAATTTCTTCAATAGGTGGTAAATTCTTAACATCTCCAGCTTTAATACCTTTTTCTTTCATCGATTTCTTTGGCTCTTGCATATCTTCAGGACTGAGAAATAGAATACCTCTTCTCTTCGGAGTTGGCTTAGGGGTGGTTCAGGAAGAGTCCAATCATTATCATTGCTCAATATATTATTCAATAACACTTCAGCTTGCTCAACAGTTCATTCCCTGAAAACACAACCAGCACAACTATCTAGGTGGTCCCTTGAAGCATCGGTTAGTCCATTATAAAAGATATCAAGTATTTCATTTTTCTTGAGAGGATGATCAGGCAAAGCATTAAGTAATTGGAGAAGCCTCCCCCAAGCTTGTGGGAGACTCTCTTCTTCAATTTGCACAAAGTTAAATATTTCCTTTAAGGCAGCTTGTTTCTTATGAGCAGGAAAATATTTTTTAGAGAAGTAATATATCATATCCTGGGGACTACGCACACAACCAGGAGCAAGAGAATTAAACCATATCTTAGCATCACCCTTTAACGAGAAAGGAAATAGCTTAAGAATGTAGTAATAGCGAATTTTTCCTCATGAGCAAATAGGGTGGCTATATCATTCAATTTAGTAAGATGTGCCACAACAGTTTCAGATTCATAGCCATGGAAAGGATCAGATTCAACCAAAGTAATTAACTCAGGATCAACAGAGAATTCATAATCCTTATCAGTAACCAAGATAGGTGAAGTAGCAAACTTAGGGTCATATTGCATTCTAGCATTCAAAGATTTTTCTTTCAGCTTGGCTAACAATTTCTTAAGATCATCTCTCATTACAAGCAAAAAAGTCTCTAGCAGTTTCTTCATCCATAATATAACCCTCAGGTACCTTAGGCAATTCATATCTAGGAGGAGAATCATACTCATCAGTTTCAATAATTTCATCAGTTTCAGTAATCTCATTCTCTCTAACCCTAGCAAGTTGTTCATCAAGAAATTCACCTAGTGGCACAGTATTATCAAGCAAAGCAGTAGTATCATCATAAGCATCATGCATAGCAGAAGTGGCATCATCAATTACTTGCGACATATCATAATTACTAGCAGGTGGTGGTGTCGCAAGCTTACTCAAAACAGAAGGTGAATCAAGTGCAGAGCTAGATGGCAGTTCCTTACCTACCCTCGTAGTAGAGGGATAGATCTTGGTTTTGGTATCTTTCAAATTCTTCATAGTGATCAACAGATATAAATCCCAAGTGGCTCAGAGAATAGAGCTATGCTCCCCGGCAACGGCGCCAGAAAAAGGTCTTGATAACCCACAAGTATAGGGGATCGCAAGAGTTTTCGAGGGTAGAGTATTCAACCCAAATTTATTGATTCGACACAAGGGGAGCCAAAGAATATTCCCAAGTATTAGAAGCTGAGTTGTCAATTCAACCACACCTGAAAGACTTAATATCTGTAGCAAAGTTTTTAGTAGCAAAGTAGTATGGAAGTAACGGTAACAGTGGCAAAAGTAACAGTAGCAGTTTTGTAGCAATTGTAACAGTGGCAACGGCAAAGTAACATAGCAAAGATCAACATGTGAAAAGCTCGTAGGCAATGGATCAGTGATGGATAATTATGTCGGATGGCATTCATCATGCAACAATTATAACCTAGGGTGCACAGAACTAGCTCCAATTCATCAATATAATGTAGGCATGTATTCTGAATATAGTCATACGTGCTTACGGAAAAGAACTTGCATGACATCTTTTGTCCTACCCTCCCATGGCAGCGGGGTCCTGATGGAAACTAAGGGATATTAAGGCCTCCTTTTAATAGAGAACCGGACCAAAGCATTAGCACTTAGTGAATACATGAACTCCTCAAACTACGGTAATCACCGGAAAGAATCCCAATTATTGTCACCTTGGGGTATGCGGATCATAACACGTAATAGGTTCAGATCTGAAATCATGGCACTCGGGCCCTAGTGACAAGCATTAAGCATAGCAAAGTCATAGCAACATCAATCTCAGAACATAGTGGATACTAGGGATCAAACCCTAACAAAACTAACTCAATTACATGATAAATCTCATCCAACCCATCACCGTCCGACAAGCCTACGATGGAATTACTCACGCACGGCGGTGAGCATCATGAAATTGGTGATGGAGGAAGGTTGATGATGATGATGGCGACGAATCCCCCTCTCCGGAGCCCCGAACGGACTCCGGATCAGCCCTCCCGATGAAGAACAGGAGGCGGTGGCGGCTCCGTATCGTAAAACGTGATGAACTCTTCTCTCTGATTTTTTTCTCTCCGGATGTGAATATATAGAGTTGGAATTAGGGTCGGAGGAGGTCCAAGAGGCCCACAAGCCGCCAGGGCGCGCCCCAGGTGGGCGCCCCCTGGCTTGTGGCCAATGGGTGGACCCCCTCCGTTTGTTTCTTTCGCCAGTATTTTTTATTTATTCCAAAAAATTCTCCGTAAATTTCCAGGTCATTCCGAGAACTTTTATTTCTGCACAAAAATAACACCAAGGCAATTCTGCTGAAAACAACGTCAGTCCGGGTTAGTTCCATTCAAATCATGCAAATTAGAGTCCACAACAAGGGCAAAAGAGTTTGAAAAAGTAGATACGACGAAGACATATCATTGCTAAGAACAATGGTCCACGCAAGTATGTCACTTTTGGAGATAACTCCAAGGGTAAGGTACTTGGCCTTGGTAAGGTGGCTATTTCCAATGATAGCTCTATCCAAAATGTTATGCTCGTTGAATCCCTTGGCTACAATTTACTTTCCGTATCTAGACTAGCCGACTTCGGTTTCAATGTTCTATTTACTGAAGTAGACTGCCAAGTGTTTCGAAGAGATAATCATAATATGGTCTGTACCAGTATTCGTAGAGGTAACCTATATATTGTTGATTTTACTAAAAGACCTCAACCTCGTACTTGCTTAATTGCTAAATCTTCTAAAGGTTGGTTATGGCATAGAAGGTTAGGTCACGTGGGCATGGAAAATCTTGATAAGCTTATTAAAGGTGATCGTATCCTTGGTGTTAAAGATGTCATATTTGACAAGGATAGACTTTGCAGTGCTTGTCAAGCAGGAAAACAGGTTGGAGGAATTCATCCCGTGAAGAACATCATGACCACAAGAAGACCGCTTGAGCTACTTCACATGGATCTTTTTGGTCCCAACTCCTACAAGAGTCTCGGTGGTAACTCGTTCGGTTTGGTCATTGTTGACGATTTTTCAAGATTTACATGGATGTTCTTTCTTGATGATAAATCACAAGTCCAAAAGATCTTCAATAACTTCGCTAGGAAGGCCCAAAACCAATTTGAAGTGAAGATCAAGAAGGTTCGATGCGACAATGGAACGGAGTTCAAGAACGCCAATGTGGATACCTTTCTTGACGAAGAAGGGATTTCACAGGAGTTCTTGGCTACGTACACACCTCAACAAAATGGAGTTGTTTAGAGGAAGAACCGGACACTTATTGAGATGGCAAGAACGATGCTTGATGAATACAAGACGCCAAGACACTTTTGGGCGGAAGCGGTTGAGACAGCTTGTCATGCTACGAATCGACTATATCTACACAAGCATCTCGGCAAGACGGCATACGAGCTTCTCACCGGTAACAAACCCCAAGTTGGATAGTTTCGAGTATTTGGCTCAAAGTGCTACATTCTTGATAAGTATCGTTGTTCAAAATTTGCTCCTAAATCTCATGAAGGTTTCCTACTCGGTTATGGCTCAAACTCTCACACATACCATGTCTACAACAATTTCACCCGAAAGGTTGAAGAGACGGTAGATGTGAAGTTTGATGAATCTAACGGCTCACAAGTAGAGCAATTGCCAATTGATGCGGGAGACAAAGATCCTTCAGAAGCAATTCAAGATTTGTCTATTGGCAAGATTCACCCAACGGAGGTGAAGGAGAGTACGTCGTCCATTCAAGTGGAAGCCTCAAATTTACATCAAGGTGAACCATAAGTTGACTTGGAGGCATCCACAAGTGGAACATGTCAAGACAAAGGAGATGGGGAAGTGCAACAAGATGAACCACCTCGACCTCCCTCTCCACCTCCACAAGAGAACGACAATGCCAACAACAATGAAGAAGGGGAAGAAGAAGAAAATAAAGAGGATGTTCCACCCCAACCCAAACAAAAGCTCTCATGAGTTAGAGCAAGAGTCACAAGAGACCACCCCGTCGAAGAAATCTTCGATGATATTCAAACCGGGAGAATCACTCGCTCTGAAACTCGTTTGGCTAACTTTTGTGAACACTACTCATTCATTTCTAGTGTTGAACCTATGAAGGTAGAAGAAGCTCTTGAGGATCCGGATTGGGTGAACTCTATGCACGAAGAGCTACACAACTTTGAGAGGAATCAAGTGTGGACATTGGTTGAAAAGCCCGACGACAAGCACAATGTCATTGGAATCAAATGGGTGTTTCAGAATAAGCAAGATGAATGTGGACAAGTTGTACGCAACAAGGCCCGTCTCATCGCTCAAGGCTACAGTCAAGTCGAAGGTATGGACTATGGTGAGACATATGCCCTCGTTGCTAGACTTGAGTCCATACGCATCTTACTTGCTTATGCCAATCACCATTATATCACTTTGTACCAAATGGACATTAAAAGTGCTTTTCTTAATGGAGAAATTGAGGAGGAAGTATATGTTAAACAACCTCCTGGCCTTGTTAATCCTAAGAAACCTAATCATGTCTACAAACTTCACAAAGCTCTTTATGGTCTTAAACAAGCACCTAGAGCATGGTATAAATGCTTGACCAAGTTTCTTATTGAAAAAGGCTTTGAAATTGGGAAGATTGATTCTACACTTTTTACTAAAAGGGTTAATGGAGAATTATTTGTATGCCAAATTTATGTGGATGATATCATATTTGGTTCTACTAACCCCCATTTTAGTGAAAAGTTTGGAAGGCTAATGTCGGAGAAGTTTGAGATGTCTATGATGAGTGAACTCAGATTTTTCCTTGGATTGCAAATCAAGCAAACTAATGAAGGTACCTTTGTTTCTCAAACAAAGTATACCAAGGACCTTTTCAAGAAGTTCAATATGCAAGAAAGCAAAGGTATGAAAACACCCATGCCTACTAGTGGACATCTTGACTTGACTAAGGATGGCAAACCGGTTGACCAAAAGGTTTACCGCTCTATGATTGGTTCATTGTTATATCTATGTGCCTCCCGTCCCAATATTATGCTAAGTGTGTGCATGTGTGCACGATATCAAGCGGCCCCTAAAGAATGTCATCTTAAGGCCATGAAAAGGATAGTGAGATACTTAATTCATACACCAAACTTTGGCATTTGGTATCCTAAGAGGTAATCTTTTGATCTTGTTGGCTACTCCGATTCGGACTATGCCGGTGGCAAGGTTGATAGAAAGTCCACTTCGGGTACTTGTCAATTTCTTGGTAGATCCCCTGTGTCTTGGTCCTCCAAGAAACAAAACTCGGTATCCTTATCCACTGCCGAAGCGGAATACATTGCCGCCGGATCATGGTGTGCTCAATTACTTTGGATGACCCAATCCCTTAAGGATTATGGGATACATGTGAAACATGTTCCATTGCTTTGTGATAATGAAAGTGCTATTAAGATTGCTCACAATCCCGTGCAACATTCTCAAACTAAGCATATTGAAGTTTGTCATCATTTCATTCGAGATCATGTTGCTAAAGGAGACATCAATCTTAAGCATGTTCGTACCGATAAGCAATTGGTGGATATATTCACCAAACCACTTGATGAGAAAGTATTTTGCCGTTTGAGAGGTGAATTGAACATCATTGATGCCTCAAACTTAGAGTAGAAACTCCGTTTGGATAGATGCAAGGCATGAGCCTTTTTGACTAACTAGCGGGTTCACCCGCGCAATTGCGCGGCTAGAATTGATGTATTTTATTTAAATTTTTAATAAGTTTTGCTATTTTCCTCATTGGTTGTAATACCTGCATTGTTCATTTGGTACATGTCACCCTCCCAATACTTTCTTGGCAGCTCATCTTATTATATTTGTTTCGCATGATCAACAATCTAAGCCATTACATTATCGTTATATGCTAAACTAAGTTGTGAAAACTCTCTCTCTCCTTCTCTCTCTCCCCTTGTTATAATCATCATCGACTTATTTTGTCATGTCTATCTTATTTTTTGTTGATCTATATTTCTTTGGCATAACAAAAAAAATGTATAAAATATTCAGCATGGTTTGTCTCTAGTTCATAATTACATTATCTCTTGCTCTGTTTTTTCCACCGAACTAACTTTTCAAGAATATTCTCTATAACTATTATCATAGCTTTCTATCCCTTATTGTACGGATAAATTTTGTTCTGAGACATATATGTTCTTACACAATTGAGATGATTTAATGGATACTTTAACTACGTGCTGTTAATTTTCTATTTTTATAGACACAATATCATTTTGCTTCTGTATGATATGTTTTTTGCGAGGATTCTGTATGATATGTTGCTCACACATGTACCACAATACTGAATGTCTTGCATGCATTGATCCTGACTCGTCCTGGCGGCAGTAGTGCTCGTCGGTGGACTTGGAATCTCAATGTAATTTATATGTTTGAGATGGTTTGTACTTTTTTCATATAGAGATGTTATGTACTTCCGGTAAAGTTTACTAATAGATCAGATCATTTTGAAAAAAAAAACTACAATGCCTTGTTAGCAACCGTGAACTCAAGCACAACTCTTCTCCTCTTAAGTTTAACTCATGTCACTTCTTCTTTTTGCGGATGAACTCATGTGACTTCTTTTCCTATACTATTGAACCCGATTTTGTAGTTTTGATTATTCTAAGTCTATAATAACCAGTAGTTATGGTTTTTAGTCCACAAATATATTATTCAACTTTCTGTTCAATATTTTATTCACCAATCAAAACTATTAATTTCAGTAAAAAAGAAATCTAGAGTTCTATATAATTTCTGACGTACATGTTTAGATACTATTTTTTTTGTTTTAGCTTTCCTCCTAAGTGATGGACGTTTTTTTTCTTATTATTGCTGGCATCATTATGGTGTCACTACTTGGAGTACGATCAAGAGTGCGTAGCCTCGCTGAGAATCATGCAGCTTCTTTTTTTCTTAGGAAGAGAAGCATACATTTTTTATTACTCCATCTAGTCGGACAACTTCCTTATTACTCCTACTTGCCATGTTCATTTTATATTTCCGGTTAGCACATATCAGGTCTCTCATCCCATAACGTGTTTTCTTTTCAAGGGCATAAATCAGGACCTGATGTACGTATATAACTGTATATTATTTAGATGTGTTATTAATTTTAATCTCTGACATTAATTCTTTCAATAAACAGATGAAATATTTTAGCCTTATTTCTTCTGACTGATATTTATAATTCCAGTCATTGTAATTAGAACATACATCAATCATCGCAAAAAATAGAAAATATACAATGATTCACTATTAAAAGTTTGTGCGAATAGAAATATAAATTAATTGCACTTAGAGATGCACGTATTTTTGGCATGAGTTGCCGATGCATGAATTATCACGGGTAACATCTTTATTATGTAAAAAAATTGTCTTGCCAATTTTTTCCACCCCAAACTCATTGCTATATATGTACTATGTACATACGAATCTATTTTGTTTTATTTTAAATCCAGGGTAACATATTTATTATGTAAAAAAATTGTCTTGCCAATTTTTTCACCCCAAACTCATTGCTATATATGTACTATGTACGTACGAATCTATTTTGTTTTATTCTAAATCCAGGTAGAGAAGTTTTTATCCCAGCACGAAGCACTTCAACTCAAAAAAAGTGATGCACTAATTAATCAAGAGTCCGTATAGGAGTTGGCTTCCCTATTGCAATACCAACACGCATGCTTGTGCATGATTCTTCGGACAGATTTTTTTAGTCTTTTTTAATAGGAAAGGCATATGAGTTTGACATAACAGGTGTTGACCTATTCCTACGTACCATGTCAAATTATCTCGTACGTGATAATATTTGTATGTAACGCTACTTCTTTTAAATCTCGACCGTTAATATCTAAAATAAATGATTGAGATAATTTAATCTGTGCGGACGAACATGATGGCTTGTTTGTCTCTTCTTTTAATTATATATTAGATGTTATAATTATTTTTCATTAATTTAGGGTTTTTGAACTTCATTTGAGAAAGAAATTTCTATCTGGGTCACTCGTGTATTTCAGCAGTATTGTTTGACAATATGGTTTTCCATTAAAATATGTTTTTGCATGTTCAAGCCAACATAGTATATCATAAAATACTGGTTAAAAGCTTGGTTAGTTAATTAATAATTACTCGATAAACTGCTAAGGTACTGTAAAGATGAAATTTACCCTTTCAGTAAACAAAAAACTCTCACCTAAGTTTAAGGAATAGGGATTTTAGTCTTGGTGCGATGGAAGAACCGTGGCTTGCCTTTGTGTACTCACCATATCATATATGCATTAATTTTCAATTTCTAATGGTTATTTTTTAAAAGTTTATGTTAGTTCACATTGAATTATTACTTTTTGGTCATTTGTCCCTTTCCATCAATTTTAAATCTGCTTGTGGCATTTTTTTTTGTTTCATTATAGGTTGTAGAAAGTCCACCACACTTGCCTACAATATTTTTTGTTCTCTCTTACAATAGTAACACGTCGTCGTTTATCCACCTATTCTTTCTAAAAGAATGTCATGCATGTGGTGTACGCAATGTTTATACATATACAAACTCTTTCGTTCTTCCTAGTATATGACCTTGCGTGTTTAAGATATTGTGAAACCTATCTCTCATCGGTAATTATTTCTTTAGATACTGGCCGCTAATTCTGCATGACTTGGTTCATCTTAATTGCTTTGAAGATAGAGTTTGACTGGAATTTTGTTTTGGAGTCCTAGTTCTGAAAAAAATTAAATATATTGTTTGAGTGTCAAAAATCTTAAAGCCAGTCCACACGTATATATACATGTATTCGGCCTGTGTGTAAATCTTGTCATAATGATATTCTAAAATAAGGTTGAAATCTGTTTAAAAAAATTGAAACATTCTTAATATGCTATATATATATATATATTTTAAAAAAATTTGGCTTTGGGCTCCAAATTTGCTTGACTCGGCTCGTCTTTGTCTTGCTTCAATTTTTTTTTGCTTACTAAAGACACAATCTCGCCGGAATTGCATTTTTTAGCCAAGGCTCTAGTGACCCTAGTTCCACACGTATATATCGATATATTCGACATATGTATAATTTGTCGCTAGGCGATACTAATGTACAATAAATTATTCCACGGTACTAAATTATTTTTAACGGGATTTTTGAAAAAAAATCATATTACTTTTTAATTGTAGCCTGAGCTCCAAATTTATGAACGGCTTGGCTACAATTAACATTGTGGCTCTACAGAATGGTTGTGTTACATCATTCAGCCACAGCCC
This sequence comes from Thinopyrum elongatum, assembly GCA_011799875.1. Classification (NCBI taxonomy): domain Eukaryota; kingdom Viridiplantae; phylum Streptophyta; class Magnoliopsida; order Poales; family Poaceae; genus Thinopyrum; species Thinopyrum elongatum. The sequence goes on along the minus strand of CM022303.1, from coordinate 157,319,198 downwards.
ACACACACGCTCGACTCCTTGTGTGGTTGGGCTTTTCCTTTGAGTTGGGCTTAGTTTTGTATGTGGCCTAGTCGGTGTTCTGTTTGGATATATGTACGTGCCTTTGTTGTTTTTTTAATTCATGTGTCCTTGTCGTTAGGTGCATGCAAACAGAATTGTAGTATACTTCCTCTACGTAGAAACGTGCTGGATTTTTTTTAGGAAGAAACGTGATGGTTTATGGTTCTATGTTCCCGATTTTGTACACATGATTTGGCGTACGTGTCCCTTAGTCTGCTATAGTTTCCAGCTCCTTGATTTTAATTCACTTTGCCTTATATATGCATATACGTGACAACTCAATGTGCTGGCACATATACATGTTAAATATGTGTTACGTAAAAACTATTAAATCTAAGCTGTTACTATTCTCATCAAATTGTGCAAATAATATTAGCATATGTGGACAAACGTAATAGCTTGTTTGCCTCTTGTCTTAATTATATAATAGATCCTTGATATTTTCTCTTATGATGATGATCATATGTCTCAGATCTATACTTGTACCCTTGCATGTTATCTAACCCTTGTAGGTACTTGGTTGAACCCAAATCTATGAGATTGCAAGCCACTCACATCTTGAGCAATCTCTACATCACCAAGTCCCTATAATATGGTTGTTGAATACAAGGAAGCATGAACTCAATCAACATATCCTTTGACTTTTTCTAAATATCAAATTTCATTTGATATCAAGTTTCATTATTGTCGTTTTGGATACACAAGTGCTCTTACCTGCAAAACTAACCCATGTAGGAAGATAAACTCAAACTACTAGTGGTGCTCCCAACTCTTGATGAAAAACATCAACCTTGAGCATCCAACACAAGTTCAACTACATGATCAAGATCAACGCCACAACCCAAGGTATGTCATTCCACCATAGTGAACCTTTGCTCCAAGTCATGAGCAAAAGCAACTCAACAAGGTGTGAATACATCAAAATACTTAAACAAAAAATGGTAACCCCATTTTGAGCTTAAACGATGAGTATGACCTATGATCAAGTTATCTCACTTGACTCCTAAGTCAATGTACTCTAACATAGGTGACTTTGTCGCCGACCCCTTTCCTAGATGAAGTTCTCTAGTGTTCTTTTGCTTAGTTGTTTTTTCATTTGTGTGATTTTCTTGTCTCTCTAAAACAAAACAAAAACTTCATCTAGCTATTTTTTTCTTCCACCTTTTATCTGAGTTTAATTCATTGCAAATCTTTCTGTTAATTCCTTGTAAATCCTTGTGAGATTTCATTTGCCTAGTGAGCTGAGTTGACAAAATCTTTACTTTGAGTTGAACTCGGTCCCTCCGACCCAAACCCATCGGCTCGACCGAAATACAAGGTCTCCTTGTAGTAAGTTCATCGGTACAACCGACATGGGCTAATTCGGTCTCACCGATCGGGACCTTCTGTGACTCTGTTATCTCGGCGTCACTGACGGAAAACAAATCGGCGTCACCGATTTCAACTCTGAGAAAATATTTAGCCATTTCTTATTGCCTATTTTCTTCAGCTCCACTCAATGATTCTTTCCTCTATCAACATCATAAACTACCTGCTGCTTTGTAGTGACTCTCATGGACCACACCTATATGGCTCAGGATCCAGAAGTGCCCTTCTTGGAAATTGATCTCAAAGGGGGAGAGAGAGCACATCAAAGCTTATCAAATGAGCACATCCAAGCTCTTCTACAGATGCTTGTTATCAAAGAGGAGAGAAGTCACATGTCTTTAAGAGGGGAAAGACATGTCAATATGTTTGATCTTAGCTATTGCTATTGAAAATACTTGTTGCTCTGATTTTGGTTGATATTACCCTATCTTGCTCTGATTTTATCTCACCCTATCTTCTCCCATTATCCAATATCAGATTCAGGGGGAAGAAAGAATTCATATCTAAGGGGAGAAAAATCTTTGGAATTCATTGCACATCTTTAAATCTTTGGGGACATGTCTATATCTAAATGAAGTACTTAGTACTTACCCATTACATGTCATCCCAGTCTTGGTACTCTTGTGGTTCTCTAAAAATGCTTTACTTAGGAGTGTTCTTGTGTTATCTAACCCTGTTTTCTCAAGCACACTCTTTCCAAAGCCAGCTCAAGACCACAAGGTAAGCATATGCATCACACTCATGTGCATTATGATCTCTTGCTGGTGTACATATTGTTTGCAAGAGGGATTCATAAACATTGAGATACATTTCCTAATCATATCATTTGCTCTGATGCATATAGCCAAGATACATGTAACTCTCTGCTTGCTTTGTCATGCTTATGCATTCACATGTTAGTATATTCTATCTTCACATGATTGCATACATGTAGGGGGAGCTTATGCATGTTACATGTCCTTCCAAAGCTTTACTTGTTACTCTTTATATCATTTATCTAAAGCTTTGATGTATGTTGTCATCAATAACCAAAAAGGGGGAGATTGAAAGCACAAGTGCTCCCTGGGTGATTTTGGTAATTAATGTCAACATATCTCTTGTTGGACTAATGCTTTTATCTAGTTTATTTCAGACAAGTTCAACAATCAACAATGGCGTGGAAAGGACAAGAGGATATGGAACCCCTTCAAAATGCTAAGGACACATATTGGCTAAAGCTCAAGACTCTTCATTTCTATTTTAGTGATCCAAGATCACATTGAGTCCATAGGAAAGCCAATACCACTACAGGAATCAGCTTCTTTGCCGTCTGCCATGGCAGACGACAAAGGAGCGGAAAGCGGATGGCAAACCTCTTTGCCGTCTGCCACTGACGGCAATGGTGCCCGGCAAAGAAAGCTACGGTAAACAGGTTCTTTGCCGTCTGCTTTCCCAAAGCGGACGGCAAAGACCCTTTGCCGTCGGTGGCAGACGGCAAAGCACATGGACGGCAAATAACAGGCGTTAGCCACGTTAGGTGGCTAACAGGAGGCTTTGCCGTCAGCCAGCGAACGGCAAACATGCCCTCCCCTTTGTCGTCTGCCTTTTGACGTCAGCAGACGCGTCACTCTACCCAGCTCTTTGCCGTCTGCCACAGACAGCAAACCTCTCCAGCCTTTGCTGTCTGCCATGGATGGCAAAGTGGCCAAATGGGTCAGCTCCCAGGTTGCACAGGTTGCTGCCACGTGGCCTCTTTGCCGTCTGTGGAAAACGGCAAAGTGCCTGCATTGTTACTGTTTTTTTCTCTTTTCTGTTATATCCCTGCATTTTCAAAAGACATATATGATATATATAGTTTCAACCTCAAACATAGCCCATGTATCCAACATCTAGCAGTCCATCAATGCAATAGAACACATAGAGTATTAAAAGATCCAATACATACATAGTTTCACAGAGTTCATCCATATATACATACATAGTTTCACATTGTTCATCAATACAAATGAAACCAAAAACTAAACACTAGCAGTCCATCAATGCTGCTTCCATGAAGTGAATCAAACCTGCAAAAATGGGAGTAAGAAAGTTAGAAGAAGAAGAAGACTAGAAGAAGAAGAAGACTAGAAGAAGAAGAAGAAGAAGAAGAAGAAGAAGAAGAAGAAGAAGAAGAAGAAGAAGAAGAAGAAGAATAAGGAGTAGAAGATGGAGAAAAAGAAAGAAGAGAAAAAGGAAGAATAAGAAGATATTTTCTTCTTCTTCTTCTTCTTTTCTCATCTTTCTTCTTCAATTCTATCTTTTTATCCTTTTCCTTCTCATTCTCATTCTTCTTCTTTTATTCTTTCTTTTTCTTCTCTTTCTTCTTCTATTCTTTCTTTTTATCCTCTTCCTTGTTTTTCTTCTTCTTATTCCTTATTTGTGTCATTTTAGAGCTAACTTAGGTAATTATGCCATTTTTGAGCTAACTAAGCTTATTATGTCAATTTGGAGGAAAATAAGGTAAGTATAGGTCATTTTTGTGCTAACGTAGGCGATGATGCCATTTTTGAGCCAACTTAGGTAAGTATAGCTCATTTTTTTATTTAACTTAGGTAATTATGCCATTTTGGAGGAATATAAGCTAAGTATATGACATTTACGAGAGAACCAAGGTTATTATGCCATTCTTGAAATGAATAAGCTATTTATGAGAGAACGAAGCTAAGTATGCTTTTGTTAAGCAAAACACTAGAGAAAACTTACCGTCATCACAACAAATGCGATCAAGATTGCAACTAAGGTAAAAATTGATCCAATGGCATAATGATACCAAGCCTCATTATCAATGGCATATTTTCTAATCTTACTAATCTTCAAGCGCATTGCATCCATCTTGATCTTGTGATCATCGACGACATCGGCAACATACATTTCCAATTTCATCTTCTCTTCTTCAATTCTTTTCATTTTTTCTTTCAAATACTCGTTTTCTTTTTCAACTAAATTTAACTTCTCGACAGGAGGGTCAGTTGCAATTTCCGGTTCACATACCTCCTAGATAAAAATATCTCTATGTCAACTTGATGGGCATAATTGTCATAAATACGAAATACAACAAATAGTTATAAAAGAGAATATACCACATCCGAATCATGAACCGGACGAGGGCCGACGGGGATGGATATCAAGACCATGGCACTACAAGTAAGAAAATTATACAAGTAACTATATAAATCATACAATCATATAAGTAACTATATAAATCAAGTACAACATAAAAAATTGAATACCTAACATGAACTAACAATATATATGTATATAATACAAATTGAATACCTGACATGAACTAATAATAATCTTTATCGTCTGTATATGCTCCGGGATCAATAAATGCATCATCATCATCACTATCATGAATGACGTGCTCATCGGGTTCAGCGGCATCAACATGTGGAAGGCCACCTTTACGTAATCGGTCAAGCATTGACAAGTCATCCGCAACAGTAACCTCTTCTTGTTCCGGCTCTTCTTGTTCCGGCTCAGGGGTGAAGTCAGATTCACTGTCGCTGTCTACTTCAATGTTCTAGGCTGAAGTAGAGCGTTTCTTGAAGCGTTTTTTTGGAAACACGTGTTTCTTGAAAGAATTCTCCTTCATATGTGTCTGGGTTAATGTGAGGTTCATAATCCTCTTCATTGGGGGGAGGTGGTCTAACACGCGGCGGCACTTCATAAACGACATCCCAACCATTCAGATTTGGATCAGTTTGGCAGGCCCACGGTAGATAGAAAACTTGGGTCGCCTGTTGAGCTGTAATATAGACATCGGGGACATCTAAATGGGTGCTTTGTTTGATTTCTACTAGCCCTATATGTTCATGAGTCCTTCTAGCCTCCTTCGGCTGGAACCAGTAACATTTGAAGACTATGACGTTCGGTGGGTTTTCACCATAGAATAGAAGTTCATAAATTGCTTCAACTCTCCCATAATACTCGGTATCTCCTTCACCGATAGCAGAGACACAACAATTTGTAGACTTTTGGTTGGCCATAGATAGCTCTTTGCCGAAGGTACGAAAGCGATACCCATTGATGTCGTATTTCTCAAATGAACGGACCTTATAGTCAAAACCATTAATGACTTGTCTCAATTTGGTGTCCATAGACTTTGAATTAGCCTACAAGTTTAATATGAAAGGATTGTTGCATTAGCCGCAAATTAGACGAAGAAATGAGAATGGTCTAATGGAAATTACCGTTTGTTTGAACCAAGAGATGAAACCGGGAAAGCCACCTCCTTGCTTTGCCAGAAGCTCAAACTCTTCGATGGATTCCTTTTGGATCACCGCTCCATCCGAGAATTTGGTGACGTATCGAGTGTATCAAATATCTGGGAAAAAGAGCAGTTCAAAGGAATTAGAAGTTGCAAAATAATGTACCGTGAGAACTTACTCGATGTACGGCCGCACTTCTATTAGGTTGTTGAAGATATACAACGAAATGGTCCGCCATTATTCGACATCCAATGATAATGGTTTCGAAGCACCGGCTGGTGCGAGATTCCCTTTGAATAGGCTGAGGTTGGATCCACCTTTTTTAGGGTCGCCAGCATTGTACCGAGGCTTCGGATTATGCAAATGACGATTTTTGGCTTCGGAGTGTGCTGTCATGAAGTTTGCCGCCTCCTCAATAATGAATGCCTCGGCCATCGATGCTTCAATTCTATGTTTATTTTTACATTTTGCTCGAAGCGTCTTCTGCATCCTCTCAGTTTCGTAGCACCAACGATTTTGCACGGGCCCCCCCAATCTTGCCTCGGTCGGGAGATGCAAAATCAAGTGCTGCATTGGATTAAAGAAGCCCGGCGGAAAGAGATCTTCTCTAACTTGTAGATCAACTCCGGCGCCAACTCTTCCATTTCTTCTAGTAGGCCAGGCGATAGTTCTTTCGCACAAAGAACACGAAAGAAATAGCTCAGCTCTGCCAGTACTAGCCATTCATCCTCAGGGATGAAGCCACACAACATCACCGGCATTACCCGCTCAATCCATATGTGCCAATCATGACTCTTGAGACCAAATATTTTCAATTTTTCAAGACTCGCTCCCCTCTTTAGATTCGCTGCATACCCATCGGGGAACATCAACTGCATTTTCACCCACAAAATAATTTCCCTCATAGCTGGCCTTCCAAGATTGAACCATGCCTTTGGCTTCATCCAGTTCTGCTTTCCTTTCGGTTCTTGCTTGTGTTGTAACGGTCTATCACATAGCGCCTCCTGATCGACTCTAGCCTTAGTATTATCCTTTGACTTCCCCTCTATGCCGAACAATGTACCAAAAAGTGCCTCGGCGATATTCTTTTCAGTGTGCATCACGTCAATGTTGTGTGGGCAAAGGAGGGCTTTGAAGTAAGGCAGATCCCACAAGCATGTCTTGTGAGTCCAGGCGTGTTCCGAATTATACCCCTTGAAATACCCTCGACGCTCTGGATCTAGCTCGAGAGTGTTTAACTGATCCAGGGTCTCTTGGCCTGTCAACGCAGGTGGTGCAGAGTTTTTGACAACTCTACCTTTGATGAAGTTCTTCTTGTCTTTCCTGAACTTATGGCGAGGATCCAGGAACTGTCTATGCAAGTCGAAGCAAGAAAACTTGCAACCCGCCTGCAGCCAACGAAACTCAAGAGCTGCCTTGCATGTGGGGCACGGGAACCTTCCATGCACACACCAGCCAATGAATAGCGCATACGCCGGCAAGTCATGCAGCGAGTACATGTACCAAACACGCATTGTGAAGTTCTGTTTGCTAAAGGCGTCGTATGTCTTGAACCCATTATCCCAAGCTTCTTGCAATTCTTCCTTAAGCGGCTGCATGTACACATTCATATTCTTCCCCGGATAGTTGGGCCCTGGAATGATCAACGTCAGGAATATGTTCTTTCTTTGCATAATCTATCTGGGGGGGGGGGGGGGGGATTCAGTGGAATGACAAATATGGGCCAACAACTGTATTGGGTTGCCGTCAGACCAAACACACTGAACCCATCCGTGCTGATGGCGACTCAAGGATGCCTTGGATCTGCCGCTTTTTGCGCATGTAATGCATCGAAGCGCTTCCACGCAGAACCATCCGATGTGTGTACCATCATCAGATTCCCATCTGCATCTAGTTCGGTTTTTTGCCCATTTTGTGCCATGTCATATGTCTGGCCATCTCTTCGACCATGAAAATACATTGAAGTCTTGGTACGATTGGCATGTACTGAAGAACATTAACGGGGATTTTGGTCTGCGTCTTCTCACCCATACTGTTGTCTACCACAACATACCTAGAAGACTTGCAAATGGGACAATAGTTCAAGTCTGCATTCTCAAGCCTAAATAAGGCACATCCTTTCTCACAGGCATGTATCTTCTCATAGGGCATCTTAAGAGCATGGAGGATTTTGTTTGACTGGTACAGGTTTGCCGGCATTACATGACCTTTGGGTAGAAAGCGTCCAAATACTGTCATCATCGCGTCGTAGCATTCTCTGCCCAAGTTGAATTGAGCCTTCAGAGCCATTATTTGTGAGATGGCATCCAGCTGACAAAGCTCAGTGTGCTCGTGGAGAGGACATTTTGAAGACTCCAACATTTCATTGAAGGCCTTTGTAGATTCCTCCATCTCATCGTCCGAATCCCGAGCATCATCAAAGTTTTGCACCACGTCTTTCATCCCGGTACCATGCTCGTCGGTGCGACGACAAACCACCTCAGCTCTGGCACGTTGGGCAGACTCTCCATGAAATGTCCACACCGTATAACCGGGCGTAAAACCACTCTTCTGCAGGTGTTTGCCCATTTCATCCTCTGTCCTCTTTTCCCAATTGTCGCACCGGACACAGGGGCACCAGGTTTTCCTCTGGCCATTTGCAAATGCGGCTTTCACAAACCCCTTGGTTTTTGTTAACCATTCATTGGTCATCTCTTTCTGACTAGTGTGACCGGTGTACATCCACGCATGATCACTCATCTTTCCTAGCTACTAGACAGACAAGAAATATATATAATTCAGCATGTATATTCATCAGTTAATCTAGTTTGTCAATATTATTACGTCCATGCAACCTACACTCTAATAGGTAAAGATAGGTCCTAATCCCACCCGAATATGTGTAGATTGAGCACGTTCTCCATGCTCTACCCCATTCAGAGACAAAATTTCGGCAGCACCTTCCCGCTGTTCTCCTGATACACGTCTCGGCAAAAAGCCGAGAGAATGTGCATCCGGAGAACAACAGGGAGGCGCTGACGAAATTTTGTCTCGGAATGGGGTAGAGCATGGAGAACGTACCTAATCTACACATCCTCGGGTTGTCCGTGGAAATCGCTGGACAATTCGAATGAGTTATGGTGATAAATATGCAACTGAATGCATATTTATCGATGCAACCCTTTCGGACGGGAGACACATACTGGTTACGCGACTTAGCATGAAAATGAAATCTACTGACATGATTAAAAGAGCGTAGGAGGTGAAGGTGGATTCGTAGCTCACCCTTGGCTGTAGAGGAAGTAGTCGAACAACGGCGGGATCACGGACCAAAAATTTTGACCACGATGACAAAGCCTGCAAATTGTACCGAGTCAAAAAAATTTAGGACATCACATCACATAAAGCATTGACACTTCAAAGTATGATTCTTCTTCTTCTTCTTCTTCTTCTTCTTCTCCTTCTTCTTCTTCTCCTTCTTCTTCTTCTCCTTCTTCTTCTCCTTCTTCTTCTTCTCCTTCTTCTTCTTCTCCTTCTTCTCCTTCTCCTTCTTCTCCTTCTTCTTCTTCTCCTTCTTCTTCTTCTTCTCCTTCTTCTTCTTCTCCTTCTTCTCCTTCTCCTTCTTCTCCTTCTTCTTCTTCTCCTTCTTCTTCTTCTTCTTGGCTTCTTCTTCTTCTCTTCTTCTTCTTCTTCTTTCTTCTCTTCTTCTTTCTTCTTCTTGACTTCTTCTCTCCTCTTCTTCTTCTTCTTCTTCTCTTCTTCTTCCTTCTCCTTCTTCTTCTTCTCTCTTCTTCTTCTCTCTCCTTCTTCTTCTTCTCTTCTTCTTCTTCTTCTTCTCCTGCTTCTTCTTCTCCTTCTTAGTTCTTTCTTTCTTCTTCTTATTCGTCTTCTTCTTCTTCTTCTTCTTCTTTTCTCTCTTCTTCTTCTTTCTCTTCTTCTTCTTCTTCTTCTTCTCTCTTCTTCTTCTTCTTTTCTCCTCTTCTTCTTCTTCTTCTTCTATCTCTTGCTTCTTCTTCTTCTTCTTCTTCTTTTCTCTTCTCCTTCTTCTTCTTCTCTTCTTCTTCTTCTCTCCTTCTTCTTTCTCCTTCTTCTTCTCTTCTTCCCTCTTTCTTCTCCTTCTTTCTTCTTCTCTTCTTCTTCTTCTTCTTCTTCTATCTTCTTCTTGCTTCTCCTTCTTCTTCTTCCTTCTTCCCCCCCTTTCTTCTTCTTCTCTTGTCTTTCTTCTCTTCGTTCTCTCTTCTTTCTCCTTCTTCTTCTTCTCCCCTTCTTCTTCTTTTTTCCTTCTTCTTTCTTCTTCTTCTTCTTCTTCTCCTTCCTTCTTCTTGCTTCTTCTTCCTCTCGTTCTTTCTTACTGTCTTCTTCTTCTTCTTCTTCTCCTTCTTCTCCTTCTTCTTCTTCTAATCTTCTACCTTCTTCGTTTCTTTCTTCTTTTTTCTTCTTCTTTTTTCTTCTATCTTCTTTCTATTCTTCTTGCTTCTCCATTCTGGTGCTTCTTTCGTTCTTCTTGTCTATCTATGTTTCTCGTTTAGTCCGTTTCTTCTTATCGGCCCGAGCGTAGACGCTTGCTATAAGAAAAATACAGCCACAGAGCGCGGTGGTAAGAACTGTCGTATTGCGGGGTTCTGGGGTGGGGGGGGGGGGGGTTGTGCGCGTGTGTTCGAATAAAAAAAAAAAAAAAAAACATTCTTCCAAAATCTTCTCTGAGATTGTAAAATAAGAAAGAAAAAATGCTGGGGTCTGGGGGGGGTGGGGGGGGGGGGTGATACTGGGGTAAACCTAAACCTAGCACAACTAGGGAAAGAAAAATAACTTTATCACGCGGGACATATCGTCCAGCAGTCAAAAGTCACAAGCAAGAAGCACTACGCTAGGATCAATGTGTCCCTGAGAGGGGAAAAAAAAAGAGAGTAAGGCTAAACCTAAACCCAAAACAGAAAAAAAAACAAAAAAAAGAACAAACCCTCACCTTGGCTCCGGCGAGGTCGGCCGGTGGAGGATGGCCGCGGGGAGGGGGCCGGTGGAGGTAGGCCACGGGAAGGGGCGGCGCGGCGTGGCTCCGGCGGTGGGGCAGGGCCGCGCGGCTCCGGCGGCGGGGGCGGGCCGGCGCAGGGGCCCCGCGGCCTTGCTCCGGCGATGGGGCTGGGGCGGGGCGGCCGCCGCGGCCTGGGTCCAGGGGGCGGGGCGGGCGGGCCTCGGCTACAGCAAGATCATCTTAGTACTGTTGATCATGTAGAGCTGGGTCACACATCATCCAGAATCCAGTTAATTAGTATGATGTGTCATCAAGCCAAGTACTACTCTGCTATGTACTACAAGTGCATTTCTTCAAGTAAATTATGACTAGTAGCAACACAGCAATACAATACCACTAGCAAGATGTCAGGATAACATAGGACTGTACCATCATGTGATCTTCTTCATTTCCTTCTTCTTCTTCTTCTTCTTCTTCCTCCTCTTCCTCTTCTTTTGCTCTGTTTCTCTTTCTCCTCACCAATTGGTGAAACCAAGTACATGATTGGCCTTCTATTTCAGATTTGGTTTTGTCAGTGAGGGAGTACAAGTGTACTAGTAAACAATAGCATTATTTTCTCATGGCAGTCGCAAAATAGAGGTGAACACATGCATTAAATATCATTCTTACCTAAAGGAAGGTTATGGTGCCAATATGTAGGATGATGATTGGAACACAGATATCCCTTTGTGCAGTTCCACCGAAATGAACCAACGGTTCTGGTGTGACATTCCAGTTGAACAACACAAAAGTCACTTCTTTTAAGAAGTGTTTTGTGCAGTGCACCAAAAGGTCGCAATAGCAATGAGGTGAAATGGATATCCCTGTTTGCACAAAAAGCTACAGAGGAAACAGTCAGAGTCTCAAACAATTAGTGGCAAAAACAACTGGTTAAACTTGTCATGGCTTATAACAGTGGCATGGCTTCATTTTACCAGGGGCATTAGACTAAGAACAGATAAATATTTGCTATAAGGGCATGGGACAGTGGGTGCACCAGCAGTCTAGCACCATGTACCTAAACCGGGGCATAAAGTGGTGATTCAGACTTTGCTGCCCCAAGAAACAAACATCCAAGCAACATATCTGGGTTGGTCCCATTATTGTTCACTCTAGCCACCTATTCGTATGTGTGGATAGCAAATCTAGTCCTGGTCATACCACTGTGTACAGCGTTTCCCCTATATTTCCCTTTTCGATCAAGAGACCGGTTGGATGACCAGTCTGTACTACTTTCACCCCCTTTCTTTCCTATTTGTACCAAGTCCGATGTACATACTAACTTTCCCCCCTTTATTACTTGTTTGAACCAAGTAGAAGATTCGACTCCATGAAGTAGCTTTACCTCTAACAATAGAAAAAAATAGGTGATGTTGGACCATCCGATCGAGCCTAGCTACGAGGGGGGATGAGAGGTAGAAAATGATGCACATGCAGCGATGTAGCGAGCTGGGGAAGTAGAGCTAGGCCGGTTTCGAAGGAAGATATACCTGAAGTTCGTCGGGGTGTGGATAGGTGGGCGGCGGGAGGCCAGATCCGCCCACACTAGGGCAGTGACGAAGGGATCGGAGGACCTCCCGCGCTGGCGCTCGGCCAGAGATAACGGTGCAGCCGGCAGTGGGTCTCCTCCCTCTCTGTTGACAAAGACCTAAACGCTGCCCCTCTTCCCCTTCACCGGCGGAGGGGATATGTCCGGATCTGTAACCAGCAGTGAGGATAGAAAGACAGTGTTACCACCGCTATCTTGTTTTGATCTGGAGAGGATGAGAGTGTGTGAATAGAGCAAGCAAGCACGGAGGCTCCTGCCTATATATATACGTATAGTGGGGTAGGTTTCTTTTTTCACTCCATCAAAACAATCGTTTAAAATTGTGTATGTGCCAGGTCGCCGTTTTTTTTGAGTTGTTCATTGTTTTTTGAGATAGCTACCCGGTTATTCCAAGTGGTGTGCAGGGGTGGATTAATGAGCTGCTCGGCTCATTAAATTCGTGCTCGTTAAGGCTCGGCTCGTTAAGCTCCGAAAGATTAACGAGCAAAAAACCCTACTCGGCTCGGTTCGTTCGAAGCTCGTTAAAAGAAAATTCACGTAAGATGAAACATGTGTTGTGTTGTTACTAACGAACTTAGCGTCAAACTTGTTAGCTGGTTCGTTAAGCTCCGTAGGAAATTGATGATTGCCTTTGTTCATTAAGAAGCGACCCACGAGGATAACAAGCCGAACTATCGAGGGATCATTGCTCGCAAGCTGCAAGCTTTTGTTCCAGCCCTAACGGTGTGCGAGGTCGCACTTTGTATCATTCAAGTCTGGTACTAGACCCTCCATTAAGTGAACAGCCACCGCCTCGTAAAAATTGTGAACAAGCCAACGGCTCAAATTATCGGAAACGTGGGCTACACCAACATGCATTATTATTTATATTTTCTATGTGGTAGTATTATCAAAACAAAATGTGAGAGTATAATCATTATTGGTTCCCTTTGTAATTTGTGTTAAATTTTGACCAAAGATTTAACTGACAAAATGTTAGTGCATGTTAACAAAAATTATATCCTTGGATTCGTATTTGGACATAGTTTTCAATGATGTAATTTTTTGTGACATGCATGAACATTTGGTTAGTTAAATTTATAGTCAAAATTTGGCACAGGTTATCATAGGGACCAATAAACTAGGACGGAGTTCCTCGTCTGTCGTCCAAACTCTATGACTAGCCGCTCTATTACATGCGGGACATCAAGCATCCGGGCCCGCATGGCATCCACCAAATCACAGCGAGGTGCTACAGTGGAGACTCACCAGTCACCCCGGTGTGGCCGTCATGACCCGTCATATCACAAAACCCACACCTTTACCAGCAGTGGTAAAGTGGCCTCGAAGTTGGACGGGACAAAGCAACCATCATTTCACTGGAACGCTTGTTGAAGCCCTTTCTCCCCTACCTTGAAGAAAACCTCACTCCAGGCTACTCACTTCTGCCATTTTTCTTCTGTACCGACGAAGGAAAGGTGGGCGAATCAGTGATGCTACTATATTTTCATTCCAAGAATCTTCTTTTTGCGAAGCACCGACCAATTCTCACTGCCTATTCTTTTCTCGTTTTCATTGCAATTATGGTTTCCTTTCGATTGCTTTTTGTTTGTCAGTTTATTGATGGATCCTAGAGCACTAGGCAAAGAGTTGCCGGTGGACAACCCACTCGAGATAGAGATCTCCAGGAAGTGAGCACCGGGCAACGAGTTGGCCATGTTGGCGGGCCAACCAATGGAGACGAAGAACTCCAAGAAACAAGCACTGGCCAAAGAGTTGACGACGTTGGCGGACGAACTCCTCAACCAAGAAAGCGGGAAGAACAGCAAGGGCCCCAGCGTGCCTACCGCAGAAACTCTAATGGCCACCTATGATAGGCTCAAGGCCGAGTTTGAGGAGATAGTCGCCGTTGAGAAGCAGTATTTCCCTGGCAAGGCGATGGCCCCCGGAGGGATGGGATCCCCCTGTGAGCTGCACAAGGTAAAAAAATGGCTTACCATAATTGTGGTTTTTGATTATTTGCAATGTGCTTGCTAATATGTTAGGGTTGTGCAGGTGCCGGTGGATGTCCTTGATGATTCCGATGTCGCGGTCCATCCTGTGGACATCGCCCCAGAGATCAATTCCGATGTCGCCGTCCGTCCTGTGGACATCGCCCCAGAGATCGATCCCCAAGCCGTTGTCCGTCCTGTGGACATCTCCCCATAGATCGATTCCGATGTCGCGGTCCGTCCTGTGGAGATTGCCCCAGAGATCGATTCCCATGCCGCTGTCCGTGCTGTGGACATTGCCCGAGTGATCGATGACAAGAAATAGTAGGTCGCGCTAATCCTTCAACGTAGTTTGCATTGTGTTTAATTACTAGAACGATGCATGTTATCAAACCATCTTAGGGCTAGTGCACTGTCTTGTGTGGGCAGTAGATGCTACTTTTGTTTGATAGTGAATCATGTGAACCCTCTCCGAATTACGGAAACAGATGTATCCTCACCAGCTTTTGATGTAATATATGGTATGCTTAGATGTAAGTTTGAACTGTTTATCATATTAGCAGGGCTTGTTTGATGATTCCTGGTGTTAGTAGGCTAGCTACTATGTGAGCTATAGTACTTGCAAGCACTCACCAAAGAGAAACATTGGGGCTGATGAGCTCGTGGTACGCTTATAGGTCTGATCCGTCGTCGATCGGCCAATAGCCCAAGCTCCTAAAATTCTAGGCTTAGCGATCGATCAGACAATAGTCCACAATTATACATTAATTCACATCAAACTCAAAGAGTTGGTTCATGGATACATTCACATTAATAGCCAGCAAAATTGGCACGTACTTGTAACATGCGTGAATGTGTAATTTTTTTGCTGGAAGCATGAATGTGTAGTGACGTCGTACTTTCTGAGTGGCTACAGAGAGTGTGTACGTGTGCTAGAGGGGTTGTGGGATGGAGAGAGATTTAGAGAGAAAGAAAGACCCTCCATTTCTTTCTAGTCTTTAGATTGACAAAGGATATGTGTGCTACAAAATCATAGCACTACAGAGACGTACAAATCCAAGGCGGGCTAGTTTGGCCTAGTGGGTTTCAGTGATATGATGTGCTACAGTGGCGTCCAGTCTTCGCGTGTGGTAGCAGTATTGCAGGTGTAGTAAGTTTTGTTGAAGAAGCGGATTCAACGAAGTCATGATGGTTCCTTCATTCGAGCAACTACGACCGGGGTTGGGCCTGCGATTTGACGGCTGATTAGTCATTTATTACTGTGGCGCTACGCCTCTCCCCTGCAGTACTGTGTGGTGCACTATAATTTTGTGCATGGCAAGTGGACCAGGATGGTCGACGTCCCACTTGTCGGCGAATGAAAGTATTCTTTCCGATATCAAGGATGAGCAAGGAGTATTCATTGTTTATTTTTGATGAAAGCTATTGTCTCCATTGTTACGACAGAGGAGTGTGAAACACGGCAGCCTAGTGAACTTGGCATGTGCACAACTCCCTCCTTCCTCATGTACCATAGTGTTGACAATAAGGTTGGCTATAAGGTTACAACTTTTTCTCACTTTCTCTCTATCTATTTCCTCTCAAATGTTTTTTACCTTCTTTTTTTAGACACAAATGTTTTTATATACCTAGGAGCACGTGTAGAGACGGGCTCTTGCATTAGAGCCCACTCCTTCACTTTTTCAATGCCTCTCTCCTCCATATAAGCGGGCTTATAGCCCAGTATTGTACTTGCTTTGAATGCAGCTGGCGCCTGGGGGGGAGCACGCACGGGAGGGGGGAGGGGTTTTCTGGTGGGCTAGGGCGGTCAAAAGCGGGCTTGGGAGCGGTCCGGACTCCCGCATGCCCCACCACACATTATCACCATATTTCTTTGAGTCCGTGAGCAGCGGGCGGGCGATCTCTTCTCCCTCCCCCGTCTCTTTCTTCTCAGCCGACGCCCGCCAAGCAATTACATTTCAGCTATCGGCGGTTTATTCAATTGCAGTCCCACATGTCATTGAAAATGCAAGACAACGCATGTCCCCTTTGGTGAGCGCCGTACGATACCGAATGTCGGGGGTGCGACACGAACGCGACAGGCATGCTTTTAAGTGTGCCTCCTTTTCCTTTTGGATTTGCAAAGTGTAACATTTTTGTGCGATCGATCGATAGAAATCCGGAACAAAATGACGAGGGCGGGGCTTTCCGGCGCGTTAGGCGGGCTAGTTTGGCCTAGTGAGTTTGAGTGATATGACGTGCTACAGTGCCGTCCACTTGTTATTTTTATGTAACCAAGCGTCTCTACTCTTACGAGGGAGGATTGCGAAACACAGCGGATCTGATTTTGATCTTGGGATAACTGTTCCCTGTGAGATAATGGAGCACTTTTAGCGATTATAGCATGATAGTTAGGGCATCTCCAGCGCTGACCCACAAATTTACACCGGCATCTGTCTGAGGACACTAATGCCAGAGGATGCCATCCAATGCTGCTCGCATACCTTTCGACAACTATATGAACTAACTAGACGAAATTCATGCAAACAAAGCAAATTTCATATTAACCGGATGAAATTCATTACATTTCGAAAACTTTTCCTATAAAATGGACGAAATTCATTACATATTTCGTACAAACCATACTAAAACCTACTTTAAACCTAATCTAAATGATCGCCGGCGCCCGACCACCATGTCCGGCCATGAGCCCCGAGAACTGACGCTCGAGCTATTGCCTTTGCCTCCTCCTCATCCGCCTCGCCTTTGTCTAGCTCCGCCTCCATAACCTCCTCCTCCAAAGCACAAGGTTCTGAAGATTTCCGGCTCCACGTCGCCGTCAAGCGGCTAATCGTCCGTCGATGTTTACCACACCAAGCTTGGCGTCGATTGAGTGGAGGAGCGGTGGCCTTCCTATGACTAGAGCGGCGGTGACCTACCATGTACTACTCTTACTCGCTACCGGCTGCGCCCGCGCACATGCACCGGCTTCATGGTCGTGGTGGCAGAGGGCGGCCGGGGGGGAGCCGGCGATGTCCTTCGTCTGCTCCTGCGACAGTACGTCCAAGAGAGCTTTCGAGCGCACCCGGAGCGGAGCCGGTGATGTCCTTTGTTTGCTGCTGTGACAGTACGTCCTAGAGAGCTTTGGAGCGCGAGGAGGCCATGGTTGGAGTGGTGCCGACAGAAGGAAGAGACCGGAGGAGAATGACTATGGGTCTTTGGCTATGGATGGAGCTGAAGTTAATATAGCGGGCAAATGGCAATGAGACGCGGCAGACGAACGGATGACTGGCGCCGGAGTAGGTTCGTGGGTAGCCGCGTGTCATTAATGTGGGCGGCGGACGGACGAATGGCCGTGGTGTCATTAACACGGAGCAGTCGCTTGCACCGGGATGCCGTGCGGGTGGCGCTCTCTCGGCCGTCGAGCTGCTGCAAAGCCGGCGCCAGTGAGAGGTCGCGTCGGGCGTGAATGCGGCATTGACGTTCTGGAGCGACGGTGACCGTTTCAGGCGGGAAGCGCGCGCTAGCGATGGAAGGGGTTTCGGTGGGCCAGGGCGGTCAGACGTTGGCGTGGTGGTATGTTGTTATTGTAGTTTGCAAAAGTACTCAATTAATGTGGCAGTTCACTTTTTTTTTCTACGATCAACATACACCCTACAAAGCACCATGTTCAAATTTGGCACTTCTCCGGGTTCATTTACCATATTTAGGCCATTATGTGCATTTTGTAGAAATTTACTACCACCATCCTAATTTATTGGTCCCCTTAGTATTTTGTGCCAAACTTTGACCACAGATTGAACTAAGAAAATAATAATGAATGTCACCAAAAATTATATCGTTGGATTCGTATTTCTTCTATACCCCTATAATAGTGTGCGAATAACTTTGAAAGATGATCGTTGGATGAAGCCAATCCGACGGTGCAGAGATGGCAAATCCGAGCACTACAGGCCGTTGGATATCATCTACATTCCATCAGATTCTGCCACATGTACAATCTAGAAGATTCCATGGTTGAACTTAAGCATAATGCTCAAATCTCAAAACACAAGCACCTCTCCTTTGTTCTAGAAGCTTCCGTATCATAATTGGCCAAACTTTTTTTTTGTAGATGAATTGCTATTATTTGTTTTTACTTTATGCTTTACAACGCACAATTCCATGAATCTTAAAATAGATTAACTTTTTTACAAAAACTATTGATTTTGAATGAGATGAACTATAAGAATTAAACGAACATCTACATCATGCATATATGACTCAAAGCTTACATGCTATAGTCTGGTATTTATTCATAATTTGGTTGCCAAATCTCATGCGTGCAATGCACGTGTACCTTACTAGTAAACATAGTTTCTAGTGATATTATTTGTAGTTACATGCATCAACCAGGACGGAGGTGCAGAAACATCAAATCCCAGCTACAGCTACACGGGTGTGATGATAGGGACGTGGAATGCCGTTCGATCATAGTGCACGCGCGCGATCCGTGTGGCTGGTGTGGTGGCCAATCAGAAAGCAACCCACAATAGGGTCAGCGCACACAGTTTCCACAGGCTACGGAAAGTAACCGTGTGCGATAATAAATGACCAGGATTGAAGGGGAATCCAAATTTCCTTCGTCGTCTGTCCTTGAGCTCTTGACCAACCAATGCACTATACGGTTGTCCGGCTACTCCACCCCAGAGCTCACACCAAGCGTTGTTCATGCGACCGCGCCGCACACTAACCGGTAAGGAAGTGATGGCATCCCGCCGTGCCGAGTTCCTCGCCGTCCACGACCACACACAAAATGGTAGGGAAGCGATGGCATCCCGCCGTGCCGAGTTCATCGCCGCTCGCGACCTCACACCTACATGGGCGGACTATGAAGCTGCCAAGGTCGAATGGGCGGTAGAGCAAGAGGCGGCCAAAGCCGCACAGAGGGAGCGGAAAAGGCAGAAAGCACTCAAGAAAAGAGAGTCCCACTGCCACAAGAAAGAAGAGGACGCACGCACTGCTGCGGAGAGCTCGGCGGAGATCCAAGCATGGTGGGGTGTCGCCGACAAAGCCGGGAAGGAGAACGACAGCATCTGACCAGCATTTGAGAAGTACTCCCTCTGTAAAGAAATATAGGAGTGTTTAGATCACTACTTTAGTGATCTAAACGCTCTTATATTTGTTTACGGAGGGAGTAGTAGTACTAGTAGTTAGTGTGTGTGTGTCTATGTCGCCCATACGTTTGTTTAATTAATTACGAGCATGTAGCAGTACTAGTTACTACTATAGTTTTTAGAGCAAATTACCAGTACATTAGCCTAGACTCAATGGAAAAATTCCTATCCTGTGCATCAAATGGCATCTCTTTCTCTATAGGAATTGAGATGCATGTCATCTCACTTCCTATGATTTTCATATTCCTATAAAATTCCTATCCTATGAACCAAAGAAGGCCTCCGATGGAGTACAGTACTACTGTAGCTAGCAGTATTGCTGGTACATTAGTTTTCTCGCAGAAGCGGAATTCAACGAAGTCGTGATGGTTCCTTCGTTCGAGCAACTTTACAGTGGGAAAGGTTGGGCCTGTGATTTGATGGCTCATTAGTCATTATTATTGCGGCGCGATGACCTGGGTGACTCTCCCTTGGAGTTCTGCATGCATGGCAAGTGAACCAGGATGGTCGACGTCCCACATGTCGGTGAACGAAAGTATTCTTTCCGATATCGAGGTGCAAGGAAACCGCGTGGTATAGTATCACTGCTGATTTATATTTATTTTTTATTTTTGATGAAAGCTAGCGTTTCAAATCTTACGACAAAGGAGTACGAAACATGACACGTGCTGGATGTCCCACACGTCAGCGAAAGGAGTGGGACATGAACAGCGTGGTAGAGCGTCTCCACTTCTTCGACTTCTAGGTCGGAGACCACACGTAGTACTAGTAGTTTGTAACGATACAAAGTGCGACCCGGAGAGAAAGACGCGTCTAGTTGGAAGGTCTCAAGCCATACACGTAAACAAATATAAAACCTAATATGTGCGTCCAATTAATATAGCAGTAGAGTACTTAGGCACGTACATCACAATATCACCGTGCATTGCACGTACAACATTTAGTGGTAGTAAGACAAATGCTTATATGCCACGCATGTTCATACTATTTGTGCCTTTCTACTTCACTTACTCCGCTACATTACTCAGGTTCGTACATCCCTGGGTACATGTCCGTCTCGTAGTTCCAGTCCCACGTGTTCTTCATAGATGGAACGATCCATAACAGTGGGCAACGGGAGTCGATATCATCGCAGCTTCTTAGTGTGGCTCCCCACGATGGAGACTCATCCAAACTGAAGCGGCATAGATCAGGGATAGGGGCGTTCAAGATATGAAACCGTCAGTGCGCAATGAAAACGCACCCGTTCTTCATGAACGGCAGGCCGTCGGCATCGTGCACGGAAGGTGGCATCGTTTGCACTATGGGGTAGTTGTCCCCGATGAAATTCGAGTACTCTTCAAGTGTGTTCATCCGCACCCAGGTAGCATCATGGGGGTCGAACACGCCGCCGTCCATCTGGTACACCTGACATGTCAAACCTGGATACATGCTGACGTGCATGGTTATGGTCCATGCAGTATAATAAGGTGACATAAGCAGAGGATATAGATTAAAATAAAATACTTTATATTGCTTATTTCTATGAGGGGGAAGAGAAGCAATGTATAGACCAGCTGCGACACGGGCGACGACAAACAATTTGAGAGTGTTACCTGGGCCATGTACATTAATTAAAGTAGGAGTAGTTTTGTTTGATGGGATTATGGCTACCTAGCTAGTACTACACGGAATTGAAATTGTTAAGTCCTTTATAGTTTATACGACTAGCATTATAAAGTTGCATAGATGACTATCCCAATCAATAAAAAAAAGAAGGAAAGAACTACTCCTGCTCCGGGAGTATAAAGAGACATGTACTGAAATGTTATAAGATGACATGGCAATAAGATATACGATAGTTCCTTGCTCTACTACTCTTGGATCGGAGAGAAGGGATTACCTGGGTACATGATCAGGGTCCAATCGTGATAGATCGTGTCACCTTGTTGCCCTTCAATGGTACCATGGGTAATGACTACTAAGATAGTACGTCCCAACTGGGTGTCGTCAGCTACAAGGTTCCAAGTTAGACCAAATGCCCCATGCACATCCACGATTAGCGATCTGATTTTGATCGGGGGATGACTTTGCCCTACATAATCGTGTAAACAAGGCGGAATTCATAGAAACCGGACGAAAATCATTACATTTCGAAAACTTTTCATATCAACCGGATGAGATACATTACAATTTTCATACAAACCAGAGTAAAACCTACTCTAAACAAGTTGCAACTGTAATGTGGGCGGCGCATGGACGATGGCCGGCCGTGGTGTCGTTTGAGGCTACTCATATTTGGGAGTATCATATACAATATACTAGTGCATGATACTAGTGTATGATATACTACTTTTATAGTGCATAGTATCATAGAGTAGTAGCATAGATGATCATATTTATTGCCATGCATGACCCCCTGTCTCTTCTTTAATTCTTTGCCACATCACCATGTATGCTATTCTCGAGTGTATGTACCAGCTAAGTTACCACCACTATGGCCAGCCTCAACGCGGAGCAGTCGCGTGCACCGGGAAGCGGCACTCTCTCAGCCGTTGCGCTGCTTGAAAGCCGGCGCTAGTGAGAGGTCGCCTCCGCTCTGGCCGGGCATTAATGCGGCACTGACGATCTGGGGCGGCGCTGACCGTTTCAGGCGGGAAGCGCGCGCCGGCAAGGAAGGGGGTTTGGGTCGGCCAGGGTGGTCAGACGTGGGCATGGTGGTGGTATTGATTTTGTACCGTTTCAGGTGTAGTACTGGGAGTTTGCAAAACTACTCAATTATTGCACTCAGTTTCCTAAAAAATTGTGGTAAAAAACGTTACTTGCAATGCATGCATGCGTGACCAATATAAATGACCAATAAAAAACTACTACATGCACGCAATGATTTAATGCACATTGTAATCTCAACATGTGATGGGGAGCTCTAAATTTGAATTTGAAACTTACAAAATGAAAAAATTCAAAACAAGTAAACTGGAAGAGAGGGAGTATACCATAGGATTTGTCCCATACGAAACAAGTCCCCTGTAAGTGCGTCTAGTGCCCCTTAGTGATTTTGGTGTATTGAAGACTTATAGGTTAAGGGACTAATGTGTTTGTGAGTGTACACAGGTTCTATAAGTCTATGAGGAGTTTGATATTTACGAAGAAAGTCGACCCCTAAAAATGAATGTCTTCAGTTGAAGACTTTGGTTTTCTTGAAGACTTTGAAAATGAGGAAATTGGTGTGACCTTGAAGACTTGATATTGATGCGAGGATTATGAAGCGTGAAGACTTTTGTTTTCATAGTTTTGTTTTCCCTTTCTTGAGTCATAGGAAACACCGTACTGTTAAAGGGGGTCAAGGTAAAACTAAGGAAAAGTTTCCAAGTGATGCTCAACTCAAATCCTACACCTACCAATCCTTTCGAGTGAAGCCATTGGAAATCTCATACAGTTCAGTCAAGTTCTTCAGTGACAGAGACGAAGTTCTTCTGTTCTCTGAGGAATTTCTTCTGACTGAGGAGTTAGGAATTCGCCAGTGCGGATTGCCTACAAGTGAGGAACATGATAGCCCTAAGGAATTTGAGAGTTCAAATTTCCGACCATTGCTGTGCTATGCGCCAGCTGTCCAAAATAACCTACCCACCTAACGGTCATATCACTGAAGGGCATTTTATGTCCTATCATGTCGGGCTGCTCCCCGGCTATATATAGCCGCCCCCTACAACCACTAGCTGGTTGGCTGCTCCGAGAGAAACTGACACTTGTCATTTAGAGCATCCCATCCTTCAAGGACTTTGAGCGAAAATCATCAAGTGAGGAAAAACCAAAACCCAACACCTAAAACCCAAAGTGATTGAGCATCACTGAAGAAATTGTTCCTGTGTGGAACCGACGCTTGTTACCTTGGAGGACTGTGCATCCTCCAGACGGTTAGGCGTCATGGTCTAGAGCATCCAAGAGGAATTGTGGATTGCCGAGTGACCAAGTCTGTGCAGGTTTGGAAGTCACCTGTGAAGACTTACCATGAGTGATTGGGCGAGATCTGTGTGACCTTAGCTCAAGGAGAATACGGTGAGGACTGTGTGTCCGGGACTGTGTGTCCTCAGGTTTAAATACCTAGCCGCTCCAACCAGACGTACAACTTTCACAGCAGTTGGAACTGGTCTACCAAATCACTGTCTTCACCAAGCTACTGGTTCTATTTCCTCAACCCTTTCATTTCCTCGCATACTTGCTGTGTACTTGATCGTTACTGTTTGAAGACTTTGACTGAAGACTTTCTCAATTTCCTCATTCCTATTTCTTCAGTCACTTTGTCTTCAGCCTGCTTATCCTGTTTACACGCTACCTGTGCTCTGTTTTGTTTCATTTCATCATGATGACTATGCTACTGCTTTGTTATCCATGTACCTGAGTACTTATTCCGTTGATTGTAGTTTGCTGCTTAGGAAATTCCTCAAGTAGTATTTCCTCAGCGACGAATTCATAAGAATCACCTATTCACCCCCCCGCTCTAGTCGATAGAACGCACTTTCAATTGGTATCAGAGCAAGGTACTCCCTTGTTCCGTGTGATTTTGGTTTAACCACCTGGAGTTTTAGTTATGTCGACTGCAGGCATGATCAAGGTCTCGGCTGGGTGTCCTACCTTTGATGGGACGGACTACCCCTACTGGAAGAATAAGATGTGAATGCATCTTGAGGCAATTGACAACGATCTATGGTACATTGTGGAAAATGGTGTTCCCTCTGTCACTCCTTCCGTGAACGCTGCTGATGTGAAGAGATTCAAGCAACTCGACTCTCAAGCGAAGAATATCATATGTGGCCATCTGAGCAAAGGACAGTACAGTCGAGTGAGTGCTTTGGAGTCTGCAAAGCTTATCTGGGACAGGCTGTCCAAGGTCAACGAAGGAATCTCAACTCAACGTGATTCTCGAGTTGACGTTCTTCGCAATCTCTTCAACCGCTTCAAAAGACTCGACAATGAGAATGTCCAGCAAACCTTTGATCACCTCACTGACATTTCAAATGAGCTTCAAGCACTGGGTGCCACTGACATCACCGACCATGAGGTGGTGAAGAAATTGCTGAGGTCACTCGATTCTTCATTCGATACACTGGCACTGATGATTCAAGAACATGGAGACTACAAGTCACTAGATCCTGCTGATATTCTTGAGAGGCTGAACACTCATGAATTCCAACAAGCTGAAAAGAGAGATTTCTACGGGCCAAGCTATGGAAGATCACGCGCACTAAAGGCCAAGGCAGTTTCCTCATCTGAAGGAGAAGATTCTGATAGCAGCCTTGGTGACCCTGAAGAACTAAGCCAGGAGCTAGCAATGCTCGTGAAAAAATTCCAGAAGTTCTCAAGGCGTGGTCGCTTTGTAAAATCTTCAAAAGGTGATGACACAAGATCAGATTCCTCATCCCGTGATTACAAGAAGAGGACTTGCCACAAATGCAAGAAACCTGGTCACTACATAACTGATTGTCCTCAGTGGGCAAAGGAATCAAAGAAGAAGAGATACAAGGATGATAGTTCAGATGACTCAAAGAAGAAGAAGAAATCTTCAAAGTCCTCATCATCAAAATCTTCAAAGTCTTCATCTCACAAGAAGAGCAGTTCCAAGAAGGCTCGGGCATTCATTGGCAAGGAAATGGACTCTGAAGCTGAATCTGAGGAACATGAGGAAGAGGAGGCATCTAAGGAGTCAGACTCTGGTGTGGCGAGCCTAGCCCTCGCTACTGCTTACGTTAGCAAGTCCATCTTCAACACGGAGGAAAATGACTTCCCCAACACTGCTGATGACGGCAACAATGACTATGCTCCCACCTATTGCTTCATGGCAGAAGGTGCCAAGGTATTCAAATATCCCTCCTCTGAATCAAGTGAGGATGAATCTGATGACCTGTTAGTTGAGGAAATGGATCGAACTCAAACACTGACTGATAATCTTTGAGCAACTACAGTCTAAGTTTGACAACCTTCAAAGTCGTCATGAAACTCTCTTAGCCGATCATGAGAAGCTTTCTTATGAATTTCTTCAAAGAAAGCAAGATCTTGAGAAGCTAAGGGTGAGCCATGAAGATCTTCAGAAGGAAAATGATTCATTGCTTGCTCAACAGATCAGTTCCGCTTAGGAAGAATTTATTCCACCATGCTTGAAATGCATTGAACGTGAAACTGCTAATTCTTCACCTGAAAGTTCAAATGCTTCTATTGCTGCAAATTCTTCAACTATCTCTGTGGTCACAAATTCCTCATCTGAGGATACCACTAGTATCACTGACGAAAATGAAGGGTTGAAGGAATTGTATGTGACAGGCATGTACAAAAGCCTCAAAGGGCATCAGACTCTTTGTGATGTGCTGAAAAAGAAGATCTTGAACAGGAGCCCTAGGAAAGAGGGTATTGCCTTTGAGAGGAAACTAAATGCTGATGGAACCTAATGGAAACCTGAGCAGTATCCCAAAACCTCATGGGTTGCTGCGAAGGGGCCTCCCGTAGATCCATCCACTTTATCTGGCTTTACATGTGAATCCTCATATTCATCTGATGAGTCATTTGACTCCAACTATAAACTGTTCAAAAAGCAGAATGGTGAAGTATTTGCTAGATATGTTGGAACTAACTGCAGGAATGGTCCCCCTATGAAGAAAATCTGGGTTCCCAAAAGGTGCCTTGAAAGTCTTCAGGTGAATGTCCTCATGACACCACCTGTGAAGAATAGGAACCCCAGATCAAATTCTTCATATGGACCGAAGTCTTCATATGGATCCAAGTCCTCTTATGGATCAAATTCTTCATGTGGATCTAAGTCCTCATATGATCATCATCATGGTAACGCTTTTGTTTCACAGGGAAAATCTAAGAGTTCTGATTATGTGCATTATTCTTCAAATCATTATGTTCATAAGTCCTCGAAGAATTTCTCTGCTTACTCATATGCCTATACTAATCCCTATCCTGTGAAATGAAGCGCTTTGGCTTCAATGTCACCTTTCTCTTATGGAGCTCGCAGAATGATGAACTCTTTACCAGCCCTCCAGATGTGGGTGGTGAAGAAAAAGAACTAACCTCTCATGCAGGGTCAGGTCTCCAAACGAACTAAATAGTCTGAAGAATTTTTTGGAGACCTGAAATGCTTGAAAGGATGCAAGCTAATCATGAAGAAATGATTCATTCATTTCTCACGTCCTCATACTGCTATATATACATATGTTGCATTAATTGATGAATTTCTGTCTGATGAAATTGATGTCATATTCTTCACTCTGAAGATATGTGTTCGTAAGATGCACTAATTCATCTGCAGGATGATTTACCCAAAGCTACTGAGTGGGTCCTCGACAGTGGATGTACTAATCACATGACCGGTGACAAGAGCTTACTGATGAACACTCCTTTATCTCCATCACATTTGAAGCATATCACCTACACAGACAAAGGCAAAAGCAAGGTATTGGGTCTAGGTAGGGTTGCAATCTCAAAGGATCGACACATGGAAAAAGTCATGCTTGTCGAGTCCCTTGGATTCAACCTCATGTCTGTCTCAATGCTTTGTGATCTTGATATGGTTGTTGTCTTTGGCAAATATCGTTGCTTAGTGCTCATGGAATCTGACAATTCCAAAGTCTTTGAAGGCTTTAGGAGAGGAGACTTGTATATTGTTGATTTCTCTACAGGACCACAGCCTGCCACTTGTCTACTTGCAAAAGCTTCAGAAGGCTGGCTATGGCATCGACGACTGGGTCATGCTGGCATGAGGAACTTACACACACTCGTGAAGGAAAAGCACATCATTGGCATTGAGGGTGTCAAATTCCTCAAAGATCATCTTTGTGGGGCTTGTGAGGCTGGAAAGATGACCAGAGCCAAGCACCCCTCGAAGACTATCATGACTACCTCTCGTCCTTTTGAATTGCTTCATATGGATCTCTTTGGCCCTACTCATTATGCCAAACTAACAAATGCAGCATCTCTATATGGCATTTTTATTGTTGATAATTATTCTCGTTACACATGGGTGCATGTCATTACTTACAAAACTGAAGTGCAGGAAGTCTTCAGACGATTTTCCTCAAGGGCTTTGACAAATTTCGGTGTGAAGATCAAGCATATTCGGAGTGACAATGGGACCGAGTTCAAGAATACTGGTCTTGATGACTATCTTGATGAACTTGGTATTACTCATGAGTTATCTGCCCCATACACTCCTGAGCAGAATGGCATTGTGGAGCGCAAGAACAGGACTCTTGTTGAGATGGCTCGCACCATGCTTGACGAATACAAGACACCTCGTCGCTTCTGGCCTGAGGCAATTGATACTGCATGCCACATCATCAACAGGGTATATCTTCACAAATTCTTCAAGAAGACCTCATATGAACTCCTCACTAACAAGAAACCCAATGTGAGTTATTTCAAAGTCTTCGGTGCAAAATGCTGGATTAGAGATCCTCATCACAATTCCAAATTCGCACCGATAGCACATGAAGGTTTTATGCTTGGTTACGGAAAGGACTCGCACACCTACAGAGTCTTCAACACCTATCACCACAAGGTTGTTGAAACTGTAGATGTGCGGTTCGATGAAACTAATGGCTCGCAAAGAGAGCACCTACCTCCTGTGCTAGATGAAATGTCTCCTGAGGAATCCATCAAGCTAAAGACTACTGAGGATGTCATACCTACTAAAGAATCTGCTGAAGAAGTCATTCCAGATCGTGAAGAAAATCATGCTGGTGCATCTGAAGAAAATGGCTCTGAAGAAAATGCTGAGCCAAGTCAAAGTCGTCAACCTGCTCGTCCTCGCGTTGCAAATGAAGTGCAGATTGAGAGAATCATCAACGACATCAACACACCAGGTCCTATCACTCGCTCAAAAGCTTCACATTTGTCTAACTTTTGTGGGCATTTTGCTTTTGTCTCTATCATAGAGCTCACCAAAGTAGTTGAGGCATTTCTGGAGCCTGAATTGATTCAAGCGATGCAAGAGGAATTACACCAATTCGAGCTGAACAAGGTGTGGGAGCTTGTCAAGCGACCAGACCCACGCAAGCACAATATCATCGGCACGAAATGGATCTACCGCAACAAACAAGATGAAAATGGCCTAGTGGTGAGGAACAAGGCTAGTCTTGTAGCTCAAGGCTACACACAGGTTGAAGGAATTGATTTCGATGAAACTTTTGCACCTGTTGCTAGACTTGAGGCTATTCGCATATTGCTTGCCTATGCTAACCATCATAATATCATCTTATATCAAATGGATGTGAAAAGTGCATTCCTCAATGGTAAGCTTGAGGAAGAAGTATATGTTGCTCAACCCCCAGGTTTTGAAGATCCTAAGCATCCTGATCAAGTCTTCAGACTCAATAAGGCCCTCTATGGCCTCAAGCAGGCCCCTCGGGCGTGGTATGATACTCTGAAGGAATTCCTCATGAAGAAAGGCTTCAAACCCGGTTCACTCGACCCAACTCTTTTCACCAAAACATATGATGATGAATTATTCGTGTGCCAAATATATGTTGATGATATTATTTTTGGCTGTACTAACCAACATTACAGTGATGAATTTGCTTATATGATGAGTGAGGAATATCAAATGTCCATGACGGGATAATTGAAATTCTTCTTAGGCCTTCAAATTCGTCAACAACACAATGGCATCTTCATTTCTCAAGAGAAATACCTCAAGGACGTTCTGAGGAAATTCGGTATGCAAGATTGCAAAGGCGTCAAAATCCCTATGCCCACAAATGGCCATCTATGCACCGATGAAAATGGTATAGACTTCGATCAAAAGGTATACCGCTCCATGATTGGCTCTTTACTGTATCTATGTGCATCTAGGCCAGATATTATGCTTAGTGTTTGCATGTGTGCCCATTTTCAAGCTACACCGAAGGAATCACACCATAAGGCTGTGAAACATATTCTTTGATATCTAGCTCACACTCCAACACTTGGATTATGGTATCCCAAGGGCTCAGCTTTTGATCTCATTGGATATTCTGACTCTGACTATGCTGGTGATTGTGTGGATCGCAAGTCAACATCAGGCACATGCCATTTCCTCGGACGATCTTTAGTATGTTGGTCCTCGAAGAAGCAGAACTGCGTATCACTCTCTACTGCTGAAGCTGAGTACAGTGCTGCTGGTTCTTGCTGTGCTCAATTGCTATGGATGAAGCAAACCCTCAAGGACTATGGCATCAATGTGAAGAATGTGCCATTCTACTATGACAACGAGAGTGCCATCAAGATTGCTCATAACCCAGTTCAGCACTCAAAGACAAAGCACATCCAGATTTGTCATCATTTTCTTCGAGATCATGTGTTGAAGGGCGATATCTCTATTGATCACGTGAAGACTGAAGAACAGCTAGCGGATATCTTCACTAAGCCCTTGGATGAGAAGAGATTTAGCAAGTTGCGGTGTGAGCTAAATATCTTAGAATCTTCGAATGTTCTTTGAAAAGGACTCACATCCTAACACTTATGCAAAATTGTTGACTTAGATGTGCAACACACGAAGAACGTTTTTCTTCAATCAATGAAGACTAACCCTCTAAGTGTGAAGAAATTAATGAAGAATTTGATTCTCAGAGCCCTACCACAATTGTACGCGGCGTCTGAAATCATCATTCTTATACAGTGGGTCACGTCACCACAAAAGTTGAAAATCTTCAAAATTGAGTTTTTCTACATTTTGCAAATTCTTCAATTTTCAAATTCTTCAACTTTCAAATTCTTCAACTTGCAAAGTCTTCAAAAAAATTCGACTGATGATCTTCATTGACTATATAAATAATTGAGTTTTTCATGTCCTCAACAGCATTCACTTATTGCTAATTCTTCAAGTTGATTTTCTTCTAAGTGAATGTGATCGGACCCGTTCCCCCTCTATGCTAAACTCAACCTAGTCTGTTCACAAATTCTTCATGTGCATTCTTTTTAAAACCCGTTCAAAGTCTTCACTGTGTCCTTGATAGCTGAAGAATTTGCGAACGGAAACATTAAAATTTTCATATCTGAATTTTCGGCTTTTGCCACTCAAATCGTTCCGCATCCCGCGATAAGATTAAACTACTCACCCACGATCTACCACGATCTCCATCTCTCTGTACGTGGGTGACACATGTCATTAGAAGAGTTAGGATCAGGGGCATGTTCGTCCAAAAATTTCAGACGGGCAGTTTTTCACCGTGGTTATAAATAAACCCCTCCCTTCCTCTGTCCTCATTTACTCCGCTCGACCACCAACTCGCTCGAGCTCTCAGACCTAGTGCCGCTGCTACTCTCCATCATCGCCGGTGAGGAAGAGCTTCACTGCCTCGACCTCATCGCCGTCGTACTCGCACCGGCCGCGGAATTCTTCACTCCGCCACCGCCGTAGCTGTCTCTCACCGCCAAATTAGGGTGTGGGAGATCTGAACGGATGAACTCCTCCACTTCCACTTCCAGTTCATCGTGTTCTTCGTCCAGGGTAATTAAAATCTGATTTTACTGCCCTACTTTGATTCTGATGATTTCACAAAATCTTCAAAAGGTGTTTATTCTTCAAATTCCCATTCCATAAACTCCCGAATGCTTCTGTATCTTGATTTGTTTCTCTAAGCTATGTTTTTCTTCAAGATTCCTCAATTGTGTGGATTTTCTAATCTATACCACTCTGGAACCTAAGTCAAGAATGCTTAGTGAAATTCCTCAAGACTCCCCTGTTCAAATTCCTCAAACTTGATTACTTTTGAAAAATTTCTTAGAACGCATATGACCTCTTCAAATTCTTCGCACCTATACTCTATTCACAGGTACAAAATGTCTGCTGCTGAATCACTAGGTTCTCATCAACTTAACTCATTTGCAGTGTTCCTCGAAGATAAGTTGCACACTTCCTCAGAAACATCAATTGTTCAAAATCCTCAAGTGAAGAAAATGGCTGATGGTAAAAGACCTCAGAAGGGAGGAAAGAGGCTTGAAACAAATACATCTTTTGAAATTCCTGAAGACATCTATGATGAATAATGTACTCCTGATGAACCAACTCATGGCAAAGAGACCAAGACTCAGCGCAAAGTGCACATACAGAGAATTGAGAGAAGATGGGCTAAGGAATGGAGGGAATATCGTTATGTTACTCCCAAGTACATGAAGAAATTCGCCATTAACACTCCATGTCCAAGACCTCCATTGGCTCCAGGCCAAGAAGCTGATCCCTCAAGTATCAGACGCGGTGAGGAATTTCCCAAGGAATGGGCTAAGCGCCAAGCCAAATTGGCTAAAGTAGCAAAGGAAGCAGTGAAGAAATTCAATGAAGAATCTGTTGCTGCTGCTGCTGAGGCCTCTGCTAGTAAGCCCAAGAAGGCTTTGCCGAAGAAATCTGCTGTGAAGCCGAGTTCCTCAACTGCTATGCCCTCACGGCCAATTGCAAAGCCCTCACTGCCAATTCTTCAGGCAACCACATCAAGGGCAGCTCCAATTCCCTCAGCTGCCACAAAGTCTTCAACTTCAGCTGCAAAGTCCTCAGCACCTGTGCATCTTTCCATGTGCTAATGGACTACAGGAATCTCTATTGCCTTAGGAGCATCTGCAAGTTCCTCAGCTCCGCCACAGTCTTCAACTGGTCCAATCTTGCTGAAGAAAAAGGCCACTGCTGGACGAGGCCCAAGGCCAAGTCCTCACAAGAAGCATGTTGCCTTCCAAGTTTCGTCTGATGATGATGATGCTGCTGATGAAGAACTTGCTGAGATCATCAAAGACAGGCAAGAAAAGGCCGCTAGAGCCAAAGGCAGTGCTGTGCCACTCATGCTGGATCCTAAAAGGATCCTTGATTTCATCGATCTATGGCACAAGGATCCAAATACTCCTTTGCCTGAATTGAACCTCACTCCTGGCCAGAGCCACATGTTGACGGCCTTCATAGTCGAAGAAAAATGGAAATTTGAGAAGGCCAGGCAAGTCAAGAAAGCTCAATACAAGAAGGAGCGCTTTCTGAAGAAGAATGCTGTGAACATGTCTCCTGAAGAACTTGTGAATCTGCAAAACGAGACCAAAGCTCTCAGCGATGAATTTGACGCATATCATGCAGATTGGCTAGGTGCCAAAGTCAGATTTGTCAGAATGGCCAAGGGGTTCAACCCAAATGTTGCAGTTCCATTGCAATAGCAAATTCCTCAGGCTGATGCATCTGCTCAGCCTACTGAAGAGAATGCTAGCACAGCTGATGAAAATCAGTCTGTTGAAGAAACTGAAAGTACCAGGGCTGCTGTAGAAATTCCTGTTCCTGAAGAAAATGCCAGGGCAACCACCAATGTTGCGCCTGAAGAATCTGATCAAGCCAGGGCAACTGCATCAGTTGTGCCTGAAGAAACTGCACCACTTTCATCTGCTCCTCCTGCAAAGTCATCACAGATGAAAGATATCCACCTTCCTTCTGCATCAGAAGCGAAGAAGACCAAAGCTGCAGAAAAGGCAGCTGTGAAGAAAAGGAAAGCATCAGAAACTGCAGAGTCTTCAGCTCCCAAGAAAGTGAAGGCTTTGCAAAGCTCGTACACCAACCCCATTGATGTTGTTCCTATCTCAAGCATGACATCAAAGGAAATTGTTCCCTTTGGTGAGAAATATGTCATTCTAGATGACAGTGATGAAGCGAATCCTTCTGCTGCTACTTCAGAGCAGTTGGATGAAGAAATTGAAGTGAATGATATCCCTTCAACCCCACTGGTATCATCGCCCGTGCCTCAGTTCACAGCTGAAGAGACAGGCGTTGAAGAAGTTGATGATGAAAATGAGGATGTGGACATTGGGTCTACTACACCAGTTCTCAATGATGATTATTGGGAAAGACATCATCCAAATTCACCATTGACCACTCCTCTGCAACAAATTCCTCAGTCCCCTGTGCAGACTGAAAAAATTCATACGGGCTCTGAAGGACATCAATCTTCACCTATTCCAGAAGAAGTTCCAGCTACTAATGCTGAAGAAATGGAGACCAAGACTGCTGCTAATGAAATTGCTATGGAAATTCCTCAGTCTGTGGCTCCAGAGGTTGTACGCCAAGCGGCTGTGAAGACTTCAACTGTTAATCTTCAGCCCAAGCCACAAAATCCTCATACCAAGAAGCAGAAATTCAACGCTGATGATTTCTTTGCTGAGCATCATTTCTTCACGGATTACAATCTCTATGACTCTGCAAGACTGCGACGCAAGCGCTTCTGGACATCAAGTCAAATGAACTATTACTCTTCCCTCCTGTTTGGTAAGAACAAGGTATTTGACCACGAGCAAATTCCTCATGTGGATATGGAGTCGCTTCCTTGCTTCCATCCAGTCCTCAGTGTTCTTCATGACGCTGGGCTGCTTAACTTCTGCACTGACATCTGCGACTGGAATGAAGAACTCATTCTTCAATTCTACGCCACACTTCATATCACTGGAAATGTTGAAGATGTGAATTCATGGGTGCTAGATTGGATGACCGAAAATACACATTACAAAGCTCCGGCGTCTGAATTGCTTCACGCCGTCCCAGTCAGTCCTCCCACTGAAGGTGCTAGGCTCATCTATGAGGAACCTGAACTCTCAAATCATCTGATGCAAGTGCTGATGAAGCCTTTGAAGGCTGGCCAAGCTCCAAGGACCACCTTCCTTGTGAAGGAATTGCTCTATGTGCCAAGGACGATATATTGCATATTGACCAAAACCCTCAGTCCAATCAAGGGCCACAACTCTGATGAAGAAGAGGTTGTTGGCATCATGAAGAATCTGCTGTTCAACATGATACATGGCATTCCCATTAACTACCATGATTTCTTCATGAGGACTTTGGCCAATGCTGCTTTGTCACCTTTTGAGTTGAAGCCTTACGCACCCTGGATCATGAAATTCATCAGATCAAGGTCTTCAATTCATTATTAGGCTGACTTTCAGAATCATCTCAGCTATTTGCCACCTATTGAAGTCCTCAAGCGGACTATTTCCTCAGCTGATGAGAAGGGCAAGGCTACTATTATAGATGAAGGCACTCGTCCATTGGATGGACAGTTTCGCAAAGCTGCATCCTATTCCACCAATGAAGACTCTGCAACACAAGATTCTGCCGCCAAAGCTTTAAAGCAAAATCCTCAAGCAACAGCTCCGCATGTGATGACTGATCGTGAACTTCTCCTCAGTCTTCATCAGAAAGTTGATCGAAATCACAAGTGGGTCAAGCGTCAGTTTGGTGCAATTCTTCAGAACATGACAATCACTCAAAACACTATGAAGAAGAATCGCTTCTACTTGCATGAAGTTTTTGACCGCACTTGGGCTATTCTGTCAAATCTTTATAGTGCTGAAGATCTCAAGGAGATGGGCTTCCAACAGGACTTTGACTGGTCTCAGCCACCTTCGAAGAAATTCAAGAAGGTCAAAGTTCCTCAGCTTGTTGCCAGTTCATATTCTTCATTGCGCGAGACGGATGAAGCTGAAGATTTGAACGACATTGCGGCAGGCCCTACCTCAACGGACGACCCCAACAACACTGGCGCTCCTCCATCGACATCATGATGATATTCTTCAGGGGCGTTAGTCCTCATTTTTTGTCCCTTTTGGTCATTCGATGACAAAGGGGGAGAGATTTGAGTTAGTCTTCAAGCGGGTCTTATATATGGGCTATTTTTTCTGTTAAGTTACAACTCTTGCTCTTCTGAGGTGTTTGATCTGATGAGTTGTAAACTTAAGTCCTACGGTGGTCTGATACTTTTGAACTGCTTTCTGCATGCTTATTTCCTCAAGTACCTTAATGCACGCATGCTGAATTTCGTCAGACACCATATTTCATCATGCATTTCAAATTCTTCATATCATATGTTAAATGTGTGTATGAATTACAAGATATAGGGGGAGATCTCCATGATATTACTCTACAACGTGCATTTGCAATCCAAAGCAAAATCCTCAATATGCACATCTTCAGGGGGAGTTCCTCTATATCTTGCAATCAAATTCCTCAATATCAGTATTTACACTTCATATGTTTTATCCCCGTTGAAAACTTAACCTATTTGTCATCAATCACCAAAAAGGGGGAGATTGTAAGTGCATCTAGTGCCACTTAGTGATTTTGGTGTATTGAAGACTTATAGGTTAAGGGACTAACGTGTTTGTGAGTGTACACAGGTTCTATAAGTTTATGCGGAGTTTGATATTTACGAAGAAAGTCGACCACTAAAAATGAATGTCTTCAGTTGAAGACTTTGGTTTTCTTGAAGACTTTGAAAATGAGGAAATTGGTGTGACCTTGAAGACTTGATATTGATGCGAGGATTATGAAGCGTGAAGACTTTTGTTTTCATAGTTTTGTTTTCCCTTTCTTGAGTCATAGGAAACACCGTACTGTTAAAGGGGGTCGAGGTAAAACTAAGGAAAACTTTCCAAGTGATGCTCAACTCAAATCCTACGCCTACCAATCCTTTCGAGTGAAGCCATTGGAAATCTCATACAGTTCAGTCAAGTTCTTTAGTGACAGAGACGAAGTTCTTCTGTTCTCTGAGGAATTTGTTCTGACTGAGGAGTTAGGAATTTGCCAGTGCGGATTGCCTACAAGTGAGGAACATGATAGCCCTGAGAAATTTGAGAGCTCAAATTTCCGACCGTTGATGTGCTATGCGCCAGCTGTCCAAAATATCCTACCCATCTAACGGTCATATCATTGAAGGGCATTTATGTCTTATCATGTCAGGCTGCTCCCCGGCTATAAATAGCCGCCCCCTACAACCACTAGCAGGTTGGCTGCTCCGAGAGAAACTGACACTTGTCATTTAGAGCATCCCATCCTCCGAGGACTTTGAGCGAAAATCATCAGGTGAGGAAAAACCCAAACCCAACACCTAAAACCCAAAGTGATTGAGCATCACTGAAGAAATTGTTCCTGTGTGGAACCGACGCTTGTTACCTTTGAGGACTGTGCATCCTCCAAACGGTTAGGCGTCATGGTCTAGAGCATCCAAGAGGAATTGTGGATTGCCAAGTGACCAAGTCTGTGAAGGTTTGGAAGTCACGTGTGAAGACTTACCATGAGTGATTGTGCGAGGTCTGTGTGACCTTAGCTCAAGGAGAATACGGTGAGGACTGTGTGTCCGGGACTGTGTGTCCTCAGGTTTAAATACCTAGCCGCTCCAACCAGACGTACAACTGTCATAGCAGTTGGAACTGGTCTACCAAATCACTGTCTTCACCAAGCTACTGGTTCTATTTCCTCAACCCTTTCATTTCCTCGCATACTTGCTGTGTACTTGATCATTACTGTTTGAAGACTTTGACTGAAGACTTTCTCAATTTCCTCATTCCTATTTCTTCAGTCACTTTGTCTTCAGCCTGCTTATCCTGTTTACGCACTACCTGTGCTCTGTTTTGTTTCATTTCATCATGATGACTATGCTACTGCTTTGTTATCCATGTACCTGAGTACTTATTCCGCTGCTTGTAGTTCGTTGCTTAGGAAATTCCTCAAGTAGTATTTCCTCAGCAACAAATTCATAAAAATCGCCTATTCACCACCCTCTAGTCGATATAACGCACTTTCATCCCCTGGTTTGTCACCGCGAAGATGCGGTTAGAAAGGAGCACAGCGTCTTCGTACTCGTACAGCAACAAATCGGCCGCAGACAGCATGGTCCACCTTTGACTGCCATGTGCAGGGTTTGTGAAAGCTATCGTGATGTCGAACACCGTGATGAGAGTGTAATTTTGGTTGGCGGACAGCCTTGTCGAGGCTTTCGGGATTGCTATCTTCTTCAATCTCACCGTGGTTCCATCGTACCATTTCAGGCGATGGCCACATTGCATGGCTGATCCCAATGTTGGACAAAGGTTCTACAGGAACGGTGTCACCGTTGTAGATGTTGTGAAAATTGATGTTGGTACCCTCCCGTACATATGCAAGCCCATCTCCACTGGCACCAAGCCTAATCTGTGAAACAGTGGGCAGCGGGGGAATTAGGAAATGGACACGGAAGTAGTCTTTAGAATGCATTTACTACGTGATCAAACTCATCACTTACCTGCTCATCGGACAAAATCCGGGTGCCCCTCAACGTCGGCATCTCAAGGGGCGTCAACTTGCAACTACGGCCACGCCGTGCTAGAGAGACCCCCGAGGAAACATCCTCGTCCTCGAGGATGCATGGCAGACCAACTAGCATGGCCTTCTCCCACGAATATTTACGCACCCTCTTAAAATATTTGGTGCAAGTACCGCTAAGTCTTGCGGATGTGAGGAAGTCGGAGCGACTTACGATTTGTCCCAAAGGATCATCATCCAAGGTCTCCCAACCTCGACGAGGACAAGAAGCACTACCACCTTGCGAATCCATGGCAATGGCGACCAACTACCTTGTCCCTTGTGGAGGTGGTTTAAACAAGAGGAGATGGTAACTGCAGGGCTTCGTCCCTTCGGAAAGGATGTTCTGCGGGCGCGCACTAGTGCAGTTTATATTTGAGACTAGCAAGAGGCCCATGCGTTGCACAGAGCATCAAGATGCATTTATTCGATCTGTTTATCTCCTGGGAGACAAAGATGAACGAGGGATGGCCTTATCTGCAAATGTGGAGAGGGGTGCGGGTATCTTTTTGCAAAATTGCCATAGTTTGCTTTCTATCCACCAGTTATTGATCGGACGGTCTATATTGCAGGATGGCAGGCACACCATCATCACCAACTCAGTTTTTTATAAGAGTAGAGAATATTGCAGGATGGCAGGCACACCATCATCACCAACTTAGTTTTTTATAAGAGTAGAGATAGATATTAGGGAGCTGGCGGGCGGTTCGTTGTACGGCGTGTTCGCGTCCATCCACTAGCCCGGAATTAAAGCACACACAACTTTTACAGCGACTGGGATTAGTTGTTTTCCAGGCGCATGGACCAACGCGGACTAGCGGACCTGGTCGCCCTTTTTCGAGCACGCCTTCGACAAGTACGTGCATGACATGCGTGAATGCAAATCTTGCGTGACCAAACCGTGCGAAGCGGAGCGGTAGGCTGTTGAACTACAGCCTGCATGTTGCAGCCATGTCATCCACACGCAACCTAAAGGCCAATTCATACTCCACTGGACTATACTGTACTACTATGCATTGTTTGGGACGAACGTTCCTTGGAGCTCGTGCTGCAACTGGCCTCCTCCACAGCCCACTTCCCTTCTCCTTCCTCTTCCACCTCCCGTGCACGTCCACGGGAAGCGACCGGTCAACCCTTATATAGGAGTGCTAGCACAAAAAGATGCATGCATGACCACTAAAATTTCCTTTCTCTTATCTCTATGAAATAAATGTGGCGTGAAACTCAAAGCCCTTTAAGTCTGAGTATAATGGAAATCATCGTCCTCCTCCGGCTCCACTTCGCCCGCGTCGTCGTCCTCCTATTCCGGCTCCGCGTCGTCATTCTCCTCCTCCGGCTCCGCGTGCTGCTCCGCCTCCAACGCCTCCTCGTCCGGCTCCGGCTAGTCCGGACTCCGGAGGCAGGGCGGCTGCGATCTGGGCTTCGCACCACCTCTAGATCTCCAGAAGCAGCTCAAAGCGCTCTGGCTGGAGCATGGCATATGTCATTACCTTCGGCCGGGCCATGGCTATCAGGCGACGGTAACCGGAGAAGAGGCGGTGGGAGGGGAATGAATGCAGCTACTGTTTGGGTTCGCTGTCCGGCTTCAATAAATGCGCACCATCACATGTACCCGCGGGTGCACAAATTGTAACATACGGGTCTGCTTACGGGGCGTCACATAACTGTTATGTGTGTGAGATTCCAAGAGACAGAGTGCGTGTGTGCGACTCTACTCTTCGGACATGTACTCCACCTTTTGCATCGGGATGTAAGTATAATGGTATTACACTTTAGCTTGTGATTTGCGTGGCCATGTTAACGTGGTTGTGTAAAACAAATGTCTCTTCCTACTCGTGATTTGCGTTATATAATTATGAGAAGTTTGCTAACTACTAAAATAAAGTGGAATTTGTCCATGTTATATAAGTAAATTAAGGTGATTGTTTATCATACGGGTAAGGTTGGACGAAGGGTGGTAGGAACAAATGCTCCACCTAGCGCATGTGTGTGTGAAATGGAGTCTTAGTGTGTGTGTGTGTGTGTGTATGTGTGTGTGTGTGTGTGTGTGTGTGAAGCGGAGTCTTTGATGGGGAAAGTAATTTAAGTGTGTGTGGCTTCATCGTAGGGAGGTGATGTGTATGGCACAGGCCACCAACGAGGGGGGTGCGAGAGAGAAGAGGCCCGTAAAGAGGGAAGAGAAGGCGTGTGCGAGTGAGAGGAGTCGACATTGAGATAACGTGTTTGTTCTAGAGACACCAAGGAAGACTACTATATATCGATGGTGCATGTAGGCGGGAATTAAACGAAGGGATAGTCTTATTGGTTTCGGGGATATAGGGAAGGAGTGAGAGAGGGGGGTAGCTAGAAGGAGATTGTTAAGTGTGAGTGTGTGTTTTAGAGAAGAGACCCATCCAGGCGGAAGTCATGTGCACACAAGAAGAGAACGATTCGATGTGGGGTGAGGGCTGAGGGTAATTAACTATGTATGGAGACATAGTAGACCTTGAACGTGCATGTGCAAGAGG
Source organism: Thinopyrum elongatum (assembly GCA_011799875.1). Classification (NCBI taxonomy): domain Eukaryota; kingdom Viridiplantae; phylum Streptophyta; class Magnoliopsida; order Poales; family Poaceae; genus Thinopyrum; species Thinopyrum elongatum. Next base: position 157,279,308 of record CM022303.1, on the reverse strand, counting down.
TATACATGTATACATGGGATGTGTGTGTGTGTGTGCGCGCGCGCGCATGATCGAGATAAAAGAAAGAAGACATAAGTCATAAGATCAACGGCATGGAAGAGACGGATTGGTATGACAATATGCATGCATGTGAGAGTGGAGGGAAGAAGGCCCGATAATTGAGCATGTGTTTTTGTCTTTAAGAGATAGTGGCGTGGGCTGGAGCATGCATCTGTGGCGAGCAGAGAGAGCTAGACACAACGATTGTGCAAAAGAGATCGACCTATAGATGCATGTATAGAGAGACAGATATAGTGTGCATGATAGGAAGCAAGAGTGTGTGCGAGAAAGAAAGGTTGACGGAGAAACTGTAGATAGATAGAGAGATAGAGATGCTAGCTAGAGGGACATCGGCTAGTTTGTGTGTTAGAGATGACCGCCGAGTGGTTCAGAGGGGTGAGTTATGTGTGTGTGAGAGAAAGATAAAAAGAGGGCGCATGACTGCATGTAGATGTGCGTGATAGGAAGCAAGAGTGAGGGCGTTGATGGAGAAACAGGTAAATAGAGAGATAAATATGCTAGCTAGAGGGAGATCAGCTAGCTACTGTGTGTTAGAGATAAGAGTCGAGTGGATCAGAGGGCTGAGTTATGTGTGTGAGTGTGAGAGAGATAGAGAGAGGGTGCATGTGAGTCACATATAAACAAATATTAGAGAGAAATGAGATCCCGAGAGACAGAGTTTTGTGTTTGCGAGAGAGAAAGATATTTCACAAGGAGAGTGATAGCTAGAGAGACATATCAGGGAACGCGAGTTATCCCTAGGGAGAGAGAGTGTGTGAGAGCGACATACAAGGGAATGGTGGAGAGATATGAGACCCTGGGAGACAGAGTTTGTATTTGTGTGTGAGAAAGAGACACTTAAGAGAGAGAGTCGTAGCTTCTCATACCTAAGGAGCGCAAGACATCTCTGTGTGAGAGGGGGTGTGCAAGCCGCACACAGGGGAATAGTAGAGAGAAATGAGAGCCAGGGAGACGAAGTTTGTGTTTGTGTGAGAGAAAGAGATTTCACAGGGAGAATCATAGTTAGAGACACATAGCAGGGAGAGAGATATACTTAGAGAGAGATAGAGTGAAGGTCGAGGGAGAGAGTACCATCAGTGTGTTACAAAGATAAAAGATCATTGTCGACATACAAGTAGCACGAGAGATACCCGAGAGACGATGAAGGCGTATAGGTCTATAGAGATATATAAGCTTGAGTGATAGCTATATGAGACGAATATCTGGATTAAAGGGGATTCAAATATTTAAACTAGAGATCACGACATTGATAATATCATAACGAAAATTGGTCTATCAAACATGCATATTCATTTGAATTTTGGGGACACGTGTAATGTTATATAGTTTATCAATATTAGTGATCCATAGATTCTTTAATCAGAGACAATGTATGTTTTATATGCAATTAATGTCTAAACGGGATTACACTATATGTTTCGTGTGTCAAACACATTATACGTGTTTGAGAAGTAAAAAAACCCGCATGAAACAGACATTAATTGGAGACAGTTAGCGAGGAATGCATACATTGGATTTCAACATAAAGTGGTTTCAAATATTTGAAAATCCAAATTAAGATGGATCCAGCATTATGAATCTGAGATCATGCCATTTGTAAACCATATTTATGTATAAACGGTGTTGTGCTTTTGAAAGTATATATAAAAAAATGATGTATATAGATTTGTATTCGAATACAAAATGAATCCTGCCCGAAGAAAAAAAGAATACAAAATGGATTCGAATTGAGTTGGCACGGTAAACGTGCAATATTTTTTTGCAAAAATTTGAACGAAGTGGGGAAAGTCGCAGTAACCCCCCGAAACCAAATCTGCGAGATGGAAATTACTACTGCCGACACGCAAAGCCTATCGGCTCGATTTCTATAGGTTTCGATAGGGGTAGGCTTGTAATTTCACTCAAACATGACATAACCGCCTCCGCCTCTCACCTCCCTGGATTCATACACAATGGGCACCAAAACACAGTTTCTCCTCAGCCGAAATCGCCTCTCACCTCCCCGATTCATACACGGTGGCGCCAAAACAAACTCTCTTCGGCCGAAATCTCCGTCGGCAAATATTCGGTGTATGCGAGATTACCGTCCTATCCCCAACCGACTAATATTGCTGTGATGTAGGAAATTTTAAACGGGGCCTAAGTTTGTAAATTTCCTCGCATTTGAGACAAGCGCGCCCTGAAGACATGGTTCCCCCCTACCTCTCTCCCTCCATTTCCCCATTCGTACTCCGTGGGCGCCAAAACACCCTCTCCACCCCAGTCTCCTCCGTCCGCCACCCCATCCACCGCCATCCTCCTCCACCATGCCGGAGTTGATACCCCGATGCCATTGTCCATTACAAGAGATCGACCTCTCTCATCCACGGCTTCGGACCAGGATCCTTGCATCGCGTCCTCTCGCTTCATCTGCTCTGCCGTCCACCTTGCCGAGGCTGCTCGTACGACCGTCTCGTCCACCGCACCGAGCTATTTCCCTCACCACCACCGTCTGCCCTCCTAGATCTGCTTCCACACCGCTGACAGCCATCACTACCGTAGCACCATCAACGCCTCAATAGATGCTTACATGGCCCCACACCAGAGGCGGTACTCTTTTGTATCTGCTCAAGTTATTTATCTCAGCAAGAAAATAGATTGCCACTGCTTTACTGTGATTTCTTGTCCATCATTTAGAATCTTACTTGTTAGTTGAAACCAAACATTGGTTGCGAAGTTGCCTTTGTCCGGTTTGCACCTTCAGATCTGCCATGGCACGCTCACCACTATACTCACAATGCTTATGGTTTTCCCCTTTTATATTCCACATTAGCTTAAATGACAGTCGATTGAATTTCAAATTGGGGTCAGTCCATTTTCAGGAGTTCGCCGGAGGGAAGGAAGGGGCTCGCCGGAGGGCTGCCCCATTATCTATCTTAGGGTTTCGGGTGGGGACAGTGGTTGTGGGGGGCTGTCGTCGGGCTATGGTGGGGCCTCGCCGGAGGCAAAACTCGACGCAGGTGGGGGCGTGGGGTTAGCTAGAGGGATGGCCGGGGGCGGCAGAAGACCGGAGGTGGTGGCCGGTTCAGGGGAGGGCGGGGGCCGGTGGTTCGGCCGGTGGCCCGTGCGGTGGTCTGTAGCGGAAGAATAACAGGCGAGGAAGAAGAAGGGTTAGGAGACATAGGATCTTCATCCAACCGCCTGAAATGGTCGACTGACCCAAATGACGATAGTGAGGCGACTTGCATGTAGACATTCCCTTTATATTCAGTGTACCATCATCATAGGTGCTTTGAGACATGCTAGCACTGCTCCTCAACCCATCAAGCTAAACAACATGCCACTTATAAATTCCAAACTTTGTTGCTCAAATACGAATCTGATATGATGCTGATATTACTAAAACAGAGAACGTTTAATTGGTCAGCTAATGTTCCTACTTTACTTTCGAAAAGCACGTGCGCCACATATAGAGAGACAGCAGGGAGCTGCATTCTTTCTGCTCTCTGGTTCATCATGTGTGGGCAAAGAACATTTTATTATCCAAAATCTGCTTGCTCTTCTTTAGCATGTTCCTCTTCTGTTCTTCTTTAATAAGTACTCTCTCTATTCCTAAATATAAGTCTTTGTAGAGATTCCTCCATGGACTACATACGGAGCAAAATGAGTGAATCTACACTCTAAAATGTATCTATATATACCCGTATATGATCCATAGTGGAATCTCTACAAAGACTTATGTTTAGGAACAGAGGGAGTATAATAGTTGTACAGTATGTTCCTTATAGTGAAGAGGAGCAGGGACATTTGCAGTGTACAGGTCTATTCGGTCGCCTATCATGGACACTTTCAACTCTTCGTGTTGGTCTGCCCTAATATGCAGGAAATGCTGGGAGCTGTGTCGCCTTTGAGAGTTAGACTGATAGTAATAGTACTGCACCTTCAGTTGTAGAGAGCTGGTATCCGAAGCCTTTCTAGCCGTTCCGGCAATACTAGCACATATTTTCCAGCAAGTTCCACTTTCCTGATTTTACTCGTGATGCTTAGGGTTTTCCCATTATATCTACACTATCATCTGTGTAGGTGCTTTGTGTCATTCTAGCAGCAGTCCACTCTTGAAGCTAAACAACACACGAATCATACGTCCAAAGCTTACTTCTTCAAATACGAATGTGATATGATACTGACATTAGTTAACAGACACATATTTAATTGGTCAGCTAATGCTCCCACTTGAGTTTCCAAATGCATGTGGCCACATATAGATAGACATCATGGAATGGCATTTCTTTGGGCGCTCTGATTCATCATGGGTGGGCAACCAACATTGTATAGAAAGAAGGAGAATCTCAATAATATGCTTCCCCTTCTATTCTTTAACATGTTCCTCTTCTGTTCTTCTTTAGTAAGTACAGTATGTTCCTTGTCAGGAAGGGGAGCAGGGACATCTGTAGTCGACAGCTCTATTGGGCCGCTTCTGCTACATGATTTTGCACTTCGAGTTGGTCTGCCGTAATATCCCAGAAATGGTGGGAGCCGCACGGTCTTTGATAGACTAGACTGATAGTAACAACAGTGCGCCTTCAGATGAATAGAGCTGGCCTGTAGGTGATCGATAGGCTGCATATTAGTAGCGGCAAAACCCTGTATTTTCCAGCCAGTTCCGCTTTCCCGGTTTATTTATTGTGGTTATGGTGTACCCCTTTTATGTACACAATGATCTGCCTAGTGGTTGTGCTCTCTCGTTATCATGGTTTGGCAATAAACTCTCTATATGGTATATTATGAACCTATCATCTGCCAACTATCCTTACATCTGGAGCTCCCAACAGGGAGCCTATTTTTTTGTGTAGTTGTGCCAGATTATATTAATCTTCTCACCATATTACAGCACACATGGGCTCTCTCATCAGAATGCAGTGACAGCACACAAGGGTTTACAGGGAGGCCCTATTATATTAGAATATCCTCTGCATTACAAAGATAATCTCACTACTATTTATGCTTTCATGCTTCTCAGATATTGTACGTAATCACAATGAATATAAGAATGCGCACATCAGAAGAATATTGCGGAATAGTTCAATGGGTAACAAACTTGGCATCAAGGGATTGAGGTCCATTGTGGATGCAATTAAACCCACATGCTCCAAAACTATAGATTCGTATTCAGAATATGATCCTAATGACTATTCTAAGATCAAGGAGTCAAAGGCAGATGGCCTATCTTGTTCACCCAATAAGGTGCCTGTTCTAATTTGGCAAGGTTTTATTGGTTGCACGTATCTTGCATAAGGTGTCTTGCATTTCTTTTGCTTCATTGCACCACCATCTGCTTAGTTTACTCATGTTATATGTGAAGATGCCATGCCTATCCATTATCAATACCTATTCCATTTGTCGTCATACCATGTTTTTCCATTCAAATGCAGTTCTTGTGTTTTAGACATCCAAAAGGAAGAGGGTGATTGCAGAACCTGAAGGAGTACAAGCAAAGTCCTTGAAAAAGGTGGTGCTACCGGAGAAATTAGATAGCACCCCACTTATATTGGCGATAGAACCAGCGCCGCAAAACCTAGGATATCGCAACTATGCTGGTCGCTGCTTTGCTCTTGTTAGTACCTATTGTCCTATCGCTGTACTTACATTCATACCTGGTGGATTATGTGACATCATTATGCATTAAAGATTGCTTATCCACTATTCGCTCCAAATTATCAGATCTATATTAATGCTTACATTAATGTAGAATAAACCCAATGCTTATGAAGAAATTTAGTTCTGCATTGTTCTTGTAAGTATCTGTTGTCCTTCATCACTGTACTTATATTGTCAGCTAGTTCTTCATGTACACTTTGCAACTTATTTTCCCTTGCCCCCCATTTTTTACACATCAGATCTACATTTACTCTTGCCAAAATATTGAATAAAACCAATGCTACTGAAGAAGTTTAGCTCTGCATTGCTCTTGTCAGTGCCTTTTGCCTGTATGTTGTATTTACATTTGTACTCTGCATCTTAAGTTAAATAATCGCCACTTGTTCCTATATTTTCACATATATATTTGCTCTTAACAAAATGTAGAATAAAGGCAATGCTCTTGAAGAAGAGTCTGTGGTAAACTTCTTGAATTGCCCCCCCCCCCCATCAATATGCACAAGGGCTTTATAGAGCCAGTCTTCACTACTAATGTAAGTTTGTCCTCCTCGAGCCTTCAAACTTTGTTGTGTATGTTTGGATAGCTATGAGTGCAAATGTTGTTTATTTTTGTCATCTGCATCAAATTGCTTGTTCAAAGTTTATAATGAAGAAGTACATAAACATAAGTTTGTCCTTCTCAATTTCAGTCTTTAGTTGTACAACCTAGTTCCTTATTCATACCATGTAAATTAAACTAAACATAGCAAGTTATCTTCTTTAGCACTGCATGTATACTTGTGTTCTTGATCTGTAATCCAGTGGTGTGGTGAAACTACCAACTCCAGCACAATGTCATATCCTGCTATGTCTCAACCATGAACAATGCCATATTATATTAATGTTATTTAAATCATGTCTCTTTATTTACCAATCTGAAATGGTATAAATTGACAGTACACTCACCATTCATGCTTATACGTTGTTTAGCACTACATGTATGCTTGTGTTCTTGATCTGTAATCCAGTGGTATGGTGAAGCTGGCCGCTCCTGCACAATGCCATTTCCTGCCGTCTTAACTATGAACAATGCCTATTATGTTAATGCTATTATAAACCGTGTCTCTTTATTTCTGACAAAGAAATGAGATGAATTGACAGCGCTGATGCTTATACGTGCAAAACATGTTATCTACCTACTTGTTTCTCTTTCAGGGTGACAGCACTGATGCTAGGAAGAACTGCCACAATGATAGTGAGACGAACCCATTGTTTGTCCCGACACAAGCTCGATGAAGTCGCCGCCTGAATCTGTTCGACTTCTTCAGTCTGAAATTCAAGCAGAAAGACATGCTTCCGCTCAAATCCAACTGGAACTCCAATCTCTATGCAAGATTAACCATAAGTACAGGACGTCTATTGATGCTATGCAGCTTGAGTTGGTGGATATAAGCGTCAAACAAGCGCAGTCTCATCAGGTAGCTAAGCTGCTTGTGCTGCAACTCCTGGGCCGGGCTAACCTTTCTTGAACTATGTTGAAGTGCTGTCGGTTCTGTCTATTACTTTGTCGGCCTATTTACTTCCACTAGTGCGACCTGCCTAGTTTATGGAATCTACTATCTAGTTGCCCTTTATTATCACTTGCAGCGAACTTTGATGCCCAGGGGATGTAATATGTTGTAATTTCTTTGTTGTATAGTCTAGGTTTATTCTTCGTCACGATGCTGTAATTTATCTATTGTTTATGCTGTCGTTGCTCTGAGAAAAGGTCATAATCTTCGATCAAAGCGCAATGAGCCAATAGGTTAGGTTTATAAAAAATAATTTCGATACTAAAACTGGCCGGTCGCCAATCGCTAGTACGGGCCGAACCGTGGGCCTACAATCATCTTGGGCCATTAGTTAGGTCTAGACTTAATCTGGCCCACTATTAGTTTTGGGCCTTTAAAAGGCCGAGTAAACCACTGGCCTTAATTGGGCCAGAAAATTAAATAGGCTTTAACAGGTGGAGATCTAGATTGAGCCTTAATTGTGGCGAACAAATCACGGGCCGACAGCAGGCTGTAATATACATCAGCCCATTATTGGCCCATATGTATGATGGGCCATTAATAGGCTGAAATGTTTTCGGGCCTTGGCTGACCCAATTACATGACGGGCGGGAAGCAGGCCGGATGTATAACGGGCCAAAATTAGGCCCAACACTATCAAGGGCCTTTAATGGGCCGATAGGCAGTTTGGGCTAGAATATATCCACGAAGACTACGGGCCGTTAAGAGGCCGAAAGTAACTACGGACCAGAGCAACTCAGGCCTTTAAATGACCGAAAGTGAAACCGGGCCGAAAGAGGCCCATATGTAGACAGGGCCGCTGACAGGCCGAAACTAATATCGGGCCAAACTGTTAAACGGGCCATTAAAAGGCCGAAGAGCAAATCAGGACCCCAATGGGCCCGATGGCACAGTAGCTATTAAAGGGTCGTATTTGTTATGGGCCGTAATTTGGCCCAAGATATGAAAGTCAGTTAATGGGCCGGATCAGATATGGACCGTAATTTGGCCCAATCTATTGCAGGCTATTAACGGGCCGGATCTGATATGGGCCGTAAACTGGCCTAGAATATTGCAGTCCTTTAATAGGTCGTATCTGATGTGGGCCATAATTTGGTCCAGAAAATGTTAAGCTGTTAACGGGCCGACCCATTAGATCTGACGAAATCTTATGGGCCTGTTCCTGGGCCAGCTTTTAAACCTATATGAGCCTCTATTGGGCCGTCCCACGTGTCAATGTTTCATTGGCGACTCTTGTCCAATGGACGGTTGACATCTGTCCCAACGCTGAGCTGACACGTGGATCGTCGGCGAATGAGAATTTTACACGTGGAAAATCGCCGTTGGTCATGGCTGTTAACGGGTTATCGGATCCAAACCTGAACCCGATAGCTTAACGGCGACCCGTTACGGTGGATGCCACGTGTCGGTTACACTTGACGAAATCACTTCTATGACGCGCGATTTATCATCATGGAAGTGGACACTTCCGTGATGATACTTTTGGTAATGTCATGGAACACTTCTACGACAGCACAGGTATGACTATCTTGATTCTGTCATAAAATCGTCATGGATGTACATGCATGACAGAAAACGTGACCTACTGTGACAAACACGTATCATCACGGAAGTGTATTTTTTTGTAGTGATTATTTCTGTAATTAAGTCTCTAGCTCAGCTCGTTCATTGCATGTATATATAATTATCCTCACTATATTATGCATATTGAAGATCGTCGAATGCAAAAGAGGACAAATCTATGACATTGGGTTCATTAGCCCAAATACCGCAAATGAATGGGCGGTGCAAAAGAGAGCCAAAGATACTGAGGATAACTTGCTAAAAGCGTTCCTTCGACATCAAAACAAAAGGGAAATACTCTTTCCTTACAACTTCAAGTGAGTGTTACTGTCTTGTGCATATTCAGTTTCGCTTACTCGAGGTTAAGTGTAATTGATGAGTTATGCATGCGCAGATTCCACTTTATTCTGCTATCCATTAAGCTTGACGGGGCAATAGTAATTGTCTTAAACTCGAGAAGTAAAGAGCAAAAGGAGTGGGCGGACCTGAGTGAAATTCTCCAGAGGTAAATTCAATCATTATCGCACCATATCGGCAACTTTCGTTCATTTCCTGATATCAAGAAATCATTTTCTTTGCCGGGCAGGGTTTGGAAAAAGTTCACTGGAATGGTCCCGGGTCTGAAGAAGGAGCTGCAATTTACCATTACCCTAAAGTAAATAGTACTAGCTAGTTCCGCGCATCTCTCATTGATTCTAGTTTCATCAATACCATTATCATGCTTGATTATCAGTTTGATTGAACTCTATTCTCATAAAGTGCTTGTGGCAGGCACCCGGGACTAATTTATGTGGATACTACATTTGCGAGTTCATTCACCACTCGACCTCTGAGCGGGGCTTATCTGACAAACAACTTGAAGTACATCAACAATATTGACAATTTTATTTTATTACCATCAATTGTGTTGAGTTTCATTCATATATATGTATTGACCCCCTTCTTTAAATTAGATCTGGGAGAAGCGGCTCGAACTCCTACCTCATGATCGCATACGAGCAATTCAAGAGGAATTGGCGGGATTCTTTCTTGACCACGTCATAGCTGAAAACGGAAAGTACCATCAGGAAGTGCAAATGGATTTTGGTGCATGATGTCAGGGATCGTAAGAGATGTTATATTGTATATATGTTGTAGCATCGGATAGATATACGAAAACTCGTTGTTCGACCATGCACGGAGAAAGAGAGGTTAAGATATACCAATCCTACCATAAGAATCTTGATTTCTAGCCTTCCCCAAGTTGCTTTCCACTCAAATCATCTTTCCACCATATCCAAATATGTGAGAGAGAGTTGAGTGTTGGGGAGACTATCATTTGAAGCACAAGAGCAAGGAGTTCATCATCAACACAACATCTATTACCTTTTGGAGAGTGGTGTCTCCTAGATTGGTTAGGTGTCGCTTGGGAGCCTCCGACAAGATTGTGGAGTTGAACCAAGAAGTTTGTAAGGGCAAGGAGATCGCATACTTCGTTAAGATCTACCCGAGTGAGGCAAGTCTATCGTGGGCGATGGCCATGGTGGGATAGACAAGGTTGCTTCTTTGTGGACCCTTTGTGGGTGGAGCCCTCCGTGGACTCGCACAACCGTTACCCTTCGTGGGTTGAAGTCTCCATCAACGTGGATCTATGATAGCACCACCTATCGGAACCATGCCAAAAAATCTCCGTGTCTTCATTGCGTTTGCACACTACAATCCCATCCCTTTACTTTCTTGCAAATAGCATGCTTTCCTCTTTCCGCTGCATATACTATTGCTATGCTTGCTTGAAATGTATTGTGAATGCTTAAACTTGTGCTAAAACTCCACCTCAACTTGAACAACTTAAAAATTGCTACTTTTACTTGTTGAGGGTCTAATCACCCCCCCCCCCCTCTAGAGCCCTCTTCTCGATCCTTTCAGTATTCTAGAAGACTTGATCTCTCGGCTCAAATATGGGGTGTTTTGGTACCTCTGAGCCAGGGAGCCACAGCTTTATAGACAATGACATTACCATCAGCGTCTGTCTTCTTCTTAAAGATCCATTTGTTCTCAATGGCCTGCCGGTCATCGGGCAGGTCCTCCAAAGTCCATACTTTGTTCTCATACATGGATCCTATCTCGGATTTCATGGCCTCGAGACATTTGTCGGAATTCGGGTTCATCATTGCTTCTTCATAGTTCGTAGGTTCGCCATTGTCTAACAACATGACTTCTAGGACAGGATTACCGTACCACTCTGGTGCGGAATGTACCCTGGTTGATCTACGAAGTTCAGTAGCATCTTGATCCGAAGTTTCATGATCATCGTCATTCGCTTCCTCTCCGGGTGGTGTAGGCATCATGGGAACTTCTTTCTGTGATGAGCTACTCTCCAATTCGAGAGGAGGTACGATTACCTCATCAAGCTCTACTTTCCTCCCACTCACTTCTTTCGAGAGAAACTCCTTTTCTAGAAAGGACCCATTCTTGGCAAGAAAGATCTTGCCCTCGAATCTATGATAGAAGGTATACCTAATGGTCTCTTTAGGGTATCCTATGAAGATGCACTTTTCCACTTTGGGTTCGAGCTTATCAGGCTGAAGCCTTTTGACATAAGCGTCGCATCCCCAAACTTTAAGAAACAATAGCTTAGGTTTCTTGCCAAACCATAATTCATTTGGTGTCATCTCAAAGGATTTAGATGGTGCCCTATTTAAAGCGAATGTGGCTGGCTCTAATGCATAACCCCAAAACGATAGTGGCAAATCGGTAAGAGACATCATAGAACTCACCATATCCAATAAAGTATGATTACGATGTTCGGACACACCATTACGCTGTGGTGTTCCAGGTGGCATGAGTTGTGAAACAACTCCACATTGTCTTAAATGCGCGCCAAACTCGTAACTCAAATATTCGCATCCATGATCAGATCGTAGAAACTTTATTTGCTTGTTACGATGATTCTACACTTCATTATGAAATTTCTTAAACTTTTCAAATGTTTCAGATTTTTGTTTCATCAAGTAAATATACCCATATCTACTCAAATCATCTGTGAAGGTAAGAAAATAACGATATCCACCGCGTGCTTCAACACTCATCGGACCACATACAATGGTATGTATTATTTCCAATATGTCACTTTCCCGCTCCATCGTACCGGAAAACGGGGTTTTAGTCATCTTGTCCATAAGGCATGGTTCACATGTTTTAAATGATTCATAATCAAGTGATTCCAAAAGTCCATCAGCATGGAGTTTCTTCATGCGCTTTACACCAATATGACTTAAGCGGCAGTGCCACAAGTATGTGGTTCTATCATCATTAACTTTGCAACTTTTGGCATCAATATTATCAATATGTGTATCACTACGATCGAGATTCAACAAGAATAAACCATTCACAAGGGATGCATGACCATAAGAGATATTATCCATATAAATAAAACAACCATTATTCTCTAACTTAAATGAATAACCATCTCACAATAAAAAGATCCAGATATAATGTTCATGCTTAATGCAGGCACCAAATAACAATTACCAGGTTTAAAACTAATCCCAAAGGTAGATGTAGAGGAAGCGTGCCGACGGCGATCACATCAACCTTGGAGCCATTTCCAATGTGCATTGTCACCTCGACCTTAGCTAGTCTCCGTTTATTCTGCAACTCCTGTTTTGAATTACAAAGATTAGCAACCTAACTAGTATCAAATACCCAGGCGCTACTACGAGCCTTCTTATCTGCCAAGTGCTTGGGGCAGTTCTGCTTCTAGTGTCTATTCCCCTTGCAATAGAAGCACTCAGTCTCAGGTTTGAGTCCAGCCTTGGGTTTCTTCATGGGAGCAGCAACTGGTTTGCCATTCTTCTTGAAGTTCCCTTTCTTTCCCTTGCCTTTCTTCTTGAAACTGATGGTCTTGTTGACCATCAACACTTGAGATGCTCTTTCTTGATTTCTACCTCTGCGGCCTTAAGCATTGCGAAGAGCTCAGGGTTCGTCTTCTCCATCCCTTCATATTATAGTTCATCATGAAACCCTTGTAGCTTGGTGGAAGTGACTGAAGAACTTTGTCAATTGCTACTTCATTCGAAAGATTAACTCCCAACCGATTCAAGTGGTTGAAGTACCCAGACATTTTGCGTACGTGCTTGCTAATGGAGCTGTTCTCCTCCATCTTGCAGCTAAAGAACTTGTTGGAGGCGTCATACCTCTCGACCCGAGCATGAGCTTGAAATACCAATTTCAGCTCCTGGAACATCTCATATGCTCTGTGGTGCTCAAAATGTCTTTGGAGTCCTGGTTCTAAGACGTATAGCATGGCACACTGAACTATCGAGTAGTCATCAACTCCAGTCTGCCAGATGTTCATAGCATCTACAGTCAAGGGAGCGGGTGGCACACCTAACGGTGCATCAAGGACATAAGCCTTCTGTGTAGCAGTGAGGATAATCCTCAAATTTCGAACCCAGTCCACATAGTTGCTTCCATCATCTTTCAACTTAGCTTTCTCTAGGAACACATTAAAACTCAGGGGAGCTACAACGCGAGCCATTGATCTACAACATTAATTTGCAAAGACAATTAGACTATGTTCATGATAACTGGTTCAGTTAATTAAATTACTAGTGAACTCCCACTTAAATCAACATTCCTCAAGTTTTCTGAGTGTTACATGGTCCAAATCAACTACCCATGTCTGATCATCACGTGAGATGGGGTCATCATCAATGGTGAACATCTTCATGTTGACCATATCTGCTATATGACTCATGTTGGACCTTTCGGTCCTTCGTGTTCCGAGGCCATGTCTATACATGCTAGGCTCATCAAGTTTAACCCAAGTATTCTGCATATGCAAAACTGGCTTACACCCATTGTATGCGAATGAAGAGTCTATCACACCCGATCATCATGAGGTTCTCCGAAATGACGAACTTTCGCAATGGTGCATACTTAGGGAGAACACATTTTATCTTGAAGTTAAGTGAAGGGATTATCTTATAATGCTACTGTTGTCCTAAGCAAAATAAGATGCATAGAAAGATAAACATCACATGCAATCAATATATGTGACATGATATGGCCATTATAATCTTGTGCTTTTGATCTCCATCTCCAAAGCACCGGTATGATCTCCATAGTCACCGGCATGACACCATGATCTCCATCATTGTGCCATCAAGTGGTTGTCTCAGCCAACTATTGCTTCTACGACTATTTCTAACGCATACCGATAAAGTAAAGCAATTAGATGGCATTTAATAATCGACACGCAGGTCATACAATAAATTAAAGACAACCCTATGGCTCCTGCCGACTGCTGTACTTATCAACATGCAAGTCGTGAACGTATTACAAAACATGATCATCTCATACATCAACATATATGACATCATGTTTTGGCCATACCACATCACAACATGCCCTGCAAAAACAAGTTAGACGTCCTCTACTTTGTTGTTGCAATTTTTACGTGGCTGATAGGGCAAACTATAAGAACTGTTCTTATCTACACAAAACTACAATGGTGATATACAAGTTGCCTTTTAACCTTCTACAAGGACCACCGTTATCAAATCAGATTTAATTGAAGTGAGAGAGACAGACACCCGCAAAGCCACTTTTATGCAATCCAAGTTGCATGTTAGTTAGTGGAACCGATCTCTTTTACGTGGACAGGTAAGGTTGGTCTGAGCCGCTTCATCCCACAATACCGCCGAATCCAAATAAAACAAAGGAAGTAAGCAATTTGAACATCAACGGCCACAACTACATTATGTTCTACTCGTGCATATCGTCTGCGCATAGACCTCTAGCTCATGATGCCACTGATGGGGAGCGTTGCATGAAAATCAATTTTTTTCCTATGAACACCCAAGATCTAATCTAGGAGATGCATAGCAACAAGAGGGGAGTGCGTCTATGTACCCTCGTAGACCGAAAGCGGAAGTGTATTTAATGCGGCTGATGTAGTCCTACTCTTCGTGATCCAATCACGATCCAACCGATCTAGTGTCGAACGGACAACACCTCCAAGTTTAGCACATGTGCGGCTTGGTGACATTTCCTCCTCCTTAATCCAGCAAGAGAAGGTGGAGAAGTAGATGGGATCACAACCAGCACGACGGCGTCGTGGTGATGGTGGTGGTGGAGTCGGAATACCGGCAGGGCTTTGCTAAGCGCTACGCAGGTGTGTAGTTTGTCTGGAGGTAGAGAGGGGGTAGTGGGGCTGTGGTGTGCCTTTGGTGCACCCTCACCTCAATATATAGGTGTGGAGGGGCTAGGAGTCTAGCCCTTCTCGTCCTAGGGCTTGCACCAAGGGGGAGGAATTGGACTCCTAGTCCTTCTCCATCATGTCCTAGCCACATGGGCCTTAAGAGGCTGGTGCGCCTGTCCCATGGAGGCCAGGGCATCCCCCTTCAGCCCATACTGGCCTATGGGATGTGGTGGAAACCTTTGTGGACTTTCGAACTCCTCCAGAATCCCCCGGAACCTTTTGGAAGCTTCCCGGTACAATACCGAAAGAAAAAATCAAACTTTTTCTCGAACCCTGAAAACAACTTTTCATATATAAATCTTTACCTCTCGACATTCTGAAACTCCTCGTGACTTCCGGGATCCCATCCGGGACTCCAAAAAAAATTCGGTTACCAACATCAAATATCCCAATACTACTCTAGCGTCAACGAACGTTAAGCGTGCGACCCTGCGGGTTTGAGAACTTTGTAGACATGACCGAGGCACCTCTCCGGTCTATAACAAAAAGCGGAACCAGCTGGATGCCCATATTGGTTCCTACATATTCCACGAAGATCTTCATCTGTTGAACCACGATGTCGAGGATTCAGTTAATCCTGTATTGAAAGCACAAGTGCTCCCTGGGTGATTTTGGTAATTAATGTCAACATATCTCTTTTTGAGTAATGCTTTTATCTAGTGTATTTCAGACAAGTTCAACAATGGCGTGGAAAGGACAAGAGGATGTGGAACCCCTTCAAGGTGTCTAGGACATGCATTGGCTAAAGCTCAAGACTCTTCATTTCTATTTAAGTGATACAAGATCACATTGAGTCCATAGGAAAGCCAATACTATTAAAAGGGAATGAGGTGTTGCTTAATGGCTTGCTTGCTCAAAGTGCTTAGTGATATTGCTCCAAAGCCCTCAATCACTTTCTCATTCCAAATATGTCAAAATCCTAAACTCCACCTCGACCCCACCGATTCTTTCTATCCGGCGCCACCGAGTTCATATGACATAGCCACTACCAGAAACCCTAACAGTTCGGTCACACCGATACGGATCTCGGTCTCACCAAGATGGCCTTGCAAACTCTTTGTTGCGTGTTGCAATTATTTCGGTCCCACTGAAATTGCGATCGGTCACACCGAGTTGGCTTGACATTTTCTCTGTTGCCTTATTGCTTCACTTTCGTCTCACCGAGTTGATGTTTGCCCTAAGCCCCAGCACATCGGTCCCACCGAGTTGTTCTAGTCGGTCCCACCGAGATTCCTAATGTTCACATTTTGAACTAAATCGGTCTCACCGAGTTCCTCTATTCGGTCTGACCGAGTTGGGTCAAATGTGTGTAACGGTTGGATTTTGTGTGGAGGCTCTATATACCCCTCCACCCCCTTCTCCATATGTGAGAGAGCCATCAGAACGTGCCTACACTTCCAGCATACATTTTCTGAGAGAGAACCACCTACTCATGTGTTGAGATCAAGATATACCAATCCTACCAGAAGAATCTTGATTTCTAGCCTTCCCCAAGTTGCTTTCCACTCAAATCATCTTTCCACCAT
Organism: Thinopyrum elongatum; assembly: GCA_011799875.1. Classification (NCBI taxonomy): domain Eukaryota; kingdom Viridiplantae; phylum Streptophyta; class Magnoliopsida; order Poales; family Poaceae; genus Thinopyrum; species Thinopyrum elongatum. The sequence goes on along the minus strand of CM022303.1, from coordinate 157,262,728 downwards.
ATTCAAATCTGTGAGAGAGAGTTGAGTGTTGGGGAGACTATCATTTGAAGCACAAGAGCAAGGAGTTCATCATCAACACAACATCTATTACCTTTTGGAGAGTGGTGTCTCCTAGATTGGTTAGGTGTCGCTTGGGAGCCTCCGACAAGATTGTGGAGTTGAACCAAGAAGTTTGTAAGGGCAAGGAGATCGCCTACTTCGTGAAGATCTACTCGAGTGAGGCAAGTCCTTCGTGGGCGATGGCGATGGTGGAATAGACGAGGTTGCTTCTTCGTGGACCCTTCGTGGGAGGAGCCCTCCGTGGACTCACGCAACCGTTACCCTTCGTGGGTTGAAGTCTCCATCAACGTGGATGTACGATAGCACCACCTATCGGAACTACGCCAAAAATTTCCGTGTCATCATTGCGTTTGCGCACTCCAATCCCATCCCTTTACTTTCTTGCAATTAGCATGCTTTACTCTTTCCGCTGCTCATACTCTTGTCATGCTAGCTTGAAATGTATTGTGAATGCTTAAACTTGTGCTAAAACTCCACCTTAACTTGAACAACTTAAAAATTGGTACTTTTACTTGTTGAGGGTCTAATCACCACCCCTCTAGACCCCTCTTCTCGATCCTTTCATGTATGCAATTCCCTTTGTCCGGCGATATGTTACTTGCCCGAGATTCGATCATCGGTATCTCCATACCTAGTTCAATCTCATTACTGGCAAGTCTCTTTACTCATTCTGTAATACAAGATCCCGTGACTAAACTCATTAGTCACATGAAGCTTCTTGTGATGTTGTATTACCAAGAGAGCCCAGAGATATCTCTCCGTCACACGGAGCGACAAATCCCAGTCTCGATCCATGCAACCCAATAGACACGTTCGAAGATACTTGTAGAGCACCTTTATGATCACCCAATTATGAAGTGACGTTTGATGGCACACAAGGTATTCCTCCGGTGTCCAAGAGTGACATGGTCTTATGGTCTAAGGAACATATACTTGACATGAAGAAAGCTGTAGCAAATAACTAAGCGATACGATCGTTACTAAGCTTACGGTTGGGTTTGTGCATCACATCATTCTCCTAATGATGTGATCCCATTATCAGATGACAACTCATGTCTATGGTTAGGAAACCTTAACCATCTTTGACGAACGAGCTAGTCTAGTAGAGGCTCACTACGGACACGGTGTTGTCTATGTATTTACACTTGTATTTAAGTTTTTAGTCAATACAATTCTAGCATGAATAATAAACATTTATCATGAATGGAAAATATGATAATAACCAATTTATTATTGCCTCTAGGACATATTCCTAACAGTCTCCCCTAACCATGCATCTTCCCAGAATCTAGTCGTGTTACCATTGCCAATAATGAATTTCACCCTATGAAAAAGGTTTCTTTCACCCCCATTAACCCATTCCAAAATGGCGAATCATTAGGTCTAGCGGTAACCTAGGCCAAAGTCTTGGATTGTAGGTACTTATTACGCAGAATTTTTACCCATGTTCCCTCAGTCTCAAAAGAGAATCTAAATAACCATTTACTTAGGAGACACTTATTTTTAACTTCTAAGTTCTCGATCCTAACCCACCTTGGTCTATGGGCCTGCAAATGATATCCCATCTGGCCAATATGTATTTCTTATTAACCTCATCAGATTGCCAGAGAAAGCGAGATCGATAAAAATCTAATCTTTTCCGTACCGCTACCGGTACATCAAAGAATGATATAAGGAACATCGGCAAACTAGTAAGAACTGAGTTAATTAACACTACCCGACCTCCATAAGACATAAGTTTTCCTTTCCAACAACTTAGTCTTTTTTTCAAATCGATTTTCTATACACTTCCACTCCTTATTTGATAATTTGTGGTGGTGAATTGGAATCCCTAAGTAACTGAACGGTAGGGACCCCATTTCACACCCGAACAATTGTCTGTAAGCATCTTGTTCCTCTTTGGCTCTCCCAAAGCAGAACAACTCACTTTTGTTGAAATTCATTTTGAGTCCCGACAATTGTTCGAATAAGCAAAGTACTAATTTCATATTTCTAGCCTTTGCGAGATCATGTTCCATGAAAAGAATTGTGTCATCCGCGTATTGTAGTATGGACCCCCCCTCCCACCCACCACATCCACAATATGCGGAATTAGCCCTCCTACTTGGCCATTCTCTTTAGCCCGACCAATAAGAATTGCCAACATGTCTGCTACAATGTTGAACAAGAAAGGAGACATCGGGTCTCCTTGTCTTAAGCCCTTATGCGTCTGGAAATAATGACCTATGCCATTCTCGACTGATAAGTTGTGCAATAAGGCTGTGACGTTCTGTGGCCACTTCTTATATTTTGTTTGGTCTTTAGATCTTCAGTTCTTTGGAACTGGTTAATGTTAACGTGGCTGCTAACTAGACTTGGACACGTTGTAACTTATTTTTCGAGAATATATGCCGAGCACCCTCTTAGAGCTCTCGGCAAAGACCCCCCCAACTCATAGAACCGTCGAACGCAAACAGTCATACCATGTGGCATCTATTTGCCGTGTTTGGCTCCCAACGTATGCTATTTTTGCCGAGTGTACTTCCTTCGCCGTGTGCTTTGCTGCTTTGACTCGGCAACAACATCTCGTTGCCGTGTGCTGGACTTTGCCGAATATGACTCTTAGCGTATATATCTTTGCCGAGAGACCATGGTTTGACTCTCGGCGTAGATGATTTTTCCAGTAGTAGTGAAGAGAAATCTGTCGTTCACTTATGTATATTAAAATACAAACAAATGGTATAAAGAAATCATTGATGCCTCAAACTTGGAGTAGAAGCTCCATTTGGATACATGCAAGGCATGAGCCTTTTATGACTAATCCTTGATATTTCTCTTATAATTATATGTCTTGGATCTATACTTGTACCCTTGCATGTTATCTAAACCTTGTAGGTACTTGGATGAGCCCAAATCTATGAGATTGCAAGTCACTCACATCTTGAGCAACCTCTACATCACCAAGTCCCAATGATATGGTTGTTGAATACAAGGAAGCATGAACTCACTCAACATATCCTTTTACAATTTCAATATATCAAATATCATTTGGTATCAAGTTTCATGATTGTCATTTTGGATACACAAGTGCTCTTCCTTGCAAGACTAACCCATGTAGGGAGATGAACTCAAACTACTAATGGTGCTCCAACCTCTTGATGAACAACATCAACCTTGAGCACCCAACACAAGTTCAACTACATGATCAAGATCAACATCACAACCCAAGGTATGTAATCCCACCTCAGAGAAGCTTTGCTCCAAGTCATGAGCTAAAGCAACTCAACAAGGTGTGAATACATCAAAATGCGTAAACAAAAAATGGTAACCCCATTTTGAGCTTAAACGATGAGTATGACCTATGATCAAGTGATCTCACTTGACTCCTAAGTCAATATACTCTAACATAGGTGACTTTGTCGCTGACCCTTTCTAGATGAAGTTCTCTAGTGTTCTTTTGCTCAGTTGCTGTTTGTATTTGCATATTTTTCTTGCTATTTTGTCTCTCTCTCTAAATCAAAAAAAAACTTCATCTAGATCTCTTTTCTGCCTTTCTTCTGTGACCCTGTTGTAAATTCATTGCAAATCCTTTAATTAATTCCTTGCAAATCTTTGTGAAATTTCATTTGCTAAGTGAGCTGAGATGACAAAATCTTTACTCTGTGTTGAACTCGGTCCCTCCAATTCAATCCTATCGGCTCGACCGAAATACAAGGTCTCCTTGTGGATAGTTCATCGGTACAACCGACATGGACTAACTTGGTCGCACCGATAAGTACCTTCTGTGACTCTGTCATTTCGGAGCCACCGATGAAAAACACATCGGCGTCACCGATTTCAACCCTGAGAAAATATTTTGCCATTTCTTTTTGTCTATTTTCTTTATCTCCACTCAATGATTCTTCCCTCTATCAGCATCACAAACTACCTGCTGCTTTGTAGTGACTCTCAAGGACCACACCTATTTGACTCATGATCCAGAAGTGCCCTTCTTGGAAATTGATGTCAAAGAGGGACAGAGAGAACATCAAAGCTTATCAAATGAGCACATCTAAGCTCTTCTACAGATGCTTGATATCAAAGAGGAGAGAAGTAACATGTCTTTAAGAGGGGAAAGACATGTCAATATGTTTGATCTTAGCTATTGCTAAAATTCTTGTTGATCTGATTTTGGTTGATGTTACCCTATCTTGCTCTGATTTTATTTCACCCTACCTTCTACCATTATCCAATATCAGATTCAGGGGGAGAAAGAGTCCATGTCTAAGGGGAGAAAAATCTTTGGAATTCATTGCACATCTTTAAATCTTTGGGGACATGTTATATCTAAATGAAGTACCCAGTACTCACCCATTACATGTCATCCCAGTCTTGGTACTCTTGTGGTTCCTTAACATGCTTTATTAGAAGTGTTCTTGTGTTATCTAACCCTGTTTTCTCAAGTCCACTCTTTCCAAAGTCAGCTCAAGACCACAAGGTAAGTATATGCATCACACTCATGTGCATGATGATCTCTTGCTGATGTACATATTGTTTGCAAAAGGGATTCATAAACATGGAGGTACACTTCTTAACCATATCATTTGCTCTGATGCATATAGCCAAGATACACGTAACTCTTTGCTTGCTCTGTCATGATAATGCACTCACATGCTCTTATAGTCTATCTTCACATGATTGCATACATGTAGGGGGAGCTTATGCATGTTACATGTCTTTCCAAAGCTTTACCTACTACCCCTCATATCATTTACCTAAAGCTTTGATGTATGTTGTCATCAATTACCAAAAAGGGGGAGATTGAAAGCACAAGTGCTCCCTGGGTGATTTTGGTAATTAATGTCAACATATCTCTTGTTGGACTAATGCTTTTATCTAGTGTATTTCAGACAAGTTCAACAATGGCGTGGAAAGGACAAGAGGATGTGGAACCCCTTCAAGGTGTCTAGGACATGCATTGGCTAAAGCTCAAGACTCTTCATTTCTATTTTAGTGATCCAAGATCACATTGAGTTCATAGGAAAGCCAATACTATTAAAAAGGGATGAGGTGTTGCTTAATGGCTTGCTTGCTCAAAGTGCTTCGTGATATTGCTCCAAAGCCCTCAATCACTTTCTCATTCCAAATATGTCAAAATCGTAAACTCCAACTCGGCCCCACCGATTCTTTCTATCCGGCGCCACCGAGTTCATATGACATAGCCACTGCTAGAAACCCTAACAGTTCGGTCACACCGATACGGATCTCGGTCTCACCGAGATGGCCTTGCAAACTCTCTATTGCCTGTTGCAATTATTTCGGTCCCACCGAAATTGCGATCGGTCACACCGAGTTGGCTTGTAATTTTCTCTGTTGCCTTATTGCTTCACTTCGGTCTCACCGAGTTCATGCAATCGATGCCACCGAGTTGATGTTTGCCCTAAGCCCTAGCACATCGGTCCCACCAAGTTGTTCCAGTTGGTCCCACCAAGATTCCTAATGTTCACATTTTGAACTAAATCGGTCTCACCGAGTTCCTCTATTCGGTCTAACCGAGTTGGGTCAAATGTGTGTAACGGTTGGATTTTGTGTGGAGGCTATATATACCCCTCCACCCCCTTCTCCATATGTGAGAGAGCCATCAGAACGTGCCTACACTTCCAGCATACATTTTCTGATAGAGAACCACCTACTCATGTGTTGAGATCAAGATATACCAATCCTACCACAAGAATCTTGATTTCTAGCCTTCCCCAAGTTGCTTTCCTCTCAAATCATCTTTCCACAATATCCAAATCTATGAGAGAGAGTTGAGTGTTGGGGAGACTATCATTTGAAGCACAAGAGCAAGGAGTTCATCATCAACACAACATCTATTGCCTTTTGGAGAGTGGTGTCTCCTAGATTGGTTAGGTGTCGCTTGGGAGCCTCCGACAAGATTGTGGAGTTGAACCAAGAAGTTTGTAAGGGCAAGGAGATCACATACTTCGTGAAGATCTACCCGAGTGAGGCAAGTCCTTCGTGGGCGATGGCCATGGTGGGATAGACAAGGTTGCTTCTTCATGGACCCTTCGTGGGTGGAGCCCTCCGTGGACTCGCGCAACCGTTACCCTTCATGGGTTGAAGTCTCCATCAACGTGGATGTACGATAGCACCACCTATCGGAACCACGCCAAAAATCTCCGTGTCATCATTTCGTTTGCACACTCTAATCCCATCCCTTTACTTTCTTGCAATTAGCATGCTTTACTCTTTCCGTTACTCATACTCTTGTCATGCTAGCTTGAAATGTATTGTGAATGCTTAAACTTGTGCTAAAACTCCACCGTAACTTGAACAACTTAAAAATTGCCACTTTTACTTGTTGAGGGTCTAATCACCCCCTCTCTAGACCCCTCTTCTCGATACTTTCAATTGGTATTAGAGCTTTGGTCTCCATTGCTTTGGTTTAATCACCATTGGAGGAATATGGATGAGTCTACGATTGGGAGTATTAGATGTAGAGTGCCTATACTTGATGGAGATTTCTATAGTTCTTGGAAGAATGATATGCTTGAGATTTTCAATGAATATGATTTGAACAAGTATATTACTAGCCCTTATGTGCCCCCCATTTATCCTTTGCATCCTACCCCCGATGAGTATCTTGACATGACCCGCAATCTTAGAACTGTTGATCTTATCATGAGAGGATTGCCTAGAAATTTGCTTGTATGCTTGCCTACATTTGAATGTGCTTATACTATATGGAAATATCTTGAGGAATGCTTTCCAAACTATTCCTTGAAAAATCTAGATGAGATTCTTCAAAAGTCCATTGCTTTTCATAAAATGAATCCTAGTGATCCTAAATTTGATAATTGTCTATTTGAGCTCCGTGACCTTATGCATGCCAAAGGAGATGTTGGAGTCATTAGTAGCATCATCTCACAAATTATTAGAATTCATAAACATGCACATTGTCATGGTCATAAATTTAATGAATCACTCTCTCTAGGTGATGATCATTCACATGATGATGTTGAACATGGATATTATGATGAGGATGATGATAGTAACTTTGATCTTGATGAGTCGATGAGACACATTGGTCTTATGGCTAACCTTCGTGGTTACATGGCCGGAGGAAAGGAATGGGTTCTTGATAGTGGATGTACTGATCATATGACCGGAGATAAGGACATGTTTCGTGAGCTTGCTGAGAACGACGGTCCCCGCAAGTATGTCACTTTTGGTGATAACTCCAAGGGTAAGGTAGTTGGCCTTGGTAAGGTGGCCATCTCCCATGATAGCTCTATCCAAAATGTTATGCTCGTTGAATCTCTTGGCTACAATTTACTTTCCGTATCTAGACTAGCTGACTTCGGTTTCAATGTTCTATTTACTGAAGTAGATCGCCAAGTGTTTCGAAGAGATAATCATAATATGGCCTTTACCGGTATTCGTAGAGGTGATCTATATATTGTTGATTTCACTAAGAGTGCTCAACCTCGTACTTGCTTAATTGCTAAATCTTCTAAAGGTTGGTTATGGCATAGAAGGTTAGGTCACGTGGGCATGCGAAATCTTGATAAGCTTATTAAAGGTGATCACATCCTTGGTGTTAAAGATGTCATATTTGACAAGGATAGACTTTGCAGTGCTTGTCAAGCAGGAAAACAGGTTGGAGGAAGTAATCTCGTGAAGAACATCATGACCACGAGAAGACCGCTTGAGCTACTTCAGATGGATCTTTTCGGTCCCAACGCCTACAAGAGTCTCGGTGGTAACTCGTTCGGTTTGGTCATTGTTGACGATTTTTTAATATTTACATGGGTGTTCTTTCTTGATGATAAATCGCAGGTCCAAAAGATCTTCAAGAACTTTGCTAGGAAGGCCCAAAACCAATTTGAAGTGAAGATCAAGAAGGTTCGAAGCGACAATGGAACGGAGTTCAAGAATACCAATGTGGATACCTTTCTTGACGAAGAAGGGATTTCACATGAGTTCTCGTCTACGTACACACCTCAACAAAATGGAGTTGTTGACAGGAAGAACCGGACACTTATTGAGATGGCAAGAACGATGCTTGATGAATACAAGACACCAAAACACTTTTGGGCGGAAGCGGTTGAGACAGCTTGTCGTGCCACGAATCGATTATATGTTCACAAGCTTCTCGGCAAGACGGCATACGAGCTTCTCACCGGTAGCAAACCCCAAGTTGGATACTTTCGAGTATTTGGCTCAAAGTGCTACATTCTTGATAAGCATCGTCGTTCAAAATTTGCCGCTAAATCTCATGAAGGTTTCCTACTCGGTTATGGCTCAAACTCTCACACATACCGTATCTACAACAATTTCACCCGAAAGGTTGAAGAGACAGTAGATGTGAAGTTTGATGAATCTAACGGCTCGCAAGTAGAGCAATTGCCAATTGATGTAGGAGACAAAGATCCTTCGGAAGCAATTCAAGACTTGTCTATTTGCAAGATTCGCCCAATGGAGGTGAAGGAGAGTACTTTGTCCATTCAAGTGGAAGCCTCAACTTCACATCAAGGTGAACCACAAGTTGACTTGGAGGCATCCACAAGTGGAACACGTCAAGACGGAGGAAATGAGGAAGTGCAACAAGATGAACCACATCGACCTCCCTCTCCACCTCCACAAGAGAATGACAACACCAACAATAATGAAGAAGGAGTAGAAGAAGAAGATGAAGAGGATGTTTCACCCCAACCCAAACAAAAGCTCTCACGAGTTAGAGCAAGAGTCACAAGAGACCATCCCATTGAACAAATCTTCGATGATATTCAAACCGGGAGAATTACTCGCTCTAAAAGTCTTTTGGCTAACTTTTGTGAACACTACTCATTCATTTCTAGTATTGAACCTATGAAGGTTGAAGAAGCTCTTGAGGATCCGGATTGGGTGAACGCTATGCATGAAGAGCTACACAACTTCGAGAGGAATCAAGTGTGGACATTGGTTGAAAAGCCCGACGACAAGCACAATGTCATTGGAACCAAATGGGTGTTTTGGAATAAGCAAGATGAAGATGGACAAGTTGTACGCAACAAGGCCCGTCTCCTCGCCCAAGGCTACATTCAAGTCGAAGCTATGGACTATGGTGAGACATATGCCCCCATTGCTAGACTTGAGTCCATACGCATCTTACTTGCTTATGCCAATCACCATGACATCACTTTATACCAAATGGACATTAAAAGTTCTTGTCGTAATGGAGAAATTGAGGAGGAAGTGTATGTTAAACAACCTCCCGGCTTTGTAAATCCTAAGAAACCTAATCATGTCTACAAACTTCACAAAGCTCTTTATGGTCTTAAACAAGCTCCTAGAGCATGGTATAAATGTTGACCAAGTTCCTTATTGAAAAAGGCTTTGAAATTGGGAAGATTGATTCTACACTTTTTACTAAAAGGGTTAATGGTGAATTATTTGTGTGCCAAATTTATGTGGATGATATCATATTTGGTTCTACTAACCCCCATTTTAGTGAAAAGTTTGGAAGACTAATGTCAGAGAAGTTTGAGATGTCTATGATGAGTGAACTCAAATTTTTTCCGTGGATTGCAAATCAAGCAAACTAAGGAAGGTACCTTTGTTTCTCAAACAGAGTATACCAAGGACCTTTTCAAGAAGTTCAACATGCAAGAAAGCAAAGGTATGAAAACACCCATGCCTACTAGTGGACATCTTGATTTGACTAAGGATGAGAAACTGGTTGACCAAAAGGTTTACCGCTCTATGATTGGTTCATTGTTATATTTATGTGCCTCCTGTCCCGATATTATGCTAAGTGTGTGCATGTGTGCACAATATTAAGCGGCCCCTAAAGAATGTCATCTTAAGGCCATGAAAAGGATAGTGAGATACTTAATTCACACACCAAACTTTGGCATTTGGTATCCTAAGAAGTCATCTTTTGATCTTGTTGGCTACTCCGATTCGGACTATGCCGGTGACAAGGTTGATAGAAAGTCTACTTCGGGTACTTGTCAATTTCTTGGTAGATCCCTTGTGTCTTGGTCCTCCAAGAAGCAAAACTCGGTATCCTTATCTACTGCCGAAGCGGAATACATTGCCGCCGGATCATGTTGTGCTCAATTACTTTGGATGACCCAAACCCTTAAGGATTATGGGATACATGTGAGACATGTTCCGTTGCTTTGTGATAATGAAAGTGCTATTAAGACTGCTCACAATCCTGTACAACATTCTCGAACTAAGTATATTGAAGTTCGTCATCATTTCATTCGAGATCATGTTGCTAAAGGAGACATCAATCTTAAGCATGTTCGTACCGATAAGCAATTGGCGGATATATTCACCAAACCGCTTGATGAGAAAGTATTTTGCCGTTTGAGAGGTGAATTGAACATCATTGATGCCTCAAACTTGGAGTAGAAGCTCCATTTGAATATATGCAAGGCATGAGCCTTTTATGACTAATCCTTGATATTTCTCTTATAATTATATGTCTTGGATCTATACTTGTACCCTTGCATGTTATCTAAAGCTTGTAGGTACTTGGATGAGCCCAAATCTATGAGATTGCAAGTCACTCACATCTTGAGCAACCTCTACATCACCAAGTCCCTATGATATGGTTGTTGAATACAAGGAAGCATGAACTCACTCAACATATCCTTTGACAATTTCAATATATCAAATTTCATTTGGTATCAAGTTTCATGATTGTCATTTTGGATACACAAGTGCTCTTCCTTGCAAGACTAACCCATGTAGGGAGATGAACTCAAACTACTAATGGTGCTCCCAACTCTTGATGAACAACATCAACCTTGAGCACCCAACACAAGTTCAACTACATGATCAAGATCAACATCACAACCCAAGGTATCTAATCCCACCTCAGAGAAGCTTTGCTCCAAGTCATGAGCTAAAGCAACTCAACAAGGTGTGAATACATCAAAATGCGTAAACAAAAAATGGTAACCCCATTTTGAGCTTAAACGATGAGTATGACCTATGATCAAGTGATCTCACTTGACTCCTAAGTCAATATACTCTAACATAGGTGACTTTGTCACCGACCCTTTCTAGATGAAGTTCTCTAGTGTTCTTTTGCTCAGTTGCTGTTTGTATTTGCATATTTTTCTTGCTATTTTGTCTCTTTCTCTAAATCAAAAAAAAAACTTCATCTAGATCTCTTTTCTACCTTTCTTCTGTGACCCTGTTGTAAATTCATTGCAAATCCTTCAATTAATTCCTTGCAAATCTTTGTGAAATTTCATTTGCTAAGTGAGCTGAGATGACAAAATCTTTACTCTGTGTTGAACTCGGTCCCTCCAATTCAATCCTATCGGCTCGACCGAAATACAAGGTCTCCTTGTGGATAGTTCATCGGTACAACCGACATGGACTAACTCGGTCGCACCGATAAGTACCTTCTGTGACTCTGTCATTTCGGAGCCACCGATGAAAAACACATCGGCGTCACCGATTTCAACCCTGAGAAAATATTTTGCCATTTCTTTTTGTCTATTTTCTTTATCTCCACTCAATGATTCTTCCCTCTATCAGCATCACAAACTACCTGCTGCTTTGTAGTGACTCTCAAGGACCACACCTATTTGACTCATGATCCAGAAGTGCCCTTCTTGGAAATTGATGTCAAAGAGGGACAGAGAGAACATCAAAGCTTATCAAATGAGCACATCTAAGCTCTTCTACAGATGCTTGATATCAAAGAGGAGAGAAGTAACATGTCTTTAAGAGGGGAAAGACATGTCAATATGTTTGATCTTAGCTATTGCTAAAATTCTTGTTGATCTGATTTTGGTTGATGTTACCCTATCTTGCTCTGATTTTATTTCACCCTACCTTCTCCCATTATCCAATATCAGATTCAGGGGGAGAAAGAGTCCATGTCTAAGGGGAGAAAAATCTTTGGAATTCATTGCACATCTTTAAATCTTTGGGGACATGTTATATCTAAATGAAGTACCCAGTACTCACCCATTACATGTCATCCCAGTCTTGGTACTCTTGTGGTTCCTTAACATGCTTTATTAGAAGTGTTCTTGTGTTATCTAACCCTGTTTTCTCAAGTCCACTCTTTCCAAAGTCAGCTCAAGACCACAAGGTAAGTATATGCATCACACTCATGTGCATGATGATCTCTTGCTGATGTACATATTGTTTGCAAAAGGGATTCATAAACATGGAGGTACACTTCTTAACCATATCATTTGCTCTGATGCATATAGCCAAGATACACGTAACTCTTTGCTTGCTCTGTCATGATAATGCACTCACATGCTCTTATAGTCTATCTTCACATGATTGCATACATGTAGGGGGAGCTTATGCATGTTACATGTCTTTCCAAAGCTTTACCTACTACCCCTCATATCATTTACCTAAAGCTTTGATGTATGTTGTCATCAATTACCAAAAAGGGGGGGATTGAAAGCACAAGTGCTCCCTGGGTGATTTTGGTAATTAATGTCAACATATCTCTTGTTGGACTAATGCTTTTATCTAGTGTATTTCAGACAAGTTCAACAATGGCGTGGAAAGGACAAGAGGATGTGGAACCCCTTCAAGGTGTCTAGGACATGCATTGGCTAAAGCTCAAGACTCTTCATTTCTATTTTAGTGATCCAAGATCACATTGAGTTCATAGGAAAGCCAATACTATTAAAAAGGGATGAGGTGTTGCTTAATGACTTGCTTGCTCAAAGTGCTTCGTGATATTGCTCCAAAGCCCTCAATCACTTTCTCATTCCAAATATGTCAAAATCCTAAACTCCACCTCGACCCCACCGATTCTTTCTATCCGGCGCCACCGAGTTCATATGACATAGCCACTACCAGAAACCCTAACAGTTCGGTCACACCGATACGGATCTCGGTCTCACCAAGATGGCCTTGCAAACTCTTTGTTGCGTGTTGCAATTATTTCGGTCCCACTGAAATTGCAATCGGTCACACCGAGTTGGCTTGACATTTTCTCTATTGCCTTATTGCTTCACTTTGGTCTCACCGAGTTGATGTTTGCCCTAAGCCCTAGCACATCGGTCCCACCGAGTTGTTCCACTCGGTCCCACCGAGATTCCTAACGTTCACATTTTGAACTAAATCGGTCTCACCGAGTTCCTCTATTCGGTCTGACCGAGTTGGGTCAAATGTGTGTAACGGTTGGATTTTGTGTGGAGGCTCTATATACCCCTCCACCCCCTTCTCCATATGTGAGAGAGCCATCAGAACGTGCCTACACTTCCAGCATACATTTTCTGAGAGAGAACCACCTACTCATGTGTTGAGATCAAGATATACCAATCCTACCAGAAGAATCTTGATTTCTAGCCTTCCCCAAGTTGCTTTCCAATCAAATCATCTTTCCACCATATCCAAACCTGTGAGAGAGAGTTGAGTGTTGGGGAGACTATCATTTGAAGCACAAGAGCAAGGAGTTCATCATCAACACAACATCTATTACCTTTTGGAGAGTGGTGTCTCCTAGATTGGTTAGGTGTCGCTTGGGAGCCTCCGACAAGATTGTGGAGTTGAACCAAGAAGTTTGTAAGGGCAAGGAGATCGCCTACTTCGTGAAGATCTACTCGAGTGAGGCAAGTCCTTCGTGGGCGATGGCGATGGTGGAATAGACGAGGTTGCTTCTTCGTGGACCCTTCGTGGGAGGAGCCCTCCGTGGACTCGCGCAACCGTTACCCTTCGTGGGTTGAAGTCTCCATCAACGTGGATGTACGATAGCACCACCTACCGGAACTACACCAAAAAATTCCGTGTCATCATTGCGTTTGCGCACTCCAATCCCATCCCTTTACTTTCTTGCAATTAGCATGCTTTACTCTTTCCGCTGCTCATACTCTTGTCATGCTAGCTTGAAATGTATTGTGAATGCTTAAACTTGTGCTAAAACTCCACCTTAACTTGAACAACTTAAAAATTGGTACTTTTACTTGTTGAGGGTCTAATCACCACCCCTCTAGACCCCTCTTCTCGATCCTTTCATGTATGCAATTCCCTTTGTCCGGCGATATGTTACTTGCCCGAGATTCGATCATCGGTATCTCCATACCTAGTTCAATCTCATTACTGGCAAGTCTCTTTACTCATTCTGTAATACAAGATCCCGTGACTAAACTCATTAGTCACATGAAGCTTCTTGTGATGTTGTATTACCAAGAGAGCCCAGAGATATCTCTCCGTCACACGGAGCGACAAATCCCAGTCTCGATCCATGCAACCCAATAGACACGTTCGAAGATACTTGTAGAGCACCTTTATGATCACCCAATTATGAAGTGACGTTTGATGGCACACAAGGTATTCCTCCGGTGTCCAAGAGTGACATGGTCTTATGGTCTAAGGAACATATACTTGACATGAAGAAAGCTGTAGCAAATAACTAAGCGATACGATCGTTACTAAGCTTATGGTTGGGTCTGTGCATCACATCATTCTCCTAATGATGTGATCCCATTATCAAATGACAACTCATGTCTATGGTTAGGAAACCTTAACCATCTTTGACGAACGAGCTAGTCTAGTAGAGGCTCACTAGGGACACGGTGTTGTCTATGTATTTACACTTGTATTTAAGTTTTCGGTCAATACAATTCTAGCATGAATAATAAACATTTATCATGAATGGAAAATATGATAATAACCAATTTATTATTGCCTCTAGGACATATTCCTAACAGTCTCCCCTAACCATGCATCTTCCCAGAATCTAGTCGTGTTACCATTGCCAATAATGAATTTCACCCTATGAAAAAGGTTTCTTTCACCCCCATTAACCCATTCCAAAATGGCGAATCATTAGGTCTAGCGGTAACCTAGGCCAAAGTCTTGGAATGTAGGTACTTATTACGCATAATTTTTACCCATGTTCCCTCAGTCTCAAAAGAGAATCTAAATAACCATTTACTTAGGAGACACTTATTTTTAACTTCTAAGTTCTCGATCCTAACCCACCTTGGTCTATGGGCTTGCAAATGATATCCCATCTGGCCAATATGTATTTCTTATTAACCTCATCAGATTGCCAGAGAAAGCGAGATCGATAAAAATCTAATCTTTTCCGTACCGCTACCGGTACATCAAAGAATGATATAAGGAACATCGGCAAACTAGTAAGAACTGAGTTAATTAACACTACCCGACCTCCATAAGACATAAGTTTTCCTTTCCAACAACTTAGTCTTTTTTCAAATCGATTTTCTATACACTTCCACTCCTTATTTGATAATTTGTGGTGGTGAATTGGAATCCCTAAGTAACTGAACGGTAGGGACCCCATTTCACACCCGAATAATTGTCTGTAAGCATCTTGTTCCTCTTTGCCTCTCCCAAAGCAGAACAACTCACTTTTGTTGAAATTCATTTTGAGTCCCGACAATTGTTCGAATAAGCAAAGTACTAATTTCAAATTTCTAGCCTTTGCGAGATCATGTTCCATGAAAAGAATTGTGTCATCCGCGTATTTAGTATGGGACCCCCTATGGACCACCTCCCCCGCCCCCTCCCCCCCACCACATCCACAAGATGCGGAATTAGCCCTCCTACTTGGCCATTCTCTTTAGCCCGACCAATAAGAATTGCCAACATGTCTGCTACAATGTTGAACAAGAAAGGAGACATCGGGTCCCCTTGTCTTAAGCCCTTATGCGTCTGGAAATAATGACCTATGCCATTCTCGACTGATAAGTTGTGCAATAAGGCTGTGATGTTCTGTGGCCACGTCTTATATTTTGTTTGGTCTTTAGATCTTCAGTTCGTTGGAACTGGTTAATGTTAACGTGGCTGCTAACTAGACTTGGACACATTGTAACTTATTTTTCGAGAATATATGCCGAGCACCCTCTTAGAGCTCTCGGCAAAGACCCCCCCCCCAACTCACAGAACCGTCGAACGCAAACAGTCATACCATGTGGCATCTATTTGCCGTGTTTGGCTCCCAACGTATGCTATTTTTGCCGAGTGTACTTCCTTCGCCGTGTGCTTTGCTGCTTCGACTCGGCAACAACATCTCGTTGCCGTGTGCTGGACTTTGCCGAATATGACTCTTAGCGTATATATCTTTGCCGAGAGCCCATGGTTTGACTCTCGGCGTAGATGATTTTTCCAGTAGTAGTGAAGAGAAATCTGCCGTTCACTCATGTATATTAAAATACAAACAAATGGTATAAAGAAATAACACTGCTTTTGTTTACTGTATATCATAAAACCAGGGCATGAACTTCTACAAGAAACACATGAGAACTAGTATAATCACAAGAATAAACGTGAACAAGGTTTAGCATTTTACGAGTCTGAGAAAAAAGTCCGAGTTGAGCAAAGCTGAACAAATATGAGAACTACAGTAGTATACTATACAGTTTTGTTAATGCACATCTAGATGTGCCATAAGTATTGCACATCTATATCATCTGAAAACAAGCTGCTCCTCCGTCTCGTCGAAAAGGGGTGAGAAGAGAAAAGGGGTGCCTCGTCAGCGCTGTCTTTAGAGAGTTGACCTTAAAGTCCCAGTCATTTTGGGCTCATAACAAATTAAAAGTTGCTCCTGCTACTTAGGCTAGAGCCTTGAGCATTATACAAGGACGCGCTGTAGGAGTAACCCATTGCCTTCTGGGTGGAATTGCCACGACATGGGCATTCTTCTTAGCATAGTTTTAAATAGCCGGCTATAGCTCCGCTATAGCCTTTTTCAGCAGGGTGCCGCTAAATGATCGCCTTCACAAATAGCCCGCTATAACCTGCTATAGCCCGCTATAGCTCCGCTATAGCTGATTTGGAGGTCCGCCGCTATTTTCCATAGCCCGCTATTTAAAACATTGCTTCTTAGCGAGAATTATTGCAGTAGGATAGTGGCTAGGAGGATTTGAAAGGCATTATGGAATTAAGATTTCCCAGGTTTAGCTAAGGCTTAGCTCAGAGTCGACTACAGTGTAGAGGCCAGTAGGGCACAGCTCGAGATCCACGGACGCCGTGGGAGGAGGAGGACGACCGACCAACGCGGGATCGTGGGCAAAGTTAGGCCTGATTAGGCACTACGGCACCCCATCAGCGAAGAGCTACAGATCACTGCACGTCCACAGACCGCGGACTACTGTTTCTGGTACCGTGCGCGACCCGCATGTGTGGACGAGGCCGACGAGCAGTGGTCTGTAGCTCTGCAAAATAATGATCGCTCTACTACATAATGATCGCGCTATAGAAGAGAGGACGACCGCGGACTACTATCCTAGTCCGGCCACCGCGTTGCTGTAGTACTTACTGCTACTAATGACCGATCTACCACTTGGCATGGGTGGGAAGCTATATAAAAAACAATGAACAATAAAAAAAATATACTAATGACCGATCTACATAAAGGGAGGTCGAGATGCAGACATGCAGTATGAGTAGAAGAAGAAACAAGCAGCATTCTCGTACAAAGGAGCTAGTAGAAGAAAGTGGCAAGAACTAGCGTACGCACGCACGCAGCACGGACCATGTCGCGCCCATCGCCGGCAGCGGCGGTGGCCGTGCTATGCTTGCTGACGACATGCGTCGCGCCGTTCCTGCCACCGTGCGAGGGGTGCAGGCACGACGAGAGCTCGGCGCTTTCGGACATCCTCGATCAGCTCGACTACTATGATTCGCTGGACTGGAGCAGCACAGATTGCTGCGAGTGGGACGGTGTGACCTGCAGCTCCCGCACAGGCCGTGTCACCGGCCTCGACCTCAGTAGAATTGGATATATTGCTTCCGACTCGGGGCTACTCAACGCTAGCACGTTCCTTCCCTTACAAGAGCTGCGGAATCTGAACATGAGTCACCTCTGCATGTACGGATGCTACCCGGGTGCAGGTAATTCATTCAGACCCACATGACTCTCGCTTGATGCATAACTTGTTATATATGGATGTTTGAATGATTATTTACATGAGCCACAAAAATCGTATAAGGGCACTGTGGTCATTTAATCATAATATATACCCACCTCTGTATGTGGTACGTACAAGCTGTACGTACACGTACACCCGATCCGTCGGCCCGTCACACAAACCGGCGCACGCCACCCTCCGTCCTGGCCTGGCCCATTTAATTATTATTATTATTATTATTCCTTAAAAAAAATAGGTGTATGAGGTAGGATTCGAACTCCTGGCCTCTTGGTTTACATCCACCTACTACCAATTGGGATAGCTTACTTGTTGTGGCTAATTACTTCTATTATTCTTTATGTTGTGCTAAGTCTGGTTTTCTTCTTCTTTTTTGTTTTGTTTGGCCTTTTTTCCTTTCATTTTTTTCTATTTTTATTACTACTTCTTTTTCTCTTTTCTTTCAGATTGTCAATTTCGTTTCCAGCAAACTTGCGTCTTTTCCTCACGATTTCTATTTCTTTATTCTGTTCTTTTTTGTTTCTTTTTCATTTTTATTAGTATTTCCTTTTTTGTTTCTATTTTCTTTTCCAGAAAATGCTCCACTTTAGAAATTCGTTTAGAATTTCATAAATGGAAAAAACACTAACAAAATACTAAAAATTGGAATTCCAAAAAAATGGAAAAAATATTAACAAAAATTGGAAATGGTTCTTTTTGAGTTTCCCAGAATATTTTTTATTTGTGTAGAAATTATTTGCAAACAAGAAAAAATTTAAATTCTGAAGTAATTTTAAAAGCACGGACATTATTTGAAACACCAAAAATATTTTTTAAAATTTGTGAACAAAGTTTGAAAAAAGGTAAAATTTTATGAACTAGTGAACAAATTTTAAAGAGGGACATTTTTTGAATGGGTGAACTTTTTCCAAATCCGTGAGCGCTTGGCAGGCTAACAGGAGTGATACCATTGCCTAGTTGGCCCATGGCCTAAGCGTTTTTTTCTTTTCTATTTTTTTTGTTTTTCTTCTCTTTTTTTAAATTTATTTTCTTATTTTAAATTTTAATATTCTTTTTGAAACCTGTTCAAAAATTCCGAATATTATCTGGAATACCAAAACAACAGTTTTAAGTGTTTTAAATTATGGTTTGAAATTCTTTTCTCCTTCATATATTTATTAAATGCTTTCAAAAAAGCATGGACATATTTATTTAAATGATGATTTTAAATATTTTTTCCGTTCGAACCTGGCATGGTTGTCTACCATGGGCATGCCCACCTACTTGCAAAATTTAGGGCCATTTTAAGAATGTAAAAAAACACCAGGTTCACTGTAGGGTGTCCAGGTATTATGTAAGAAGGCTCTGTTTCAGAGCACGTTGTTTCTCGACATCCGTCAAATGGTCCAAATTTCATGGCCTTGTATGACCAATTCAAGGCACCATGCCAAGTTGTTTTGATTTTCGATAAAGTTTGCATTTCTTGGAGTTCCCTCAGTCAAAAAAGACCTATAAATTGTCGAACGTATCACAACTTGCATACGGTATCAGAAATCGTTCAAACCTGACATAGATGCCTACCATGGGAATGCCCACCTACTTGCAAAAGTTTGGGTCATTTCAAGGATGTCTAAAAATAGATTAGTTCAATGTAGGGTGTTCGGGTAGGCTCGAAGACTCCGTCTGAGAGCACATTGTTTCTCGACATTCTTGAAATGACCTCAATTATTTCCATGGTCTTGTCTGACCAATTCAAGGCAGCATGACAAGTTGTTTTGGTTTTCGACAAATTTTATATTTTTTGGAATTTTCTCGATCAAAAAAGGCCGATAAATGGCCGAACGTGTCGGAACTTGCATACGGTGTTAGAAGTCATTCAAACCTGACATGCATGCCAACAATGGGCCCATCTTGCAAAAGTTGAGGTCATTTCAAGGATTTTCGAAAATAGACAAGGTTAAACGGAGGGTGTTCGCTAGGCCAGAAGGCTCCATCTAAGAGCATGTTGTTTCTCAACATCGTTCAAATGGCCCCAGTTTTTTCATGGCCTCGTATGACCAATTTAAGTCACCATACCAAGTTTTTTGGATTTTCGATTAGTTTTGCATCTTTTGGAGTTTTTCGGTTAAAACAGCCCGATAAATGAGTGGACATGTCGCAACTTGCATACGGTGTGGAAAGTCGTTGAAACCAAGGATCGATACCTAACATGGGGATGGCCACCTGATTACAAAAGTTGGGATCATTTTAGGGATGTCCAAAAATAGATCGTGTTCTACGGAGGGTGTTCGGGTAGGCTAGAAGGCTCCGTCGAGAGCATGTTGCTTCTTGACATCCTTGAAATGACCCTAGTTTTTTTCATGGCCTTGTATGACCAATTCAAGTCATCATGCCAAGGTGTTTCGATTTTTGACAAATTTGCATTTTCTCAAATTTGACAGCCATTTGAAAAAAAACAGAAAACGAACGCTTAGAAAAAAATTGTTCCTGTATCAAAATTTTGCTTAGAAATTCCAAAAGAGTTAAGAATTTCAAAAATTGTTAGCTTCTTTTTAAAATATGTTCTCAAATTTGTAAAAATTAGATATTGAAAAAATGTTCGCTTCATTTCAATTAATGTTCGAATATTCAAAAAGTTTAGAATTACAAATTTAAAAAAAACACATTTTTAGAATTTTGTTCACACATTCAAAAAATGTTCATGAATTTTATAAAATTTTCCTGTTATCAAAATTTGTTCACAAATTTGAAAAATGTTCATGTTTTACAACTTTTTGTGAAAATTCAAAAAAAAAGTTTGAGGAATTTGACAAGATGTTTGCCTTTTCAAAAAAATTGTTCATAATTTTTCAAAAGTTTCATGTTTTCAATTTCGTTCTTGTTGTCCAATAATATTCACGTTTTCAAAAAATTGCTTGTAATTTTGGAATAAAGTTTGCTCAATGGAGAAAAGTTAATTGGATTGATTTTTTTATGAACTTGACTAAGACATTTACGAAATTGGAAAATGTTCATCGATTTGAAAAAAGTTAACAAATTTGTCAAAAACAAATTAAATATTTTTTTACACGAGGCCTCACGACTCGGCCGACCCATTGTTGCGGTGGAAATATGGAAAATTAAAATAATAGTTTTAAGTAACTGTTTAAATTATGATTTTAAATACTTTTTTTCTTCAAACCAGACATGTATGCTTATCATGTGCATGCCCACCTGCTGGTAAACATTGATATCATTTCATGAATGTCCAAAAAACACTATGTTCAACATGGGGTGTCCGGGTAGGGTAGAAGACTCCGTTTGAGATATCGTTGTTTCTCGACATCCTTTAAATGAACCCAATTTTTTCTATTGGCTTGTATGAACAATTCAAGACACCATGCCAAGTTATTTTTTTTTACAAAATTTGCATTTTCTGAAGTTTTCCCGGTCAAAAAGGACTAAAAATGGCCAAACGTGCCGCAACTTGCATACGGTGTCAGAAATTATTCAAAACTGATGGATGCGTACCATGGGGCATGCTCACCTACTGGCAAAAGTTGGAGTCATTTCATGCATTTCAAAAAATAGACCATGTTCAACGGAGGGGGTTTGGGTAGACCAGAAGGGTCCGTATTATAGCATGTTTTTTCGGCATTGTCAAATGACTCCAAATTTTTTCCATGAGCTTATATGACCAATTTCAAGGCACCATGCCAAGTTGTTTGAGTTTTTGATAAGTTTTGCATTTCCTGGGTAAAAAATTGTCGATAAATGACCGGACGAGAAGCAACTTGCATACGGTGTCGGAAATCATTCAAAGCAAGCATGGATGCCTACCATGGGCATGCCCACATGCTGGCAAAATTTAGAGTCGTTTTATGCATGTCTAAAAATAGACCATGTTCAATGTAGGGTGTCCGGGTAAGTCAACAGGCTCTGAGAGCACGTTGTTTCTCAACATCATTGAAATGATCCTAATTTTTTATGTCCTTGTATGACCAATTCAAGACACCATATCAAATTGTTTTGGTTTTCGACAAAGTTTGTTTTTTTGGAGTTTTTCTTGGTTAAAAAGGTCAATAAATGGCCGGACGTGTCGCAACTTACATACAGTGTCAAAAGTCATTCAAACCAGACATGCATGCCTACCATGGCCATGCCTACATGCTTACAAAAGTTGGGGTCATTTCAAGGATGTCAAAAAATAAACCATGTTGGCCAGAAGGGTCCGTTTGGAAGCATGTTGTTTTTCGACATCTTTCAAATGACCCCAAACTTTTTTCTCCAGTTTGTATAACCAATTCAAGGCTTCATGCCAAGTTATTTGGATTTTTGACAAGTTTTGTATTTTGTGAAGTTTTCCTGGTGAAAAAGGGCAGATAAATGTCCAGACATGTCGCAACGTGCAAACGGTGTCGGGAGTCGTTCAAACCTAGCACACATGCCTCATATGTCCGTGCCAGACTATTGCAAGAAGTTCGGGTCCTTTATCCATAGTCTAAAAAAACCACCAGTTGAGAGGAGTGTGCCACACTAGGCCAAACATGTGCATCCATGAGCATGTAATTTTTCCTAATTTGTATGCTTCTATTATTTGCAATTTCCATCATTATCAAACAACATGAATATATTTTTTATGTCCGAACCGTTTCTTGAAATTTATCGATAATTTTGAATGCTTCTGTTATTTACAATTTCCGTCATTCTCAATCAATATGAACCTTTTTTGTTACGCAAACATTTCTTAAATTTGTGAAAAGTTCACGCATTTGAAAAAACAGGAAAAATGAAAGACGAAAAATAAAAAATGAAAAAGAAACATAACAGAATAAAACCCAGTTTTTACACAAAAAAAGGACCTGAAAATTCACATGGTTACATTCGCCACGTAAGAAGCCACAAAAAAATAAGTGTTCAAAATGTTTGTTCTTAAGTTTGCACGCTCCTCATATCTCTTGAAAATTGTTCAAAATATTATTCGAAAAAAGTTCTTAACATTTTTAACTAACATATATCTCTTTAATTTTTTGAACTGTTCATACTTTAAAATAATTTTCAATTTTTTTGAAAAATGTTCTTGTTTTAAAAAAATAAAATTTCCAAAATATATATTCAAGTTGTTCAAAAAATTGTTGGATTTTCAAAGATTATTCAATTTTTAAAAAATTTATTCAAAATTTCCAACAAATGTTCAAAAGAATTAAAAAGGTGTCTTGATTATGCGTTGGTATTCTTGAGTTTGCATGCTCTTTATTTTTCACAAACACTAGTCAGCTCAATTGGTGAGCCAATCTCCTCCGTTGATGTGTTTAGGGGGATTGTACCGAAGCAGAAGCGATTTTCTTTTGCTGGAACTCATTGAGTTACTGATTCAATTGATACTTATCTCACAAGTTAATTTTCATCTTCTTTTGCAGGCTTTGAAGTATGGTCAAAATTACGCCAACTAGAAATTCTTGATTTATCCTATAATGGTAATCTCGATGAAAGTAGCATACCATCCTTAGCTGCAGTTTCATCGCTACGGTCCTTGTTCCTCCATTACAATGACTTCAGCTCCAATCTGACGATACAACGTGAGCTTTTAAGTTCTCCCATCTTAAAGACTATTTAAAGCCTTTTTCCTTATTTTGTTTTTACCAACCACAACTTGCAAATCATTTCTCATGGTTTACGCTGTTGTTTATTGTACAGAATTGAGCACAATGAAGCTGCATACTCTTCATCTAGGCAATAATAATATCCACGACACCTTATCAACAGGTAAATGATGCATTTTGATGTCTCATGTAGATATATACTCTCTCTGTCTCAAAATAAGTGTCTTAACCTTAGTATAACTTTGTACTAAAGCTAGTACAAAGTTGAGACACTTATTTTAAGACAGAGGGAGTATAATACACGAGTGCTGTGTGTAAGATATAGTGGTGGTTGTATTGTGCATTAAGAGCAAGACTAAGAAGATTTTTTTTACAGATATTTGCAATATGGGAGATCTTCAAGAGTTACATCTCAATCATAATATTTTATTTGGAGAGCTTCCGTCATGCATGCAGAATCTAACTTCTCTTGGAATTCTCGATCTGTCAGATAATGATGGACTAATACTAAAGTTTCCCTCCCTTATCTTTGCAAATCTCACATCCCTAGTGAAACTTTCCCTCTTAAATAACTCTCTTGAAGGATTTCTCTCCTTGAGTTCCTTCCTAAATCACAGCCAATTGACTCACCTAGAACTTGGAAGCAGCGGTAACCATTTTCAGGTGCAAACAGAGAATCCAGCAACACATCCATCAGCTCAGCTTCAAGTTCTAGTACTTCAAAATTGCAACCTTAATGGCAATTCAGCCGTTATACCAAGTTTCTTGTTGCATCAGCATGCACTAGAGACGGTTGATATGTCTGATAACAACCTAAGGGGTTACTTCCCCTCATGGTTGATAGAGAATAATGTCAACCTATCACGCCTAGTTCTAGGAGGTAACTCCTTTGTCGACCCTTTTCTTCCACCCAAAGTACACACCAATTTGCATTGGCTGGATGCATCCCACAATAGGCTAAGGAGATTACCTGTGGACATCAACACCACATTACCCAATCTGAGGTACCTAACCTTGTCAGGGAACTATTTTGACGGCACCTTTCCTTCCGCCTTTAGCTACATGGATAGTCTACAATTTTTGGACTTGTCTTGCAACAATTTCTCGGATAACATTGGGGCCGCTTTTGTTGGATGTATGTCAGACATCACTGCCATGAAACTCTCAGGAAATCATTTCTATGGTTCATTCCCTCAAGACATACAATTACCAAACATTTTGCATCTATTGGTAGATGGTAATGAAATTGGAGGGAAGCTTTACCCCATGGTATGTGGCAGTTCTTTTATGACATTTGATGCTAGCAATAACAAGTTAACCGGCCCTCTCCCTACTTGGATATCCACACTCTCAGAGCTTGCCATCTTGAATTTAAGAGGGAACTCACTTGTAGGCTCTATTCCGCTGGAATTATGCAACCACCAAGAACTTGTGTTTCTTGATGTTTCCGAAAACAACCTTTCTGGTCCACTGCATTGCATACCAAATGTTAACCATCTTCATATGAGTAAAAATCGGTTAAATGGGACCTTTCCTATTCCATTGTCGGATAACAATAACATATATACAATGGATCTCCGAGAAAACCATTTTAGCGGTATTCTTCCAGAGTTAATAGGGAAGTCCTTTCCAGAGCTAAAAGTATTGTTATTGAAAGGAAATATGTTCGATGGGACAATTCCAAATGATATATGCAATTTGAGGTATTTGCGTCTACTAGATCTTTCTAATAATAAGCTATCTGGACAACTACCTTTATGCTTGTACATTATGGGATTGGATGATGGTTTATTCGACTTCCAACCTGGTTTTGGAACTTTTCCTGTATTATTCAATGAACTGGGACTACCAGACCAAGAGGAATTTAGGACCAAGAGTAGGCAGGATTATTACAAGGGAAACACACTCAACTACATGACTGGACTTGATTTCTCTTCAAACCAGTTGGAAGGATCCATTCATGAAAGCATCGGTGAAATGAAATGGTTACGTGCTATGAATTTCTCGGGCAATTACTTGGATGGATCAATACCGCCGTCCTTGTCACATTTAAGTCTCCTAGAGAGTTTGGATCTCTCACACAACAACTTGGCAGGCCAAATACCTTCAGAGCTAGCAGCATTACAGTCCCTTGAGGTGTTCTCAGTGGCATACAACAACCTGTCTGGTCCGACGCCAGGAACAAAGGGGCAGTTCATCACATTTGATCAGAGCAGCTACAAAGGAAATCCATATCTCTGTGGCCCACCATTGTTGAGTTGCTCTGAGGCGCCGTCAGTTCCCGAGCTTGAAGAAAATAGGGAAGATGATAAAGTTGATGATATAATCCTGTTTGGCTGTTCAGCAATGTTTTACATGGTTGGTTTCTGGACTTCCTTGGGTGTGCTTTACTTCAAGACAAGCTGGCGATGGTCATGGTTTTCTGCCGTGGACAGGTTCAGCGATTTTGTAATGCTTAAGTTGCCTATATACACAAGAAATATCCGTAGCACCAATTGACCTTTCCGGAGGGCTGAATAAATCGTCATGTGGTTACCTTTTTGTGATACAAGTAGAATACTTAAAAAGTTGTGTGATTTAATTTAGAATATTCTCGACAGATAAGTTGTGTAATAAGGCTGTGACTTTCTCTTATACTTTGTTTGGTCTGTAGATCTGATGTTCTTTGGAACTGGTTAATGTGATGTCACTCTGATTGGAACAGGGTAATGCTTTTCCTAATGTTCGAGTAGGTAATGTTAGGCCACTATGTTGACCACTCTTATCTATATTGCCACATGTACTATAAAATTCTCAGTTGATAAAAGACAGTTGTTCATATTTATTTGAGGAGCATGTATCTTTATAACAGTCAACCAGGATCCACACAAAAGTTAGACATAGTATGATGCCCATGGCCAAAACAAACAACGGTTGAGAGGATCATGATGTCGACTCAGCAGCGACCACTGTCAGCTTGTCATCATCCAAACCACCTTGTGTCTTTTCCTCACCGTCACGGTCCGGCAGCACGGACGCCAGTGCCTGCCATAATACACCGTTACCGTTAACGATAGGCAAAAGTGCATCGCTCATTGAGTTGCAAAATAGTAAGAGATTGACCGTGTCACTTACCGTGTTCGCAAGGGTTTGCGTCAGCCGATTGATATCTTCGGCATGGACATCTAAATTTGGCTTAACGGCATGCTCATCCCTACAGTACATCGGTGTTAGCTAGAAAGAAAGGTTGACAAGAACGATACATGCATGCTCCATGCTCAAGGCAGCAACACTGACCTGTCCGGTGCATGATCATTTTCGCTCAAAGTTGGCAAGACCTCTGTCTTGGAAAACAGGAGGTTGTGGTGGCTCACACCGGCTATTCCTTGCTGCTCTAGAAACTCTATGTGCTGCCTTAGTGACTCATCCCTAGATGGATGTTACAGTACAGGGAAACATAATAAATGACCAGTCAAGCCAAATTAACAACATGGAATTCAGTTAACTGTTTTTACATATCAGGGATCATGTCAAACAGGTACCTGACCAGCTAACAAATTTAGATGAAACTAGATGTTAGATTTCAGTTTGGTACCCCATATTTGTCAAAATGTCTACTACCAAACTCTAGGGGGGAGAACCTCAAGATTTGGATGTGTATGCCAAAACCAATTTCAGCAAAGCCATAGTGTTGACAGCATCGTATTTAGTCAAATGAAAACAACTGTCTTACATGTCAAGCTATTGTTCATGCTCTTTTTGCAATTGCTTTTGCGTAGGGGAGATGTCAAAACCTTGTGCCGGTAGGCTAAGAAGCTCCTGAATGTCCTGAAGATACATACACAAGTAACCTTATTAGCCACTGTTTATATCCTCAATTCATGACCGATGAAATAGCGGTACAATCAGGATCACAATGTTACCCTCCGGTTGAAGTAGCGTGTTTGTTCTCTCCGCTCAGTGGCTGTCCTAAACAAACCCCATTTGAAGACCTGGAAAAAATAATTATGTGACTCAAGGAATTCAAGCTTCAGAAGTTCAGATATCATATGAAAAACAATAGTGGAGTAAAAGAATTCTAGATCATATTGAAACCTGCATTCTATATATCTTTTCTTCAACAGTTCCAGCTGTCATCAGGCGGTATACAATCACATCTTTTGTCTGTCCAATTCGATAAGCACGATCGACAGCCTGACTATCAACACTGTGAATACGAAGATTGTGTTAGAAGTAAGAGAACTTGCATCCTATAAAACAAAAAGAAATTAACTTGCATCCTATACCTTGGATTCCAAGCAGGGTCGACTACTATGACGCGATCTGCCTTGGTGAGTGTAAGTCCAAGACCACCGACTTTGGTAGTCAGTAAAAATATTGGAGTTCCAGAACCCTCCTGGAAATCCTGGAGATGGAATTGCAGAAATTAAAGAAACATATTATATACGTATAATTGAGACCATTAACACATCATAACGAAAAGGTGAAATAGGAATAATAACCTTCACAATCCTTTCCCTCTCTGAAATCTTGGTGGTACCATCGATGTGAAAAAACTTGTAGCCCTCTACTGATATAACTTGCTGTTGCAATAACCGAATGTTACAACACAGGATGTAGGTAAGCATCATCATTTCAGAAATGATTATAGGCACTCATCCAAAATGTAATTTGAATTGAAGAGCACAACGATTTTCGTGCAAATGATACAAAGATGACATTAGCCACATTTTGTTTATGTTTTATTATGCACTTGACATGCTTTTTTTTTCTAACAGATATATGACAGCAGATCAAAGATGGCAAATGCAGTTGATCATGTTATCCTACCATTTTGCTCCCAACCAATTGTAATTTTAGTTATAAATAATTCACAAAGAGAAATCTGATATTCACTCAATTAGCATTGTTTATCATGTATACTCCCTCCGTCCGGAATTACTTATCGCTCAAATGGATGTATCTAGCTCTAAAATATGTCTAGATAGATCCAAATGGAGGAAGTATTAGAAAAAAAAGTGCTTTCGATTATCACATATCACAACATAACATGAACTCTAGGCAAACACGAGAACTGGCATATTCACAAGAACAAACCTGAACAAGGTTTAGCATTTTGCGAGTCTGCGAAAAAATTAGAACATGGTGTCCCTCTTCAAGAAGATTTCGTTGCAACATCAGGCAGTAGTCACATTTACTTAATTTATATAAAAAAATATGCATTACATTGCTAAGAATTAATATGGGCATGCATAAAAGAATTATTACCAACAAGGACATGATGAAAGATAGTTTGCATGAGATTTCATGCCCGACTTGCAGCGCATCATCATCATCATAGGACATGCCAGCAAGGTTCAGAGCCATTTTTTCAAGCCTCACCATATCATGATCATTCAACTTTCCGTCCATGTCTTCCATGCCTTCCAAGATGCCCTCAGCGGCTATCTTTGTTAATATCAGTGGGTGATCACAAAGGAATAGGCACATAAAACAATGATAAAGTAAGGCTATACAACTAACAAATGCATCCTGTCATTTAAATATATAATATCTCATTTAATTTCTAGGTGTATTTTCCTAGAGAAAACAATCAGTACAAAGGTGTATTTTCATACGAATATAGTTACATTTCTGGACACTAAAGATTGGTGGAAAGATATGGTTTTGAAGCTGATGCTTACACTGTTACAGCGAGGTGCTATACAAACGGTTTTTAACCCCTTTCCGCGACGGCGTTCTGAACCGTCGCCTAGTGAGTGACTGCGATAGGGGGGTCCTTCCCACACGACCCAGAAACCGTCGGGGGTAGGGAGCCATGATGCATACAATTGTCCTTATAAAACTGTTTCTGATATCTCGAATATCCCAAACGCTTCATCCTTGCTACTCGTTTGTGCTCGCATTGCCATCGCAGACGGAGTTCTGTGGTTTTACCTAAGACCAGGCGCACTCCAGGCACATTCCAGGCACGGGATTTTTCCAGGCGCAGTCCAGGCACATACCAAACTGGCTCTACGTTTACGATGCCTGGCACATCACAAACAGTTCATCATTGTAAACCATGTATGATAGGGCGACAATCACACACATTTAGTTTTCCCGCACCGTTTGTGATATTGTCTGACATCACACACGGTTTGCAAACAGCAACTGTGTGCATGGTTACACACATTTCCTCTCCGTGAACCATGTCGGATTATGATGTATATCGCACACGCTGTGCTTTATAGACCGTGTGCACCGTAATGACCTGCAGAGCATAATTTCACCTTAATTTAATTGCTGCTATTTAAAATTGTACCTGATTTGAATTTGAAAGTAGGCTATAGCTTTATTCATATCCATCAGGTTCAAACAACCAATGCATTATTCGATTCACATGTACATATGTTCAAGAATTACATAAGCACCAAATAAAGAATATGAACCACAGTTGTATACTTGTACTATTATAGATGGTAAAGAAAGAGGCGAGAGACATTCTGGTTGCTGAACAAGGTGAAGCGGAATGGCCCTATTGTGCTCTCCTCGATGCAGAAGGCATGCACGACTCTAGTCCAACCCCTTGTGATGGTCGGCCACCAATCATGTAGTTTGAGAGGTAATCTTGAGTAAACTGCTTTAGGATCCACTGCAATGGAAAAAGATTCAGACATTGTCATCAAACATAACTCATTACGGGCAGTAAAAAGAAGGCTACAGAGTTCTTACTTACCATCCTGCAGTTCACTGTTGTCTTGCATAAAGTGTAAACAAATAGTTTGATTGACATCTTTTGACCCATTTTCATAACAATCTTTATCAGTTTCCTCGCTTGATGCTGGTTCATGAATATCTCATTGCCCCATACGCAAAAAGGGTTGAAGTGTGAATCTTTGGCAATGGCATATGTACCTAAAAGCACCAAGTTAATATTAGAACCTAAACAACAATTGCAAAATGATGTAGTACAACACTCCCTCCATCCCATTATATAAGATCTTATTACATGTATATCTAGACATCATCAGAACATTAAGGTAACACTCTTCCTTATTGCTATGTAGCCTGTGATTGCATATTTAGTCATTCAGTACAATGCATGTTGCTATGTGGCATCAGATATATTAGATATGACCCTAGTAAACCTACCGATAAATAGGTTATAAATATATTCAGTGAAATATCCGATTCGACGATTAATCCCTTATCAGCCCCCAGGCTATATGGTACCAGCTACCGATATCCTCAACAGTGAGTATATATAAGCAATGCGATGAAACTAACCTCGATGGTAAACAGCAGCTGTTCTCAATATTGTCCTGTATGAGTACATATAAAGGCATGTTAAGCACAACAGGCTAAACATCAACCAAATATATCCATGATAGACAACATAATCTACAAATGATAGCTTCAGTGTGCAGGTTTAAGCATGCTAGTTAAGAAAAACAAGAAGTGGAAAGGTGTGTTAACTGCAACAGGCATAACATTTAAAAACAAGCAAATATAGTCATTCAAACTGGTATTGTGCAGGTCTAAAGTACACTAGTTATTGTTAAAAAATGAAAAGACATGTTAACTGCAACATCCTTAACAGCAACCAAATATCGTAATTCATAATGGTATTGTTGAAACTGTTATTGATGAAATTGAACTGCACGGCAAATAATTGCACATATAGAGCATCACATTGTGAAGAACTGAAATAAACAAGGCATAAGGCGATCTCTAGCCGATCCTTTAAAAGTTAACGGACTAAAACCCTTAGTGGATATATATATATATATATATATATATATATATATATATATACTCTAGCAATTTTTGGCCGTTTCTAGTCGATCGCCTAAACTTAACGTTGTAAACTTCAATTTGATCGAGTTCAAAGCAGGTTCAACCGAAAGTAGCATGCATTCAAACATAAACATAGATAGTTTTGCATAAGCGAACATAAAACATAAATTTAAACTAAGTTAAACTACTTTCGGTCGAAGTGGAGGTTGAGCCAATCCTTCTTCGTCAGGTACGGTGTGCCGCGAGCCGGGTACGGGCCGATGCCGTCGTCGGGGTCGTTGGGGATGACACTCCTCCACTCGTCGACATCAATCTCCTCGTCCTCGCCGCCTACCTCGGCGCCCTCCATCCCGCCGTCCTCGCCGCCTTCGACCTCGTCATCGAGGGAGGGCATGATAACCTCGCCGCCCTCCGCGCCGGCAAAGATCACCCGCTCCGCCTCCATGAGCTTCGGGTGCTACCGGCGGAGCTCTTGCATGTAGGCCTCATCGGCAGCCTCCGCCTCGAGGCGCTCCCACGCCTCGCGGTCCTCCCGCGCCATAGCCGAGCTCACCACCTCTGGCTCCGGCGGAACGAGGTCGACCGGACGTGTGCCGAAGGAGAAATTGAGCCTAGCCGCCGCGCCGTGGTAGCGGACCTGCCAGCGGTCGTACTCCATGGCTCGAGCTCGGCCGTGTGGAAGCTACCGAGCCACCGGCGAGTGTGGGTCTCCCGATCCGTAATCTCGGCGACCCACGTCCCCCACCGCCGCTGCTGGACCCCGAGGTAGGACCTCGTCGGCGGCCGGGCCCGAGGGAGGACGGGGAAGTCCTCGAACCAGCGTAGGGGCGTGGCGGCGGGCAGATCGGGCGACCGGCGACAGCAGATCGATAAAGAGCCCGCAGAGGACGACTGGGACAACTTGGTGGCCCCCTCGCCAGCGTCGGGCAAAGAGGCTGCGATAAACCTCTTTTGGGCCATTGGCTCCTCGAGCTCCCCGGCACACAGGCAGAGGTTGACGATGGAGGCGGTGGTGGCGATGGCGGCGAACTACCGATGGTTTCGAGCGAGGGAGGGGTGGTGTGTGTCTATGTGAGCGGAGGCTTTGGGGAGTGTGTGGCGTGTGTGGAGGGAGGGCGGCGAGGGGGGGGGGGGCAAGGTGGTGTTTGAGGAAATACCGCGGCAACTGAAAATTTTAGTAGGCGGGAGTAAAATGCCGGGCTACTGAAAATTTGGATCAAGGGCGAGCAGATTTTGAGATTGCGAGGGATGCAGAGGCGGGAGTAACAAGGGGGGCTACTAAAAATTTGAATCAAGGGCGAGCAGTATTTTTGAGATTGCGAGGGATGCAGAGGCGGGAGTAACAAGGCGGTGCTACTGAAAATTTGAATCAAGGGCGAGCAGATATTTTTGAGATTGCGAGGGATGCAGAGGCGGGAGTAACAAGCGGGGCTACTGGAAATTTGAATCAAGGCGAGCAGATATTTTTGAGATTGCGAGGGATGCAGAGGCGGGAGTAACAAGGCGGGGCTACTGAAAATTTGAATCAAGGGATTGAAGCAGAGCGGGAGTAACAGACATCGCACACGTACCGCACATACTAATCGTGTGCTATCAAACATAAAAACCTTCCAGGCGGTAGATATTTTTGAGATTACGAGGCAGTAGATATTTTCGAGAGCGGGAGACAAGCCTCGTGGAGCCCAATCTACTGTGCTGATGTGAGTGACTGCAGGGGCACGGGCGTGCCACGTGGGTAGTCTGACTAAACCGTGTCTGTTGCGGACCCAATCGCAGACGGTTTCTGCATCGAACTCGTGTGTTGTTTATAAATTTGGCAAAAAGAATAACGCGGGAAAGGGTCAGAACACGAACACACTTGCATGTGGACCAAATATATGTATGAAAAGGGTGGTTTGATGTTCGAATACCCAATGCACAACTTTGATGTGGCACCTGTCGCATAAAGCGCATAGTATTGCTAGTCAGCCACCCCCTACGAACCCCACTTCGTGTCGGCTGTAAGGGAATCCTAGCTACGAATGCATGCCCCCAGATAGTTAGGTTTGAAATCTCACCCTACCATAACACAAAACCTATAGGAGTCCATCATAAATATGGTCAAACTTCCCCTTTCGCTTCCGGACAAAGGTGGACCGTGTGACGACCCACAAATGTGTGTTTGTGGCGGGAGATGGGTGAGACCACATACGAACCACCTGCGGGTGGCCCTATACTATATGTATGAAAAGGGTGTGGTGTGATATTTAACTACCATTCACAACTTTGATGTGGCACGTGTGCATCGCAAAATAGCTGGACTTCCCCGACCGCACGGAGGTTGCGGGTAGTGCGAAGTAGCCCCCCCCCTCCACACACACACACACGTGTCGAGGGGAGGGCATCTCACCAAGACGTACTGTAACACGGACCAAACAGAGTCCAACTTGATCGTATAACCTCTCTCGCTCGTTGTTGGTCAAAGCGATGGACGTCCACATGGCCCCGCAAAATGGGCTAGCTTGTCGCCGATAAACTCCCGAGGGAGTACTGTCTGAAGACAAAACCCACTCTGTGCATGTGGCCCAATTATGTTTATGGAAGTGGTGTGTGTGGTGTTTGAATACGCAATGCGCAAATTTGATGTGGCACCATGCTTTGGAACCGTAAAATCCCCACACTGATCGAGGGTTCACGATGCGTAGCATGCATGCGCTCAAACTTAATTAGGCCTAGAATGATCGACCTACTATACGGTAACATGAACTAAAGAAGAAGAATCCTCCCTGGTAACATTTCTCGTCGTTGGTCAAAATGATGGACGTCCACGCGGGCCCACGAATATATATAGGCTTGCCGCCCATAACCAAGCGAGTGAGAGTGTCCAAAGACAACTATTGCATGCATGTGTCCCAAACATATTTATGGAGGTGCGTGATGCATGCATATGTGTTGAATACCTAATGCACAACATTGATGTGGTGCATGCGTTCAAAATCGCATAGGTCCCCACACAGAGCAAGAGGTTCATGACGTGTCGTGTGCTCGCCACACCCCCCTTCGATCCAGCGGGATGGATTCATGTGTACACATGCGCTATTATATATGTAATCTCACATCATGACCTATATCACGAGACAAACAAAAAATTAATCCCCTCCTAAGTCAAAATAACTAACCTCTCTCGTTGTCAGTGAAAGTGATGGACCAAGCGGGCCGACAGATGGAAGCATCGCCGATAACCATGTGGGTGAGTGCCACAGGACAACCACCATCGCTTGCATATGTGCCAAAACATATATATGGAGAGGTGTGTTGTTGTGATGTTTTGAATACCTAATGCACAACCTTTGATGTGGCATTTTCCTCAAAAACCGCAAATTCCCTACATAGAGTGAGGTTCATGTGTGACACCTAGTATATGTTGGTCCCATCCCCACTTCGACACGTACTATATATATATATACTCCTACCCTAACATAGCCCCAAAAGAATTAATTCTCCTTGTTCGTCAAATGTGCCTCTTTCTCGTTGGGTCAAAGTGATGGAGGACGACCTCGCGGGCCCATAGATGGAAGCGCCGCACGCGAGTGAGTTCCCATAGGGCAACCACCGCTTGTATGGTATTGCGTGATGTTTGAATACCAATGCACAACTTTGATGTGGCACCTGTCTCGGGAACCGGAAAGTCCCCACATGGAGCGAGGTTATGACACACACACACACATACACACACACACACACACACACACACACACATATATATATATATATATATATAGAGAGAGAGAGAGAGAGAGAGAGTATACATGTTGCCCCCTCTTTGACATGTACTACATACTCCTACCGTGCATATACGTAACACAAACAAAAAAAGAACCATCCTTGTTGGTCAAATTAATCTCTCTCTCGTTGTACGTTCAATTGATCGACGAAGACCTCGCGGGCCCATAGAGAGTCACACGCGAGCGAGTGTCATAGGACAATCACCGCGTGCATGTTGTCGTGTGTTGTGTGATGTTTGAATACCCAATGCATAACTTTGACGTGGCACATGCTTCGCAAACCGGAAACGCATGCACTACACAGAGGTTCACGATGCGTAGCCCCCTCACTTCGAGCCGGTGGGAGGGACTCATGTGTACGCACGTGCCCAAACTTTGATATGGAATCTCACCATGATCCACATAACACACATGCCAAAGATGAATCCACCTTCGGTCCGATGCCTCTCGTTGTCGGTGGAAACTGAAAACCTTTGCGGGCTAACGAATGTGCACGTCGCTGCTAACCGCATGAGGGGGTGCCCGAGAGGACCACCAATGCATGCATGTGGCCCGAACATGTATGTATGAAAGGGTTGTGTACTGCTTTAAATAACCAATTCAGGACTTTGAGGCGGCATATATACATGACTCACAAAACGATCAATAATCCCAGGAGGCTCGCGACTAGTAGTGTACTGATGGACCCCCCCACACACAGAGACACACATCCCGCACCACCACCTCCACTCTGAGGACACATGTCAAACTTTTTCTGCAGTGAACATACGACCAAAGGAGTGTCATGTTAAAGTTTGAAAAAAAAACAGAGATCATTCGACCCGTTTTATACATTGATTGATTTCCTAGGGATTTAATATGCAAAAATCAAATTTGAGCTACATGTGCACCAAAATGGATTGCAAAATCATATCTGTGTCCCTAGGTGCATGTTTCCCCGTGAAAGAAATTTCAAAACATTGAGAATGTTGATTTTTAAAATTCAGTAAGTCCAAAACTTAGTTGAAATTCATGAAACTTATCATGGTGTCATATATGGACACCAGTAGACTGTGATATTGTATTTTTTCGTCAAATTTGAGACAAGTTTTGATATAATCTACTTACAAACGGGAGATTGTTAATAACTGGCAACCAATATCTCATACGGAATATTTATTTAGACCGTGTGCTTTAGACCGTGCCATGCTTCGGTTAAGCAGTAAAGCGGCAGAATGAATCATCAAAAACAGAAAAAATATACGTGCCGCCATGCGCCCGTGTGGCGTGCGAGCAGGCGTGAGTTGATGGGACGCATGTGAGTAGTCCACCGCGCAGGCAGTCCGGGAGGCATGCCTGTAGGTGTGTGAATTGACGGGAGGCGTTTTCGCTGCGCAGTGTCACCGGGAGGCGTGCGAGTAGATGTGTGAAATGATGGTATAGGAATGCCAAAAGTCCGTCGCACAGGCTCACCGGGAGGCGAGACAGCCTTTGGCCGCCGCCCGCCTCGCTCCCACTGGTCCGTATTAATGGCGCGCCCAAGCCGCCGGCCATAATAGGCGGCCGCCCCCCGGTCCACAGTGGTCACCAACGTCTAGACTCTAGAGTGTATGAGGATGCCGCCGAAGCGCACCATCGGAGGGAGTGGCGACACCGGGGCTGGTGAAGCACCCGTGCAACGCGTGAAGCTGGGCACAGAGGTTGCCGTCGCCGCCAACGAGGTCTCTCGCGGGCAGAAGCACGACCTTAACTTCGTCGGGGCTGTCGTGCCCCCCCAGCCGGAGCCGGAGGTCAACAGCAACTCCGGCAACGACTGCGACTCCGACGGAAAACCGGTTAGTCATCTATATACCCATTTGTGCGGCAAACATATCATGTGTTTTCTCTGGTTACTCCCCCCTCCCTAATTTTTTTAGAATACAAACCATATGGTTATGTTCTTTCAGTCCATGAAATCAGAGTAATTAAGATCCGTTAGATGCACGTAGTGTATTTATTGTTTGAATGGTATCCGTATAGAGTTAGTGATTAATTGTTTGTTCTCTGTAAATGATTTTTGCTAATAATCCGACTAGGGTTAGCGTGCCTGCTAATAATTCGTGGCCAGATCTTGAGAATTGATTTTGAATGTCCTACATATATGTTTGTGCCTTTTTTTTCTTCCAGATCTTGAGAATTGATTTTGAATGTCCTACATCTATGTTTCTGCCATTTTTTTTTCTTTCAGATTGGTATGTACACAGATGAGGCTCCGGCCAGCGCCGCCGCCGGATGTAGATCTTGGACCCGGCAGTGTGGCCAGAAGCGGCCACGCCCCCTGGACCTGAGGAACCAGTAGAATCTCCGGCGGACCGCATCAGCGATCTCCCGGACGCCATCCTTGTGGAGATCATCTCCCTTCTCCCCACCAAGGATGGCTGCCGCACACAAGTCCTCGCATCTCGGTGGCGCACTCAGTGGCGCGCCGCGCCTCTTAATCTCGACTGTCGTCAGCTATCTGTCGATGATGATTCTGAACTCCCCGGAGCCATCATCTCTGTAGCGACCCGACCCGAATGGATCAAAGTCTCTGTGCTTAAGTGTCATCCCTGGATCGGTATGCTGACACACACAGTACTCGAGGATTTATAACAGAGGTAAATCACATGTATAAAGTAACGTAAATACTATTACCTCAATCCATATAGCGGAAGTAACAACAAGGTTGTGGATTCCCATCAACACCAACGGCAAAGTTGAGTGTAGAAATCGTAACCCTAACGTATCACTTACTCGTCGTAAGAATCCTGCAACATGAGACGTTGCAGCCCGAAACGGGTCAGTACATTGAATATACTGGCAAGATAACACAGTAGAGCAATGAACAGAATAAATGCTATCACTACATGCATATATGGCTGGTGGAGGCTCTACGGTTAATATGTTTTGCGAAAAGCCAATTTTTCCCTACATCAAAGGAATATATTTTGTTTAACTACAAAGTTGGTTGAAAATATTGAGAAGGTAAAACCCCCTCTCAATCCCAATTAAAAGTAATCATTAATCCCAACAAATTAATTTAGAGTGATGGGATTCAATATGAAAATCCAAGAACCAGATACTCAAGATGTCCATAACCGGGGACACGGCTAATCATGATTAGTTTTTACACCCTGCAGAGGTTTGTACACTTTTCCCCACAAGACTCGATCTCCTCCGTTGGATTTCTCGCACTTCATGGTGTTTGAGAAACGGATGACCGAGACACAGTCTTTCAGAAACATTTACTCTTTACTCTGGGTAGACAGTTACACCTACTTTCCCCTACATCTGCTAGCCTACCACTGAAAGAGGTCATGTAACATACTCAACTATGCTAGAGCCCATAATAGCTTGTGGCTGCACACGGAAGTTTCTAGCATGAATAATCTTATGATCCCTTTGAGCCTGGGTGGCGGACCGTAGGAGGATCACACGGTATATCCCCGGGATCTCCTAGGACAACACTGGTATATCCCCAGGTGCCCAAACAAGCAATCCACCCAGATGTGTATTAAAGTTGCCACCTTAAGTTGAACCATTAATTAAAAATCTCACATCTGTCATGGATACACTCAAACCCAATCCACGTCTACGAGCATAGCATGGCAACATAAGCATAGCGTGGAAGTAACTCCCAAGGGTTTTATAATAAAAGGGCAATAGGTTCTACCTCATCATCTACTTCCCAATACCCACAAGTTAATCACATCCTAGTCATGTAGTGTTTGAGGATAAAACTAATGCATAAAAACTGGGTATAGAAGAGTATGATCAAAGTGTGAACTTGCCTTGTACTGTTGATGAAGATCCTTCGCACTCATAATTCCTGATAGTTCTCAATCTAACGTGAGCAAGCAATTGCATACATAAGCACTCATGCAAAAGAATCGAAGAAAAGATCTCGAAAAACTTCGAAAACTAGCAATTAACTCTTGCAACAGAAAACAATTTCTAACAGTACCAAAATTGGGTGGATTTGGTCTTATCAGAAAGTTTAGGTCAAGAGCTTCAATTAGCAAAAAGAATCAATTAAATCGGAGTTACGAAACTCAAGTTATAGCCAAAACAAGTTTGAATATGAATCTGAACAAATTTCGAAATTTGAAAGTTGCAAAAAGTGTATTGGATAGATTCACTAGATAGGTGGAGTCAAGACGAAAATGTAGACGTTGGTTTCGTCTAATTTGGATGAACGAGTAAAAAGTTATGGCTATTTGAAAAATCAGGGCCAAGCTGTTTTACGGAAGAAAAAGAGTTAGGGCTAAAAGAATTCTAGTCCTAAAATGTAAATACAAGGACTAATTTATAAATCTAATTATTCTACCGTACTAGTCTAGAAATACTAAGCTACGGGAGTATATAAAAAAATACGAAGAAAGATACCTTTATAAGGTAGAGAAAAGATGACTTCCGAGAGAGAAGACAACTTTCAGAAGTCCCGCCGGAGAGAAGAAAAATATTTTTATTTAGTGAATCTAGTCAAACCAAAATATATTGATTTAACCCGAATCGGATGATTTTTGGAGGCTCTATGGGTCTATATTTATAGGTGGAAAGGAGGCTTAGAGGTCAAAGGCTAGGCAATGTGGGACTAAACGTAAACAAAAGGCAGACGAAAGAAAAGAAACGACGCCGCATGGGCCTTCGGCCGGCCTGCGCGTGTGCGCGCATGTGTGCGTGCGTTTTTTTTTTAGAATAAAAACAAAAAAAAAGGTAAACGGAAAATAAGAAAAATTTCCATAGGCATATTATATATCAAAATTTTCAGAAAAAGATTTCCTAAAAGATGAACATATTTTCAGCGGCAAATAAATTTCACAAAAATTTAAATAAAGCAAACAGTGCTACTGCTGCAATAAAACCTAATAAAAATCATTTTAAAAATACCAAAATGATTTCAAATTTATTTCCCTCTAATTTTATATTGAAGGGAATCATTTTACCCTAATTTCCATATATTTTATTTTTGGATAAAAACAATTTGAATAAAAACCAAATAACTCCAAATTGAAAATAATTTCAAAGGGACTTTAAATTCGATTGTTTTAAACTTCCAACTCATATTTCATTTAATTTGAAGAAGTCATTTTATCTCCTCTCATGAAAATCATTGAGTTGCATAAAGTTTTCGAATTTGGAATATTTCCAAATGGAATTCAAATCTTTTCAAAACCCTTTTTAAAATAGAAGAAGTCATGTTATCTTCACTCTAGGGTTTGTGATGAAATGAATATGAATTCATGGAGATCATAAATGCAAGGTGAAAGTTTTGGGAAAGTCATTTTATTCCCTCTCATTCAACTTTCAAAAAGTTTCCAAATTTCACTCAATTTCACACAAGCAACCACACCACAATCAAACAATCAATCAAAACTATTTATTTAATATAACATTCCAAAATTTAGAATTTTGGGATGTTACAAACCTACCACCCTTAAAATGAATCTCGTCCTCGAGATTCGGAGAGGCTAGAAAGAAATAGGTTAGGTTTGGGGTCTTCTCAAAATCCATCGATCGTCACAGGGGGTCTTGGGTGCTACCACCCTTAGAAGCATTGTTACGGTTCCATCAAAACTTATATACTCCATCCTTATTGTTGACAGGGTCAGTCCTCTGAGATCCTCGGGAAAAATCCTACTCTGGCTCTTCCGGTAGGGGCATAGCTATTTTCCTCAATTCCCGTGTCCTTTCATCTTGGTAAGGTTCTTCTGTTACCGGGTCTTCTTAGCTGACGGGTCTGGCGCCAATACTAAACAACTATCGATATCTCATGGTGGTCAACAATTTATGGTTTCTCCTGCAGGAAATGGGTCTGGGTTGAACCTCACCGCATAACCTACGGTTGGCAACAACTGCCGTGTACAAGGGGAAAAATTGTCACACCATTCTATGGTTTAAACAAGGTTTTGATCGTCGTCGCTCTACTATGGGTAAGTCACTCAGATTTACCATCCCATATAGCAAGGCGAATAATAAGAGTAAGTCGGTATGGTGATCAATCCATCCCGCACCCAAATCATTACCGTGTATATGGTTTAGCGAATATCGCATTCTATCACTCGGTCATCCTCACAAGCATTGCAGAATTTCTCTTGTCGACGAACTAAGTTCGGATAAATCCATTGATTCTGCAAGCCAAACGAACATCTATCATTTCTTCACCTCTCTCGGGTTTTGCGTTAACTCCTATAAGATCGTCTGTTGATAAAGTCGTATCTTCTTCCAGGGTTTTTCCTTCAGCAAGAGTGTGCTTGCTTCTTGGTAGGTCCTAGGGCCTGTGGGTTATGGCCCATCTCATCACTTGTAAACCTTGAACTCATCATCGGGGCAACTGATCATTATTCCAACATCCAGCTTCCTAGCATTCTTAAATCCATCCCATTGTACTGTCTCCCTTCCTTCTATCGGTCCCAAACTAAGAAGGGATTACACAGACTCATCAGGGAGTTACAATTGCTCCATATTGCCAACCTTCTACCTCCTTTATATCCAATAGTACTTCATCCCATCATATTCTTGGGGTATCCCACATATCGAGATAAAACTCGTACTTATTTTGTCTGAAGTCCACTCCGTGGAATATCATTATCTTTTCCAGAGGTCAAGTGTCCTCACAGGGTACTACCACCCTTGAAATGCACAAATTCATCCGTAGACCATATTTCTCATATCCTCGAAAATGGTCAAAATCTTTCTTCATAGAGTAACAACTCATAAAATCCAAATCAGTACCAACAATAATGCTAACTTTATTGATTCTCAAATTATTACAATCTCCTGCATTTCCATTACATGCCTCAACTCAACACCTCAATATAAAGGAAATGTTCTCACTACTACTACTATACTTCTCACGGACACAACTAATTATCACAAATCTCCTTCTCCTTGGGGCATTCTCTGGCAAAGTGCCCTGCTTCATTACAACGAAAACATATTACTTCTGACAAGTCTCGAGGTTTCCTTTTTGGGCAACTGTTGAGGTAGTGCCCTGACTCCTTGCACCTATAACAGGTGATATGACTCAGATCCTTCCTGGAATCCAATCTACTTCTTTTTCTGGACTTTTCCATTCCAAACAGGGCTTCTATTTCCTGTGGGTCATACTCTACTTCCTTCGTCGGGAATTCTACTAGATCCCCATTCATACAATTCTGGGAGATGTGTCCTTCTTCTCCACATGAATAGCATGACTAGGTGCAGAGTTTAATTGGGTCTTCTTCGGGTGTGTCCTCCACCTCTTGTAGGAGATATGCCCTAGAGGCAATAATAAATGTTATTGATTATCTCCCTGTTCATAATTAGGTTTATGTTCCATGCTATAACTGCAATGATTCTCGAGTCTGCAAATAAAACGAGGCTCGGAGGAAGACTCATATGCACGTGTGGGATAATAAACGGTAAAATGTATTCCTAGTCTGGCCTCTAAGACTAGCTCAAGTGTTGCATGATGGTTCTGTTTTCCTGATCATGGGCATGTCTATGCCAGCAACTTTGAGGGCACGGTGTTAGAAGAACATTTGTGTTGAATCGACCTGATTGATGTTATGCTATGAGATTCTTTCGTCACAAGTTAATGGTTAATAACACAGAGATGGTTAACGTTTGCATGATTCCTCAGACCATGAGAGTATTGAGTTTCTTCATGCTTGATTCATGAACTTTGGGGTTTGTTAAACGTCATCCGTAACTGGATGGCTATTACGGCGGCTTACGGGTTCATGGGAAAGTATGTTAAGTAACTTGATAGCTCAAGATTGGGATTTGCTCCTCCGACGATGGAGAGATATCTCTGGGCCCTCTCGGTGTTACGGTATCCATCATCGTCTGGCCAGACACTTTGTGATTTGATCACGAGGATGCCGGAACACGGTAACGAGAAAAGAGAACAATACCGGTAACGAGGTAACTAGCATAGTGGACAAGTTGTTGATCCACGGGAATGCCATCATGTCTCACCTCGGGTATTTGTAACATATCGCGAAGCAACAGGAATAGCACACGGCAACTGGAGGTTCACTCGAATATTCATTCGTGTGGGTATAGGGGTCAATATGGGTGTCCACGGCTCCGATGTTGATCATTGATCGGAAGGGGTTCCGTGTCATGTCTATACTTCACCGAACCTATAGGGTCACACGCTTAAGGGTCATCTATCTGCTGAATACTAGACAGGGAGTCTGAGAGAAAATCACCGAAAAAGTTTCGGACACCGAAAAAGTTTCGGACACCGAAAAAGTTTCGGACAGCGGAAAAGTTCCGCAGAGAGAGGTCACCGGATGAGTTCCGGTGAAACTGAAAAGTTGTTTCAGAGGATACCATAAAGTCAAATTGGTTTCGGCACATGCCCGATAATTCTTGGAGGGTGCTAGAATCATTCTGGAAACTTTTGGGAATTTTCTGGAAGAAAAACCGGAAATGTTCCGGAGCTGCCGGAACCACTTCAGATGCTTTTCGCAGATGAAAATCACTAATCTGGAATTGTTCCAGAACGCGTTGAAAATTATTTTAGTGGGTACTGGAAATGTTCTGAGCCCACATAAATATTTTCAGTTCGAACGGACGCTGAAAAATGTCGTCATGAATAGTGAAAGTGCTTTTTGGGTGGCTTCTTGGAGAAGCCACCTTGAGGGTCCTTTGGTATTTTTCCCCTTGGCTTCTTGGAGAAGCCACCCTTGGGCTTGGCCTATAAATAGGGGTGGAGGGGGCTGCCTAAAGACTCACTCTTTCTCACATATACATGCCATTGCAATGATCTGGCTTCTTCTCTCCCTCTCCGCGAAATAGTTTCGTAGAGCCGAAAGGCTGTCTGGGTTCCGGTGGGAACTAGTTCTGGACGGCGAAGCCCTGCCGGATAGATGACACCGTATGTGTGCAACTCTGTAGAGAGGTCGTAGTTTTGATCTTAGTGCCCGAGGGGCTGTTCGAGAGTGCCTCCCGAAGAGCTGTCCAAGTGACGGTCCGAGTTCTGTGAGTCCTCCCGAAGGGCTGTCCGAGTGACCGTCTGAGTTTCGAAGGTCCTCCCGAAGGGCTGTCCGTGACACCATCTGGGGGACTGTTCGACCGCCTCCCGAAGGGCTGTCCTGGGCGCGGATGAGGGTATACATCCTCGCGGTTGGGAGGTTGTAAATCCTAGCTGCGGGGATCTGCACCGCCGATCGTCATCGACTCTACTTCCGCTGCGCTACGAGTCGGTAACGAAAATGATCAAACCTTGTATGCAGTCTCCATAGTGGTCCTGGGCTGGTGCGTAGGTCGGAAATTTTTTGTTTTCTGCTGCGTTACCCTACACCTCTTCCTTCATCACAGGTTCTTCTAAAATTTCCATGAGGGCTCCTTTCATTTCTTCTTTCTTCTGCTGGATGGTTCTTTGTACCATGGGGTAAATGTGACACTGAGCAGGGTAGT
Source organism: Thinopyrum elongatum (assembly GCA_011799875.1). Classification (NCBI taxonomy): domain Eukaryota; kingdom Viridiplantae; phylum Streptophyta; class Magnoliopsida; order Poales; family Poaceae; genus Thinopyrum; species Thinopyrum elongatum. Next base: position 157,218,337 of record CM022303.1, on the reverse strand, counting down.
GGGTAGTCCCTTCACACAAGAAACAAGTAATCTGCCTAGTTGGGCATTCTTCAGTTGGGTGATTTCCTTCACAACGAGGGCATTCATCCTTGTGTTCTTTATGGTTGTGTCCTATTTCTCCACAGAACTTGCATGCACAAGGTTTCTTCATATCATTTCCATAAGGCTTCAACTTCTGGGACACAAGCCGAGACTTTAGCAGAGTCATCTTAAATTCTTTCCAAGTGGTTACTCTTTGCCATCCATTGATGGTTTGGTACATCCTCCACCAAGTAGCAGCACCTCTTTCAAAGCACTGAAGAGCATGCTGGGTCATATCCTTTCCGGCTATAGTGTTATTCTTCATGTGATCTTCCATGTTTTGAATCCATCGGTCCGTCTCCAATTGAGTCATCGGTCCATAAAATATGAGTTCATCTCCATTCATCCTCTATTGGTTCCAAGGGTTTTTTTTTTGGGGTGAGACAAGAGAGATAGAGAGGGATACACACAATACAAACAATAGATTTGAAGAGGCAAATTTTATTTTGTGGCTGTCGAAAAAAACATCAAACAAATGACAGCTCACCATCGTCGCATCTAACGTAGGTATAACAGGGGTTTGGTCTTCTAAAGGTCAATAAATCTTCAAAGTCGCCAAACTCTTCAAGTCTTGTTCATGCCTCCGATGGTTTCTTCCGATCGTGCTTGTCCTTCTCAAGTTCTTTTGCCAGATCATCTTTGTTGACGCGAAGTCTCTCGTGACGTCCTTTAATATTCTGGAGTTGCGTTCCAAACTTCTGGGTGTCAACATCCTTGGCAATGAACCATGGTCCTACTGTCCTTCAGTTCCTGACGAATCTCTGGTATCTCGAGGTTTTGCTCCTCCAGCTTGGCTACTTTCAGCTTCTGGGTCCTGAGTTCTTCACGAAATGCTTCCTTGTCAAATACGGCTTCCTGAAGGTCCATCTTAAAATTCTCGATGTAATACTCCAGATCCTGTCGATACACCAGCTAAGGTTAAACTTCATCTTTTGCTGATAGATGCTCCATTAGCCCTTTTGTCACCCAATCCTTCAGACGAAATGTATGCTTAACTCAGCACGGTGACAATAGCCTTGGCGGGCGATAGCATCATGGATAGCCGTGTTTATGCCCATGTCTCTGCCATGAGTTATCATTCCATAGTTGATATCTCCTGTCTTAGGGTTTTCTTGACAAAACTTTGAGTTTTAACGCTCCATGTTATGGTCTCTCTGCGACACACCTTGATCCCGGGTATTGTCAGCTTCAATAGTCTGACAAGTTCCATAAGAGTAGCCTTACTAGGTCATACAAATCTGGAAATTCTTCATAGCCTTCAAATTCTCCTAGTCTTCGGAGTCTTCAACTGTTGTAGTTTCCCTTATTATAATGCACGGTAAAATCCTCTTCATTCCGAAGTGGTCTTAGTTGTCCGATATCTTGTACTTCTTGGATTGGTCTCATCAGTTGAACCTTCGAGTGGTCAAAAGGGCAAAGGGGTATAGTCTAACTAAAAGGAAATTTGATAAAGCTTAGAAAAGAAGAGAGGTAAGAGATCCTTTTTGAAAATAAGTTTAGAGAAAATATTTCCTATGGGCTAGCCAGTTTCTAGGGGTCACGTCCTACAGTCAACATGTGCTCTGATACCATCTTGTAGCGACCCGACCCGAATGGATCAAAGTCTCTGTGCTTAAGTGTCATCCCTGGATCGGTATGCTGACACACACAGTACTCGAGGATTTATAACAGAGGTAAATCACATGTATAAAGTAACGTAAATACTATTACCTCAATCCAAATAGCGGAAGTAACAACAAGGTTGTGGATTCCCATCAACACCAACGGCAAAGTTGAGTGTAGAAATCGTAACCCTAACGTATCACTTACTCGTCGTAAGAATTCCTGCAACATGAGACGTTGCAGCCATGTAGGTCAGTACATTGAATGTACTGGCAAATTCACACCATAGGATAATGATGAATAATAGCTATCACTATATGCATATATGGCTGGTGGAGGCTCTACGGTTAATATGTTTTGCGAAAAGCCAATTTTTCCCTACAACAAAGGAATATATTTTATTTAACTATCATGGTGGTTGTTGAACATTGAGAAGGTAAATCCCCCTCTCAATCCCAATTAAAAGTAATCATTAATCCCAACAAATTAATTTAGAGTGATGGGATTCAATATGATGATCCAAGAACCAGATACTCAAGATGTCCATAACCGGGGACACGGCTAATCATGATTAGTTTTTACACTCTGCAGAGGTTTGTGCACTTTTCCCCACAAGACTCGATCTCCTCCGTTGGATTTCTCGCACTACATGGTGTTTGAGAAACGGATGACCGAGACACAGTCTTTCAGAAACATTTACTCTTTACTCTGGGTAGACAGTTACACCTACTTTCCCCTACATCTGCTAGCCTACCACTGAAAGAGGTCATGTAACATACTCAACTATGCTAGAGCCCATAATAGCTTGTGGCTGCACACGGAAGTTTCTAGCATGAATAATCTTATGATCCCTTTGAGCCTGGGTGGCGGACCGTAGGAGGATCACACGGTATATCCCCGGAATCTCCTAGGACAACACTGGTATATCCCCAGGTGCCCAAACAAGCAATCCACCCAGATGTGTATTAAAGTTGCCACCTTAAGTTGAACCATTAATTAAAAATCTCACATCTGTCATGGATACACTCAAAACCCAATCCACGTCAACGAGCATAGCATGGCAACATAAGCATAGCGTGGAAGTAACTCCCAAGGGTTTTATAATAAAAGGGCAATAGGTTCTACCTCATAATCTACTTCCCAATACCCACAAGTTAATCACATCCTAGTCATGTAGTGTTTGAGGATAAAACTAATGCATAAAAACTGGGTATAGAAGAGTATGATCAAAGTGTGAACTTGCCTTGTACTGTTGATGAAGATCCTTCGCACTCATAATTCCTGATAGTTCTACTCGTCACACTCCGTTCAATCTAACGTGAGCAAGCAATTGCATACATAAGCACTCATGCAAAAGAATCGAAGAAAAGATCTCGAAAAACTTCGAAAACTAGCAATTAACTCTTGCAACAGAAAACAATTTCTAACAGTACCAAAATTGGGTGGATTTGGTCTTATCAGAAAGTTTAGGTCAAGAGCTTTGATTTGCAAAAAGAATCTACTAAAACGGAGTTATAAAACTCAAGTTATGAACAAAAAAAGTTTAAATACAAAACTGTTTGAATTCAAATTTTAATCTTTCAAAAACATGTTTAAGTTGGTTATCTGGATAGAGGAGATCGTAACGAAGAAGTGAGCGTTGGTTTCGTTGGATTTGGACAAACGAGTAAAAAGTTGCGAACGTTCGAAGCACAGGGACTAATCTGTAAAGAAAAAAAATCACAGATAGGTCCCTGGACGAAAATAAAAGAAAAATAATAAATCTAACGGACGAACGTTCGCTACAGAAACCTAACGAACGAAAATCGTTCGCTACCGAAGACTAACGGACGAACGTCCGCTAATTAGAACCGATCGGAAAAACCGAAAAAAAACCTAACCCTAAAAATAAACCGGGCCGGCGGTTTTACCGTTTCGGTCAACGCCGGCGAACGACGGCGGCTCGGCATCGAGGCGGTGAACGGCGGGCGGCGGCTCGGCGTGGGAAGTGCGGCGGCGCAGCGCGGATGTGAGCTCCGACGGGCGGCGGCGGCAAGGCGCGGGCGGCTCCGGCGCGTAGCGCGGGGCGGCGGCGGCGGCAAAGCGCGGCGGCGGGGCAGCGGCGCGGGGTTGGAGGAGAGACGGGGCCCGGGGCCGCGGGTTTTATAGGAGGGAGGGAGGCGCGGCTTGCGGGAGGGGCAAAGGCGGCAGGCGGTGACCGGGTCGGGCACGGCGGCGGCGGACTCCCGAGCGGAGTCCTGCTCGAGGACGGGGGCGACGGGCGAGCTGGGCCTGGCTGAGGAGCTGGGCCGGCCCAGTTCGGTCGGCCGAAAAGATTTTTTTTTTTTAAACTCAGACAGCAAGAGTAAAATAAAACGACAAATAATAAAAATGATATATAGCATATTATATATCAAAATTTTCAGAAAAATATTTTCTACAACATGAACATTTTTCTAGTGTCAAATAAAATCCACAAAAATTCAAATAAAGCAAAGAGTGCTACTGGTGCAATAAAACTCAATAAAAATCATTTTAAAAATACCAAAATGCTTTCAAATTTATTTCTCTCCAATTTTCTAATGTAGGGAATCATTTTACCCTATTTTCCATATATTTTATTTTTGGAGAAAAATAATTTGAATAAAACCAAATAACTCCAAATTGAAAATAATTTCAAAGGGACTTTAAATTTGATTGTTTTTAAACTTCCAACTCATATTTCATATAATTTGAAGAAGTCATTTTATCTCCTCTCATGAAAATCATTGAGTTGCATAAAGTTTTCGAATTTGGAATATTTCCAAATGGAATTCAAATCTTTTCAAAAACCCCTTTTAAAATAGAAGAAGTCATGTTATCTTCACTCTAGGGTTTGTGATGAAATGAATATGAATTCATGGAGATCATAAATGCAAGGTGAAAGTTTTGGGAAAGTCATTTTATTCCCTCTCATTCAACTTTCAAAAAGTTTCCAAATTTCACTCAATTTCACACAAGCAACCACACCACAATCAAACAATCAATCAAAACTATTTATTTAATATAACATTCCAAAATTTAGAATTTTGGGATGTTACAATCTCCTCCCACCAGGTCTCCGTTCAACGCATCTGCATCCCGGCATGCTACCTGCTGGACATACCCTGCACGGTGGCCGCCTGGCTGACATCCCATCAATTCGATAAACTTCAGCAGCTTGAGTTCTACCATTACTACAGCGATGGGTTACCACCCAGTGCTGCATATGTGCCCACATCACCGATGCCCATCTCATGGTTTTCCTCCTCTCTCCACACCGCCACCTTGACCCGGTGCCATCTAGCAGACAATCTGGTACAAATGCTTCGACTCCCACTGCTAAAAAAACTTGCGCTTGTGTTGGTTGATCTGTCGGCGGCCTCACTGCACAGCATCATCCACTCCAGCTGCCCTGCACTGGAGCGTTTGCTGCTTGTTTTTGGAATAGGAATCCATATCCCTTGTCTCAAAATAAAGTCGCCTCACCTTGTAAGAATTGAATTTGTTTTGAAGGACAGGAGCTCATCATCGAAGATGCCCCTTCACTTCAAAGGTTGCTCCTTTATTGTTGTTATAAACCTTCGCAAATAACTGTGGTCTTTGCGCCTAAACTGGAGACCTTGGGTGTAACTCGTGATCCATTTAAATGGTTTGAGATGGTGTTTACCTCCACACCTATTGAGGTACTGTATATTATTCACGTACACTTTTGTAATTTGCATTTTTCATTTGTGCGCATAAGTTAAGTATCATCTTGGAGTACACTTTCAGTGCTAATATTATGTTCTATGCTCAATGAAGAGCTTGTCCATCCTATCAGTGGTGGTGGATTTGGTCAAGACCTTATATATCACTATGTGGTGTTTTGATCTCAACATCATTATTGCCTTGCTGCAATGCTTTCTATGTCTGGAGAATTTGTATATAAAGGTGATGATTTCACGCACATTGAAAGCCCATATATAATGTACTATAATTAATCGTTCAACTATCACTCTTTCAACATATTTTTTTTAGACATTAACTGTTTTCAATCTTCATCTCTATTTAGGCACTAACACATGGAGAAAAAAGTATAACCAATCGATGGTTCAAGAAGCACCGGGATTTTCTCATATCTCATGACATTCGTTTGAAGACAGTAACGCTGGAAGGATATGCATCCAACAATGCAAACACTAGCTTTGTCACATTCTTCATGTTGAATGCGAGGGCACTATTGTCCGTGAGGATTAAGTTTTTTGACAAGAAATTTCTCACGGCTGCAAGTGTTGAACAGCATAAAAAGAAGTTTCAGGTGGACCTAAGGGCTTCTGATCGTGCTCGGCTTCTATTTACAACAGCTTGTCGTCATCATGGAGCAATAGAAATTTTGTACTGGGATCTTGATTTTATGGATCAGATCGATCCATTTGATTGTGACTGCCGAAAACTTTGGTTGAGTTAGATGTCATTGTCCTGTTCAATCTGGATTTTGTCTAAACCTGATGAGCAATTAATCCTCGTGCTTTTGTACTGTTTGTAAGCTGGAGTTAGATATTGTTGCCCTTTTCAACTCGGCTTTGACCCATATTTTCTTTCATACTGGGCCAATGGCTTGCCATTTCTATAATTAAGACATAAATATTATAAGCATTCACAACATAGGGAAAGAACATCACTATCGCGGGATCCTTGAGATCTTTGCTCATTATAGAACCCGCAAGTTCTTAGCACCCACCAGCACCCACAAACTTATTTTCAGCTAGCACACCAAATGGATTGTAATTCTTAATAAGAAAAGCTGCATGGTAGTGACAGATTTGGATTTGTCATTTGGGACCCACGAGGAAAAAGCCTATCTAGGGCGGTGCCGACTCGACAGTAAACATTGAGAAACCTGGTTTTAAAATTACTGTAAATCCAAAACTCGCCTCAAAATCATGAAACTTGGCATGGTGTTATGACATGGCACCAACATGCTGTGGTAAAAAATTAGTCCAATTTGGGACAAGTTTTGGTATAAACTTCTTACAAACCGGAGCTTCTCTCAAAAAGGCTCATGGTTCCAAGAGGGAACTTGTCACCTATGTGTGCAAAACGACATACGCTGTCTCTTCCCGCCTTGATTTATTTTACAGAGGCAACATGCAACTATACGAGCATCGTCCTAAAAATATGAAATTATTCAGGGTTCGTTTTGCCTTTTTATACATTATTTGAGTTTTCTAGGCATTTTGGAACATACTTTGGTGTGTGCAAAGGTTATGTGTGTACTAGCCACCTATGTAATTGGATGTTCAATCTGTTTATGGAATCAAGTCCTTATAAGTTATAAGTACATATGCTGTTGTTCTGTGTGCAATGACATCGCACACGGACCATACTAGGGAACCCGTCGGTGATGATTTCATCAATCGCTGATAATTGTATACCAGCAAGCGTTTGCCCACAACACACACGGCTTATTAGCAGCAATCGTCTGTATTATTATCGGTCTTCGCACACATTTCTGATTACAGGCCTGTTTGCCGCGTATCACACACATCTTGTTAAATTGAACCATTTCTGTTATCTTGGCTCAAAGCAAACAGTTCATCCGAGTGAACCGTATGCCGTATATCGCACACACCTTGATATGGCTGACCGTTTCTTTTGTGTTGCCTAATCACAAACAGTTCATCCGAGTGAAATTGTATGCCGTATATCGCACACGCCTTCATCTGGCTGCCCATTTCTGTTGTTCTGCCTCATCGCAAACATTTCATTGAACTGAACCGTATGCCTAGCATCGCACACACAACTAAAATCTGAACCGTGTTTGATGTATCCGCCATCGCAAATGTTTTGCACCTTTTTTGACGGGTTTTTTACATCACCATTTGCGATTAATGCATCGCACACAGTTTCGTCGAAGGGTCTCTGATTGTAGTGTCGCGTTAGCAGCATCCTGCAGTAGTGTTACTGTGATGTGAGGCAAGGGAGGTCGCATTGTATTAAGTATATCACTCTTCAGAAAAGCTTCATATAGTTGCCTCTGCACAGAAAACAAAGATAAATTGAATCATTGTCATATGCACTAAATTCCTCAACCTGTTTTTGCATCAATGATACGAAGTTTGTACCTGGCAATCTGTTAATTTCAGCCAGATAATTAGCTCATTTTTCTTACCAAGTGTTTTCCCATTTGTCGGGCCAATATCAAGGGACACTTCACCTTTCATACGACGCAAAAATAGGGCTTTATCCGTTCTCTTAATTTCTGTGAAGTACCAAACATGACAACACATATTATGACTTGTTTAGTATAACTGGCTTCAAGTAGTAATTCAGAAGGATAAGTAACATTTCTGAATAAAATGGTGATATCAAAAAGTAATGTTGTTTTAAAGAATGGAAAGTAATGTGAATGCACATAATGGAATATATCAAGCACCATGAGATTGTACAGTAATGTTGAACATTGTATTTTTGTCAGAACGCTTGTGTGCATCTATCCCTTAGACACAAATACCGAAAAAAGGCTATCACCTTAGCTACGTCTGAGCCAATGTGCTTCTATTGATTGGTGGCATCCTTTTCATTTCCTCGATTGATAGCATTTTCATAGCTTTCTCTAAACCTGTCATGCATAAAATAGATAAATTAATAGCAGTAGACTACGAAAAATAAATAAAGGAACATTGGTAATGCAGGAAAGCAATAGAGTAAGTGAATTACTCATCCCTCTCACCCAGGACTTCCGGGCAACATAAATAGAAAAGGGCCCACAATTCCTGTAAGAATACACATCTCTAATTACTTGCATTGGTAAAATAATATCGCAATGGCGGACATATTGATCATATAGTGGTATTAAATTAGAGTAGAACTGTAGGAGCTTTTCAGGTAGTACCTTCAAGTTATTTTGTATAGGTGTGCCACTTATGGCAATTCGATGGACACACGGTATTAAACATATGCTTTGGAATCTTTGCGTCTTAGGGTTTTTGATTTGATGTGCCTCATCAAGAACAACATAGTCCCATATGTTTCTCTCCTCATCATCATCGGCATCATGGTATAAGTCACCCCTTATCAGCTTGTAATTTATCCGGACGATGTCATATGTTGTAAATACTACACCGCCCTCCTGTAGAAGAGGACAAACATCAGAGGAAATTCATAAAAATATCTTAGAAGAGGACAAACATTCTAGGTATGTGCATTCTTTTAACTGAAACTACGTTGAGTCAAATTTAACAGAATGGCAGGATATAAATGATCAGCGGAAGATTAAAATTCATTCTATCTAAGGAATTTAAAGAACCTTGAATGTGTGTTGGAGCTCAGAGTTGCGAACATTTGCGTTGGGACCAGAGCAGCTGTAAACAGATGAAACAAAAGAGTCAATCAATCTGTTGGCAGTCGTAAGTATCTGTATTAACTCTGAGAAATCAAAAGATGATATGTTGTGAATAGGTTGGTGGTGCATATAGCCTACTCGCTGATCTTGCTTTTGAGGCCAACAAGTGTAAGTTCTTTGATCCAATGAGTCGCAAGTGTCTTTGGATGGACAACCAACATTCTCCTGATTAAGCCTGAATGGAACAATCCGGCTAGGAAAGCAGAAATCTGCACGGCAAAAGTAACAAACATTAGCAAATAAATTGTAGCACCACTTGATCAATACACTGCGGCTGAACTAGGAAACAAAAAACAAGTACATTAAGGGGCGAACTACTACAACTGATTACCTTCCCCGCAAAAGAAAGAAAGAATAAGAAGTGGTTATCTTGGACATAATCAATGGTTAAAATCCTGTGATACTATTCTGAATAAAAACAATCAATCGATCTGACAGTGTAACGAATGAACTGAATCTACCACAACCGAGACTAGAGATTGAGATTGGAACGAAGGGGAATGGAGAATGAGTTAGGTAGAAACCCTACCTGCATGGTCTTCCCCAGTCCCAAGTCATCACCGAGAATGCCACCAGTCCCCCTGCAATGCAGAAACCAAAGCCAGCCAAGCCCCTAGAGCTGGTGGGCATAAAGCATCCCGGATAGCATCATTGGAAGCTTGTACAGCAGCCTGCCGGTGGGATCCTCCATCTCCAAGTCCACCGCACCATCGACCTCCTTCAGGTCGTCTCGTTGTCCGGGTGAAGCTGGACGGTCGCCGTCCGAGGACGATTGGGGTTCGGACGCCATGGATTGGATTTGGAGGGCAAGCTAGTGTGCTATTACTGGGAGATTGATCTGGTGTGGAAGGAAGGAGGAAGGTGAGTCGAGTGAAGTGTATATGTAGTGAGCCGAGAGGCAACGCAATGAAGGAGTGGTACTATAGAGGCCGTCCGGTGGCTCTTCAAATTTCGAATCCCGTTCACACCTCTGGCCTCTGGTTGCGAATTGCTGGTCTGCCTCGGGACTTTCGCCACCAATGGAAGGATGGATCGTGACGACCTACGTGTGGAAATTCAGTCTCTCCTTTTGACCTGACCACTCAATGTGGTAGTAGTGGACTGGACTAGTTGAGAGAACACGAGCGAGAGCGAGAGGTAAATTCAGCAAGTTAATTTCCCCTTGAATGGATCGTCATCGAGGATTGACGTATGTGCATGCCACTGTTACAATGAAGCATGGGTGGTTTTTTTAGAGTGAACACGCCGCTTTATTACTTAAAACTAAGAAAAGTTCCGGATCTCATCAGAGTGAACACTGATGTCTACTATGCAACTTTATTCTTGTAGACTCGTGTTGGGCCTCCAAGCGCAGAGTTTTGTAGGACAGTAGCAATTTTCCCTCAAGTGGATGACCTAAGGTTTATCAATCCGTGGGAGGCGTAGGATGAAGGTGGTCTCTCTCAAACAACCCTGCAACCAAACACAAGAAATCTCTTGTGTCCCCAACACTTCCATTACAATGGCAAATTGTATAGGTGCACTAGTTCGGCAAAGAGATGGTGATAAAAGTGTAATATGAATGGTAGAAATATATTTTTATAATCTGAATAAATAAAAACAGCAAGGTAGCAATGGATAAAAGTGAGCACAAACGGTATTGCAATGCTTGAAAACAAGGCCTAGGGTCCGTACTTTCGCTAGTGCAATCTCTCAACAATGCTAATATAATTGGATCATATAACCATCCCTCAACGTGCGATGAAAAATCACTCCAAAGTTCTTATCTAGCGGAGAACATAAGAATAAATTGTTTGTAGGGTATGAAACCACCTCAAAGCTATTCTTTCCGATCGATCTATCCAAGAGTTCGTACTAAAATAACACCAAAGCAAATTCAGATTCGTAATACTCAATCCAACACAAAGAACCTCAAAGAGTGCCCCAAGATTTCTACCGGAGAAACAAAGACAAGAACATGCATCAACACCTATGCATAGATTACCCCAATGTCACCTCGGGAATCTGCGAGTTGAGTGCCAAAACATATATCAAGTGAATCAATATAATACCCCATTGTCACCACGGGTATCCATATGCAAGACATATATCAAGTGCTCTCAAATCCATAAAAGTATTCAATCCGATAAAACGAAATCTCAAAAGGAAAACTCAATTCATCACAACAAGATAGAGAGGGAGGAAAACCATATGATCCAACTACATTAACAAAGCTCCCGATACATCAAGATCGTGCCATCAAGAACACGAGAGAGAGAGAGAGAGAGAGAAATTAAACACATAGCTACTAGTACAAACCCTCAGCCCCAAGGGTGGACTACTCCCTCCTCATCGTGGTGGCCGCCGGGATGATTAAGATGGCCACCGGTGATGATTTCCCCCTCCGGCAGGGTGCCGGAACGGGGTCTAGATTGGATCTCGTGGATACAGAGGCCTTGCGGCGGCGGAACTTCTGATCTAGGGCTACCCCCCAGGTGCTGCTCTGGCCCATTGGATGTCTTCTGGTCCATAAAAAATCCACAAAAAGTTTCGCGGTGTTTGGACTCTGTTTGATATTGATTTCCTGCGATGTAAAAAACAAGCAAAAAACAACAACTGGCACTGGGCACTGGGTCAATAGGTTAGTCCCAAAAAATGATATAAAGTTGCTATAAAATGATTGTAAAACATCCAAGAATGATAATATAACAGCATGAATACTTCATAAATTATAGATACGTTGGAGACGTATCAGCATCCCCAAGCTTAATTCCTACTCGTACTCGAGTAGGTAAATGATAAAAGAAATAATTTATGAAGTGTGAATGCTAGCAAAGTGCACAAGTTTGATCAATGACAATTTCAATCACTTTTCATAGCACCATTACAACAATTCTTTCTTATAAAACTTCTCATATTAAAGTAGCAACCAATTCACATGTTAAGGTTCAAACAATGAATTCTCTTGAAACTCAACAACCTATGTTCTCAGTCACCAAGCAATTGCAATTCAACTTATTCAACAAAGTCTAAGTAAGAGCTCCACATACTCAACCATCATATAGTCTTCTATGATTGCTAACACTCACCGCATACACATGAGCAAAACGTTTCAACCGGACACATAAAAGGATAGGGGCTTATAATTTCGCCTCCCAACGTATTCACCTCAAGGATGATGTCAACAATAATAACTCATGCTACCCATATCCAACTGGATATATGTGCCAAGATCTTTCCTCACCACATGATGCTTGCCAAAAGAGAAAAATAAAAAGGAATAGAGAGAAAAACTTTGACTCTTGCATGAAAGTAAATACATAAAAGTAAAAGGTAGGCCCTTCGCAGAGGGAAGCAGAGGTTGCCATGCGTTTTTTGTTTGTATGCTCAACACCTTAGTGCAAAAGAACATCACGTTATATTGCCCCTTATGATAGCAACCTTTATTATGCAGTCTGTCGCTTTTATTCTTTGCCATCACAAGTTCGTACAACGCTCAATTTTCTCTTACACTAAATGATCTAACACTTTTAGAAGCAATTTTTATTGCCTTATTGCACCGATGACAACTTACTTGAAGGATCTTGCTCAATCCTTAGGTAGGTATGGTGGACTCTTGAAAATAAGATTTGGGTTTAAGAGTTTTTGGATGCACAAGTAGTATCTCTACTTGGTGCAGAATTTTTGGCTAGCAAGGATGGGGGGCAAGCACCACATGTTGAAGGATCCATGACAATATAACTTCTATGTGAATATGAACAAACATAAATCATTACGTTGTCTTCCTTGTCCAACGTCAACAATTTTGGCATATAATATTTTGATGGGGGCTCACAATCACAAAAGATTTCCAAGATAGTGTATTTGCATGTGAAAGTTCTCTTCCTTATAGTAATCATTCATGAATTGCTTGTATGACCAATATTGTGATTGTCAAGCTTCAAAAGATTTCACTTTCTAAACCCACTGTGAAGGTACCACTAGGCATGATATGAACATATGAAGCACATATAATTTCAACTTTAGGATATTCAATTCATTCAACAATTTACTCATAGGATATAAGTGAAGCACGAGAGTAAATGACAAACTACTCCAAAAAGATATAAGTGAAGATCAAACGAGTAGTCATGAAAATGGGTAGCTATTTGAGAACTCTCTTTTATTTAAAAACTTTCAGATCTAAGTATTTTATTAAAACATCAAGCAAAACAAAATAAAATCACATTCCAAGAATAGCACAACTCATGTGAAGAAGCAAAAACTTAGGCTCAACCGATAATAACCGATAATTGTTGACGAAGAAAGGTGGGATGCCTACCGGGGCATCCCCAAGCTTAGATGCTTGAGACTTCTTGGAATATTATCTTGGGATGCCTTGGGCATCCCCAAGCTTGATATTTTTTGTCTCCTTGATTCCTTTTATATCATGGTTTCCTAAATCTTAAAAACTTCATCCACACAAAACTCAACAAGAACTCATGAGATAAGTTAGTATAAATCAATGCAAAACCTTATCATTCTCTACTGTAGCAAATCACTAAAATTATTATTCAACATTGCATGATAAATGCCTCTGCATTTTTAACATTCCTATCCTCAAATAGAATCATTAAACAAGCAAACATTTGCAAACAATGCGAACATAACAACAATCTGTCTAAACAGGACAGTCTGTAAAGAGTGCAATATTCATCATACTTCCCTAACTCAAAAAATTCTGAAAAATTACCACACTGTATAAAATTTATCATAGCTTATTGTGAAAAACATTTCAATATTTTATCACATTCTTACTTTTCTGGAGAATTTTTTCAACAGAGATAAACTTTCTGTTTTGAAATAGCGACTCATATACTTGCAAAATAAGCATGGTAAAGGCTATCCTTGACATTTTTATTAAAATGAAAGATGAAAAACATTATTATAAGTAGCAGCAAGAAAATACAAATAAAAGAAAATAACGCTCCAAGCAAAACTCATATCATGTGACGAATGAAAATATAGCACCAAGTGAGGTTACCGATAATGTTGAAGACGAAAGAGGGGATGCCTTCCGGGGCATCCCCAAGCTTAGTTGCTTGGATATTCCTTGAATATTACCTTGGGGTGCCTTGGGCATCCCCAAGCTTAGGGTCTTGTCATTCCTTATTCTCCTCATGTCGACATCTCACCCAAAACTTGAAAACTTCAATCACACAAGACTTAACGGAACTTCGTGAGATAGGTTAGTATGATAAAGAGCAAACCACTTCACTTTGGTACTGTCAAAGACAAGATTCGTAATTATTTCCACACAATTCCTACTGTAGCATAGCATTTACACAATTTATATTGATCAATATAAGCCATAGAAACTAGAAAACAAGCAAACTATGCATTGAAAACAGAATCTGTCAAAAACAGAACAGTCTGTAGTAATCTGTACTCCAACCATACTTCTGCTACTCCAAAAATTCTGAAAAATTAGGACAACGTAGATAATTTGTATATATATCATATGTAAAAAATTCAGATCAAAATCACGTTCCAGTGAATTTTCAAAATTTCTCGACTGAGCACAAAAGTTTCTGTTTTTGCACAGATTCGAGTCAACTATCATCCACACTATCCCAAAGGCTTTACTTGGCACTTTATTGAAACAAAAGCAATAAAACATGATCACTACAGTAACATAATCATGTGAACACATAAAAACAGTAGGGTTAAATGTTGGGTTGTCTCCCAACAAGCGCTTTTCTTTAATGCCTTTTAGCTAGGCATGATGATTTCAATGATGCTCGCATAAAAGATAAGAATTGAAACACAAAGAGAGCATCATGAAGCATATGACTAGCACACTTAAGTCTAACCCACTTCCTATGCATAGGGATTTTGTGAGCAAACAAGTTATGGGAACAAGAATCAACTAGCATAGGAAGGCAAAACAAGTGCAACTTCAAAACTTTCACCATAAAGAGAGGAAATTTGATATTATTGCAATATGTAAAAGCATATGTTCCCCTCTCATAATAATTTTCAGTAGCATCATGAATGAATTCAACAATATAACTATCACATAAAGCATTCTTTTCATGATCCACAAGCATAGAAATTTTATTGCTCTCCACATAAGCAAATTTATTCTCATGAATAGTAGTGGGAGCAAACTCAACAAAATAACTATCATGGGATTGAAAATTAAAATCATGATGACAAGTTTCATGGTTATCATTATTCTTTACAGCATACATGTCATCACCATAATCATCATAGATAGCAACTTTGTTGTCATAGTCAATTGAAACCTCTTCCAAAATAGTGGATTCATCACTAAATAAAGTCATGACGTCTCCAAATCCACTTTCATAATTATCACAATAAGATTCAACACCCTCCAAAATAGTGGGATCATTAGTACCTAGAGTTGTCACCCTTCCAAACCCACTTTCATCAACATAATCATCATAAATAGGAGGCATGCTACCATTATAACAAATTTGCACATCAAAACTTGGGGGACTAAAAATATCATTTCATCAAACATAGCATCCCCAAGCTTGTAGCTTTGCCTATCATTAGCATCATGGATATTCAAAGAGTTCATACCGACAATATTGCAATCATGCTCATCATTCAAAGATTCGATATCTCACCCAAAACTTGAAAACTTCAATCACACAAAACTTAACGGAACTTTGTGAGATGGGTTAGTATGATAAAGACAAATCATTCACTTTGGTACTGTTAAGATAAGATTCATAATTGCTCTCACACAATGCCTACTGTATTCTATAATTTCCACAATTTATAATAAGAAATATAAGCCATAGAAATCATAAAACAAGCAAACTATGCATTGCAAACAGAATCTGTCAAAAACAGAACAGTACGTAAAGATCTGAATTAAGGTCATACTTCTGTAACTTCAGAAATACTGAAAAATTAGGACAACGTAGGAAATTTGTATACCCATCAACTGTAAAAAATTCAGAATTTTTCCACGATCCAGTAAAAGACAGGAATTTCTGCACTGGACGCAAAAGTTTCTGTTTTTGCACAGAATCAAGTCAACTATCATCCACACTATCCCAAAGGCTTTACTTGGCACTTTATTGAAACAAAAGCTATAAAACAAGATTAATACAGTAGCCTAACCATGTGAACACACAAAAACAGTAGGTACAAGTGTTGGGTTGTCTCCCAACAAGCGCTTTTCTTTAATGCCTTTTAGCTAGGCATGATGATTTCAATGATGCTCACATAAAAGATAAGAATTGAAAAACAAAGAGAGCATCATGAAGCATATGACTAGCACATTTAAGTCTAACCCACTTCCTATGCATAGGAATTTTGTGAGCAAACAACTTATGGGAACAAGAATCAACTAGCATAGGAAGGCAAAACAAGTGCAACTTCAAAACTTTCAACATAAAGAGAGGAAACTTGATATTATTGCAATATGTAAAAGCATATGTTCCCCTCTCATAATAATTTTCAGTAGCATCATGAATGAATTCAAAAATATAGCTATCACATATAGCACTCTTTTCATGATCCACAAGCATAGAATTTTTATTACTCTCCACATATGCAAATTTATTCTCATTAATAGTAGTGGGAGCAAATTCAGCAAAGTAACTATCATGTGCTACTTGATTGACATAATCAAATTTAACATTAAAATTATGATGACAAGTTTCATGGTTATCATTATTCTTTATAGCACACATGTCATCAGCATAATCATCATAGATAGCAACTTTGTTGTCATAATCAATTGAAACCTCTTCCAAAATAGTGGATTCATCACTAAATAAAGTCATGACATCTCCAAATCCACTTTCATCAATATAACCATCATAAATAGGAGGCATGCAATCATTATAACAAATTTGCACATCAAATCTTGGGGGACTAAAAATATCATCTTCATCAAACATAGCATCCCCAAGCTTGTAGCTTTGCATATCATTACCATCATGGATATTCAAAGAATTCATACTAACAACATTGCAATCATGCTCATCATTCAAAGATTTTTTGTCAAACATTTTATAGAATTCTTCTTCTATCAATTGAGCACAATTTTCCTTTCCATCATTTTCACGAAAGACATTATAGAGATGAATAATATGATGTAACCTCAATTCCATTTTTTTGTTTTGTAGTTTTCTTTTATAAACCAAACTAGTGATAAAACAAGAAACTAAAAGATTCGATTGCAAGATCTAAAGATATACCTTCATGCACTCACCTCCCCGGCAACGGCGCGATAAAAGAGCTTGATGTCTACAACGCAACTTTATTCTTGCAGACTCGTGTTGGGCCTCCAAGCGCAGAGTTTTGTAGGACAGTAGCAATTTTCCCTCAAGTGGATGACCTAAGGTTTATCAATCCGTGGGAGGCATAGGATGAAGGTGGTCTCTCTCAAACAACCCTGCAACCAAATACAAGTAATCTCTTGTGTCCCCAACACACCCAATACAATGGCAAATTGTATAGGTGCACTAGTTCGGCGAAGAGATGGTGATAAAAGTGTAATATGAATGGTAGAAATATATTTTTATAATCTGAATAAATAAAAACAGCAAGGTAGCAATGGATAAAAGTGAGCACAAACGGTATTGCAATGCTTGAAAACAAGGCCTAGGGTCCGTACTTTAGCTAGTGCCAATCTCTCAACAATGCTAATATAATTGGATCATATAACCATGCCTCAACATGCGATGAAGAATCACTCCAAAGTTCTTATCTAGCGGAGAACATAAGAATAAATTGTTTGTAGGGTACGAAACCACCTCAAAGCTATTCTTTCCGATCGATCTATCCAAGAGTTCGTACTAAAATAATACCAAAGCAAATTCAGATTCGTAATACTCAATCCAACACAAAGAACCTCAAACAGTGCCCCAAGATTTCTACCGGAGAAACAAAGACAAGAACGTGCATCAACCCCTATGCATAGATTACCCCAATGTCACGTCGGGAATCCGCGAGTTGAGTGCCAAAACATATATCAAGTGAATCAATATAATACCCCATTGTCACCACGGGTATCCATATGCAAGACATATATCAAGTGCTCTCAAATCCATAAAAGTATTCAATCCGATAAAACGAAATCTCAAAGGGAAAACTCAATTAATCACAACAAGATAGAGAGGGAGAAAAACCATATGATCCAACTACATTAACAAAGCTCCCGATACATCAAGAACACGAGAGAGAGAGAGATATTAAACACATAGCTACTGGTACAAACCCTCAGCCCCGAGGGTGGACTACTCCCTCCTCATCGTGGTGGCCGCCGGGATGATGAAGATGGCCACCGGTGATGATTTCCCCCTCCGGCAGGGTGCCGAAACGGGGTCTAGATTGGATCTCGTGGATACAGAGGCCTTGCGGCGGCGGAACTTCTGATCTAGGGCTACCCCCCAAGTGCTGCTCTGGCCCATTGGATGTCTTCTGGTCCATAAAAAATCCACAAAAAGTTTCGCGGTGTTTGAACTCCGTTTGATATTGATTTCCTACGATGTAAAAAAAAGCAAAAAACAGCAACTGGCACTGGGCACTGGGTCAATAGGTTAGTCCCAAAAAATGATATAAAGTTGCTATAAAATGATTGTAAAACATCCAAGAATGATAATATAACAGCATGAATACTTCATAAATTATAGATACATTGGAGACGTATCAAACACGCCGACCCTCCACGCACGATGCATGCACGATTGACCATCAGATGGTTGTGCTGCACTTTATTCTATGATTTGATGGCTGGGTGTGAAGGATCATGGAAAAATCGTGCATGAAGTGTCGTGTGCATAGCTGCACTTTATTCTATGATTTTAAAGCTATTTTGTAAACTATTTCATGCAGTCGCAGTTTAAATTTTAATTATATTCACTAAATGACTAGGAATACACAAAACAAATTAAATACAACAAGCGAACCCCGAAAAAGCCAAATGTTGAAATGGAACATGTAATGGTGTATCTTGAGTGTACAAAAATTTCAAGGCCAAGGGATGAAGTAGCTGTTGCTTCGCCTTCAAACCTAACCCACTTCTCTCTCGAAACCACAACTATTCCTGAGAGGTAGTGTGGTTTTTAAGCAGGGTAGGTCATAAAATTTGTGAAACCTTGTAAAAGATTTTACCACAACTTATTGATTCTACTTAGGGTCACCATGCCAAGTTTCATGTTTTTCACACTTCATTGCATTTTCTAGAATTAAGAAACAAATATCTCCATGTCCGAGGCCAACTCTTGGCACCCTGATTTTTGGAATTTCTCTTATTTTAAGGTCAAAACTCATTTTCAACCCATTTTTTCAAAATTTTCATGCACTTGCACTTCAAATTTTAATTGTAATCATGAATTCTTAGAAAATGCACTAAATGAATCTATAATACCTCAAGAGTTCATCCCCACTAACCTATTCTCTTGACATGTAACCTATGCACATCATAATTGAGCCACGTCTGCTTTTTTCCTTAAGCTTAGCCCAGATGCTAGCTTTCTCTCCTGGAAAGAACCTCTGACACCGATCGTCCGACCAAAGAATACGACCCCCTTGTGGTAGCCAAAGTAAATTTGCGATCACCTCTTCTTTCATCTTACCTAACCGATTAGATAGCCTAAGCAACATTCTTCCATGTTCATCTCTCATATCACAAAATCCACCGTCCCCGCGTCCTTATCCTCTCTCCACTTCACCTCTTAGGATAATCCATCTTGATCTTGTGTGTTGTTCTTTGCTCACGCCACTGGCGGCCTCGCGATGCATCATGCCTCCGCCCTCACCTCCTTGTGTCGCCCCCATGTGTCTTGTGGCGGTGTCACTAGTTATTGATGATCTACTATGGCACCACGCCATCGACCTACTACTGCGGAGGACGAAGGAGTTGTCATGTGGTCGGCTGCCTTGCGCAATCTGGATCCTGAGCGCGGTCGCGCCCCTCTCCCCCTCTAGAGTTTTTGATTTCCATTCACGAAACAAATAGTCGCCACACCCCGACACACCATTGGACTCTCATCAGGCTGTTGGTCATCCACGGTTTTTCATCAGGCAGCTGGATGCTCTTGTCCAAGATCTGCACAACTACTGGTGCTACTTGTGAGCTGCGTTGGGATTTCCTCGAAGAGGAGAGGATGATGCAGTAGAATAGAGATAAGTATTTCCCTCAGTTAAGAATCAAGGTTATCAATCCAATAGGAGAACCACGCAACACCTCGTTAGCTGTACCTACACACAAAATAACAAATACTTGCACCCAATGCAAACAAGGGGTTGTCAATCCCTTGGCGGTTACTTGCAAGGATCAAATCTTGTAGTAATAAATAGATAAATAAAAACACAAAATAAAATAAAGTAAATAAAATTGCAGCAAGGTATTTTTGGATTTTAATATATGATAAAAATAGACCCGGGGGCCATAGTTTTCACTAGAGGCTTCTCTCTTGAACATAGCATACGGTGGGTAAACAAATTACTGTTGGGCAATTGATAGAAAAGCGAATAATCGTGATGATATCCAAGGCAATGATCATGTATATAGGCATCACGTCCGAGATAAGTAGACCGACTCCTGCCTGCATCTACTACTATTACTGCACACATCGACCGCTATCCAGCATGCATCTAGAGTATTAAGTTCATAAAGAATGGATTAACGCCTTAAGCAAGATGACATGATGTAGACAAAGTAAATCCAATCAATATGAATAAACCCCATTTTTTATCCTTAATGGAAAATATACAAGTATGTGTCATGTCCCCTTCTGTCATTGAGATTGAGCAAAGCAAGATTGAACCCATCACAAAACACCTCTCCCATTGCAAGATAAATCAATCTAGTTGGCCAAACTAAACGGATAAATCGGAGAGAAATACAAAGCTATAACAATTATGCATAAAAGAGTTCAGAGAAGACTCAAATAATATTCATGGATAATCTGATCATAAACTCACAATTCATCGAATCCCAACAAACACACTGCAAAAAAGGATTACATCGAATAGATCTCCAAGAACATCAAGGAGAACATTGTATTGAAGATCAAAGAGAGAGAACAAGCCATATAGCTACTTTCTATATGGACCCATAGGTCTGTGGTAAACTACTCCTACATGATCGCAGGGGCAGCAAGGTTGACCTTGACTTGTTGACCCAGTGAGTAACTACTATCGTAGCGAACCTAAAGCATTCACGCTTACCTTTGTAAACTTTGACTTGACTCCTTACCAGGTCGCTAAAAACCATGCAATGCATGAAAAGCAATTCCGCTCCGAGATCTCGTAAAGGAAAAATTAGCTAGCTCAGCAGGTTTGGACCCGGGTGAATCAGTTCAGTGAAGGAAGGGAGCCTAAACTTAAGGCTTTTCCAAGCCAAGAACCCCACCGTGATCGATTCCCTCTCCGGCAGAGTACCGAAAAAGGCCTTCAGATGGGATCTCACGAGAACAGAAACTTGCGGCGGAGGAAAAAGTATTTCGGGTGGCTATCTGATGTATTGGGAATATTTGGGAATTTATAGAGGCGGAATTAGGTCAAGAGGTGCCACGAGGGGCCCACAAGACTGGGAGCATGCCTGCCCCCCTGGGCACGCCTCCCGAGCTTGTCGCTCCCTCATGGCTCTTCAGGTCTTCTCCTGAAGTTTCTAGTGTCCCATCTGTTCCAGAAAAAAAAAATTCAAAGTTTTTTTCTCTGTTTGGACTTTGTTTGATATTGATTTCTTGAAAAGCCAAAAACAAGCAACTGGCATTGGGCACTAGGTTAATAGGCTAGTCCCAAAAATGATATATAATTGCATAATAAACATCCAAGATTGATACTATAATAGCATGGAACAATAAAAAATTATAGGTACGTTAGAGACGTATCAGCTGGTGACTATGAATTGTTTCCAACTTGTCTGTCTTAGGTACCTAACACAAGTTACCTATCCAAGGCATGCATTGTTAGACCAACATAAAATTTCCACACCCAACGTCATCTGTGATCAGAGCAACATTTTTTGTAACAGACCACGTGAAACCGAAGAGCTATGCAACTATGTAATATAGGGCAATTTATTTTTGACAAGGTTTGTTAATTATATGGGATGATTACTTCCTTGATTTTCTTCAGAGGTATGGATCTTTTATGTTTAGTTTATCCCATGATGTCTCTTTGCTATGCGAAACATGAAATTTCATCGTTGCTAACCATGTATTGTCATATTGCGCAACCCAGGAATTGATGAGATTTAAAGAGAAGTATGATGATCAGTTGCATGTAAAGATTTGATACATCCAGGACTATGGTCGTGAGGAGATTGTTCCTGTACAGGACCAATAAATATTAAATATATCACTGACCCTGTATTGTCATATTTGCACATCCTAGGAACCGATGAGATTAAAAGAGAAGTATGGTTTCATTTGTATGGAAAGATTGGATACATCCAAGACTGCAGTCATGAGAAAATTGTCTCTAGAGGAGCAATGAATATTTTATATAAATCCCTACAATGGACTTCACATACTTCATATTGTGTATGATTTGACCATGCTTTTGTTGCGATGTGCGGTATGCAGAAGATATTGAAAGTGGCTCTTCAGGTGTTTAAAAAAAGTACAAGAAAATGAGGGTACATACATCCTTTTGTTGTTTCTCGAGGAAGGTCAATATATATGAACATATCACCAGGAACACATGTTATCTATAGTATGAACTCAGTTTAAGTTCCAACCCGCTTCTCATATTTTTCTTGCAGTTGCCACTCATCTTTATTCACTCAATATTATCAGGAACACATGTTATTTATGGAAAGCCTTGATGGGTCATACATCTACATATCCTCCTCTGCTTAAGTATCTTTGTTATGAATACCAACAAATTAATCTCTTCTAACATTGTTCTTTTTCTCAAGTGTTCTACAATTTGTGTATGCTGAACCAACTAAGTGATAAGCTCTTCGCACTTATTGATTCTAAGTCATTAAGGATTTTAGGCAATGCTCTTTGGAACCTTGCTCATGGGTCATAAGTAAATATTTATAGGATGTTTCTATTGGCATTTGTGTTTGAATGATAGTATACATGAAGTTTATTCAAGAGAGGGGAATATAGTTAGTGAAATCTTTATTATTTTTTTGGTACTGGATGGGAAACTCCCATCATAGCCTCCATCTCATCCGACCTATGTCCTAGAGACCGTCCATTTTTGTTATTTATATGAAGAACATGTGGCGTCCATCTCATCCGACCTAAGTTCACCACTAGGACATTTCTTTAGTGTCGATTATATCTTCTGCTGCATTTTACTGAGCTTTCCAGTGACATAGTTATTTTAGGTAAATACTTTTGCTGCCACACATATATAGATATGGCTCATCTTAAAATAAAGTAGTATTATGTTACTCTACTATATTGCAGGGATAAACTTCTTCTGGTATACCAATGAAGGATCATAAGGACAATGATCACTGTAGATGTGAAGTTGAATGCCACATCTCAAATCAACTCAAATCTTGTATTTTATGTGTAGTATCTGATTGCCTGACTCCATGCTATTTGCGTTTAGTTTTTATTCGCTGATTTTTTTTAATATACCTATTGTCCGATGTATGAACAAAAAAATCAGCACGATTGAGATCCTAAACCATAAAAACTGCAATTATTCACTTTACATTTGCTCAATGTATCTTACAAATATTCATTTGTAGTTTCTTTTTGTTGGAAACAAATTTGAACGACAAAACAATAATATGTATATCGGTGCTTATGTGTGTAAGTACCCATGCTCTTTCAGTCCAACTCTTTGAGACAGAGAAATTCGTAGTCACTTTGGCAAAAAGAAAATGTATTAGGAAAGGAATTAGTACTCTTCTAATCCGGTGATCATGATTAGTTTTTCTCTTGTTGTTGATGTTGGAGCTCCATCCATTATGTTGTATTAAGTTTGTGTCCGCTGCTATTTTTTCATCTTAAGGTGATATATCTACGTACTATGCAAAAGAGTAATTCAATATATTTATTATGACGTGCAAAGGGCTAAGAATCTGTGCGACAACGCGCGAGGTATCATCTAGTCCCTCCATTTCAATGATAAGACGCACATGCACCCTGAAATTCAACTTTGATCATAAATTAGACCTACCAAACGTGAATTATATATGTGGAAAATTATACCATTGAATTCTTATTGTAAATAAGTTTTTAGTGGTACAAAAATATACTCCCCCCATCCATATATATAGGGACTAATGCATTTTTAGAGATTACCTTTGACTATTGATAAGATTAATAGCACATGACATGTATAATGTGAAAATTATATCATTCATGTACGAATTTGATGGCATGCTTTGTGTAATTTGCATGTCATATATTATTGCTCTAACATATGTAGTCAAAATTAGCCTCAAACAACGTATTTGGTCCTATATATAGATGAACAGAGGGAGTATGTTATTGATCTCATTTATGGTCAAAGTTGAAGTTTAGAAAATCGTGTGGGCTTTATTTATTGGAATGAAGGGAGTAGTTAAATATACTAGCAAACGAACCCGAATGTAGTTATTCTCGCTCAGTCAGTCCAGACCCCGGCTTGTCGTTCTCAGTCATGCAGCCATTACTCGCGTATCGTAGGTTTGACACTTCCCTCAGTTGGTGTCACCATCCTGGTCAGGTATGCAGACACTATCCTGCACACAGTGCAAGCCCCGGAAGTCTTCCAGTGCGTGCTCCCACTAGCCGTTGTTGATCCCACCAAATTTAATATCCAACTTCCAACGCCAACCGATACCTATCCCCCATGATGAGCGCACGCTTTTTTGATTAGAAATAGCAATTAATGATAATCAATGTCAAGTCAAGTTTGATTAGAAAATTTCGCATGTTTTTTTAGGGAAGAAAATTTTCCATGTTGATATGCAGGATCTGGTCCCTGCGGTCAGAATTAGCGCATGGGAAGGATATCCCGTCATTGGCTGCGACGTCCAATTATCTTGAGAGTTATATGCGCTCGCTTGATCTGTCTAGGAGGTACTCTCTTCGTCTTTAAGATTAGTCACAATGAGGAGTAACTTAGACTAGTAACATGCATATGTTACTAGTCTATGTTACTATCTCTATAGTGGGGAGTAATATATGTGTGGTGTCATGCAATACTTCATTTATTAGGTTATAGACTTATCTTGCCTTGATATGTGTAATGTTACTCATAGTACTAGTAAGTAGCTATGTTACCACATGCATCTCTTTCTTCATTAAATGCTTGCCACGTCATCTATTTTATCTAGAGATGTGTGATGTTATCATCTATGTTATTCCCACTGTGGGTAGTTTAAAAGAGTGTACTTTCAACTTTGTTGGAAAGTTATTCTTTTATATTTGACCGTATTTACACAATAATATATCAACATTTATGCCATGAAATTAGTAACATTAGATTCATGATAAAAATATATTTTCATCATATACCTATTTGGTTTCATAAACATTGATATATTTTTACACAAACTTGGTCAAACTTTGAGATAGTTTGACTCTCTAACAAAGTTGAAAATACACTCTTATAAGAAAGGAAGGAGTATAGTACGGAAGAAATTATGAAGGGGAAGATGCCATTGATGAAGTTCCAGTCGTGCAAGGAAGGGTGGTTGCCGCAGATATGCCATGGCCGTGACCATCAGCAGACTGGGCTGCATTATCCGTTCATCTGGCCTTTTCCATGGCAGATGGATCGGAGGCGGCTGGGATGATCTTGAGGAGACATGACGGAAGTGTGATTTTTGTTGCCTACCGATGCTTATTTAACTATAATGACATAGCTTAAGGCAGAGTTACATGCGCTCATGCAAGATATAGCACTATCAGCTCAACAAAGTAACTTGTCCATCATCATCCAGTCTAATTCCTCAAAGGCACTGGGATAAGCTTTCCTGGTAGGCATATGGTCATTTGGTAGCTGAGATCAAGCATCTTATGGTAGATAGATTGTTTATTCCTGTGAAAATTAAGCGTGAGCAAAATAAGATAACAGATCGGTTGGCACTGTATAGTCGTATAAAGAGTACTACTGCTGTATGCCTCGATAGACGACCACGTGTATAGAGAAACTATTGCATCTCGATTGTAACCCCTATCCTTACGGAATAAAACTCTTTTACCGTCGCATTTTTTTCCCATGTATCATATTCCCAAGGGACGCCTTTGGAACTAGTACTACAACCTATTCTTCTCCGATTCTCTGTTTTCTTTGCAGCAAATCACTTTACAAATTCTTCAAAGAGATCTGAGGCAAGTAATGGATTCACTGCTCTAATCTATTTAGTTTTCCTTCGCATCATTATTGCTATTGTATCTATTCACGGTAGACGTAACCTCCCATCCAGATCCCGATCTCCTCCGCCTCCACCTCCCGTCCGCCTCCACCTCCCCTCCAGATGCTGATCTCCTTCGCCTCCTGTCCACCTCCTCTGCCTCTCCCGCCGCCATCGGATCCCGGCTGGGCAAAGCCCGTGCGGGGGGATGATGGCGGCGGAGGGGCGTCCCTCCGTCGCGGCTTGGAGGCGTGGCTGTGATGGTGGATCTTGAGCGGGCGCCTTGGGACGATGTGTGTGTGGCCATGGTGCCGGTCACGCAGCGATGTGACCTCCTCTACCTTTGGATGTCTTCATCATCGGTCGAAAGGGATCTGGTCGGTGGGTGCTGCCTCGTGGTGGCTTCCCGGGGGCGGATCAACTGGAGGAGAAGATGGTGGCCTAGCTGCTGAAGTGGGTGAGGATGCCACCATCGTCGGCGGCGCCCATGGGTGTCGTTTTTCTTGTTGGAGGCGATGGTGGGGCGTCCCTCGCTCCATTTTTTCGGGGAAACCTCAGATCTGGAGTAGGCTACCATTGACGAAGGCGCCCGTGGGCATCGTAGCCCTTGTTGGAGGCGTTGAGGGGCCTCCTGGATCAGATGATGGCGACGTCTTCATCGTCACCCCCATGGAGGCATCATCTTTGGAGACATTCATCGGCTGGACGGACATGTGGACGGCTTGGTGGTTGGGCGTCGGTAGGTGGTGGAGCGGTGCTTCATCCTACACATCAATGGTGGCAGATCTCGGCGGCGTGGCGCAATGAAGACTCGGCGTCCGATGGGTGGCGATGGACTCGCGCAGGAGGACGACGCTGTCTGGCATCGTGGTGACGTCGATGGCAGAGAGGCTTGGCAAGGTCGATGCGTCAGTATCTGATCTGAGGATGGATCGATGGATGAAGGAGGTGACGGCCCTTGCAGCGTGCACATGTGGTGCCCACTGAAAGTGTGTCGGACTGGTTTGTAATCCAGTCCAAGTATTGTGGCTTGGATGGGGGCATCCAGCATTAGATGTTAGGTGTTGGTGCGATGTCTGTTTGGTATTAGACTCGGACATTCGGCACCCCTTCATCACGGGGATAGGAGTAACGACAGGTATTGCCAAGATGATGGCTTCAAGCTTACTAATGTATTACCTTGTAAGAACATTGTGAATAATTAATAAAGTGGCTGCATGCATCGCCCCATGCAGAGGCCAGGTGTACATCCTCCTTTTCAAAAAAATAAATTAAAAAAAAACGAGTGAGGCTTTTTGGCTCTTGGGCTCCACATTTTCAAAAATTCATAAATCAAAATTTTAAGTTTCAAAAAGTCTAGAAATAAATACACAAGTACTTATAGATGTATACTACTCCCACCGTTCCCAAATATAAGTCTTCTTAGAGATTCCAGCAAGTGACTACATACGGAGCAAAATGAATGAATCTATACTCTAAATTATGTCTACATACATCCGTATGTTGTAGTCCATTTGAAATGTCTAAAAAGACTTATATTTAGGAACGAAGGGAGTAGATGTTTGTAAAATTTCATTATAAAATACATTTTGATTCAAGGTATACAAAAAAGCATGTACTTTTAGTACAAGCGCTAGAAGTACATGATGTTTTTGTGTAGCTCGCATAAAAACGTGTTTCGCCATGAAACTTTACAAAAGGTAGTATACATCCAAAGGTATATGTGTATTTTTTTCCTGATTTTTTTTAAACCTAAAAATTTGATATTTTTTAAACCTTTTGAATTTCGGGCTCCATGGAGCTCGAGCTCCATTAGTAATTTCTGACTAATAAATATCATATTGACTTTAATTAGTATATTTTTTTCAAATAAAGGGCCTAATTTCAAATTTTGCACGCCTTGTCCACCAACGCTGCGGGAGGAGGACGACGACCCACACAACGCGGATCGTGGACAAAGTTACCTGATTAGGATTTTTTTGACAAAGTTGAGCCAGACAAGCGAGAACGGTCAGATCGATTCCCAGGTCACATGGACAGCGCGGGCGATTTCCGCGCCGCGACGCCCGACGGTGAGAGCATCTCCAGCCGTTCCCCCCCCCCCAGGACGCCGAAAAAGCGCCGTCTGAGGCCGAACCGGTGTTAATTTCGGCGCGGAGGCGAACGTGTTCCCAGCCGCCGCCCCCAGGTCGCCCCCAAAATCTGCCAAACACGACACAAAATTTGTCCAAACTCGACGATTTCATTTAAATTTTTACAAAAAACAAAAAACATGATCTAAAACTACATAAAAACGACAACTACGCCTAGCACTACTACGCCGCTGCCGCCGCCCGCCTTCTACATGTCGAGGAGCCTGTAGAACCGGGTGTAGTCGCCGCCGCCGTCGTTGTCGTCATCGTCGTCGTCGTCGCCGCCGCCCTGCGTCCCGCCGTCCCCGCTGCACCCCTGACCAGGGTCGCCGATGCGCGGGGGGTTGGACGGCCCGGGCTCGTCCTCGTCGTCGCTGTCGAGGACGACGACGCCGCCCTCCTCGCGTCCACGGCGCCGAGCTTTGATCTCCTCGTAGGCCCAGCGCTGGCGCTCCACTTGCCCGCGGACGTAGTCCGCCTTCGCCCACTTGAGGGCGGTCTCGTCGTCGGCGGCCATGTCCTCGTGCTCCTTCTTCACGGGGAGCAACCCTGGCTCGGTCTTCGGCCGAACGAGGCGGTAGGAACGAGGGGAGGGGCGGCCGCCCTCGTTGATGACGAGGGCGCCGCTGCGGGTGCGGCGCCCAAGCGGCGTCTCCTGCGGCTCCGGCTTGACGGGGCAGAGCGCCGGCGAACCGGAGGAAAGAGAGCCAGAGCCCGACGACGAGGAGGTCACCGTCCCCATTCGTCGCGGCTTCTAGGAACTACCGCGGCGGCGAGAGAAGGACGGGGGCGCCGGGTACTCCAGGCGCGGCGTGTTACTGGCCTCGATGTGGTCGAGGACGGCTTCGAGGGTGCGGCCGGGCACGCCCCATCATTCGCACCGCCCGTCGGAGTTGAGGTGGCCGCGGGGCAGGACACCGTTTGTGGAGGCGACCTGGTCGGCGTGGCGGTGGTCGAAGTACATCGTCCACAGCGTGTGGCTGTCGGCGACGTACCTCGGCTCGTTCCGCTTCTCCTCCGACAGCGACGAACGGATGCGCGCTATCTCGGCGCGCCGTTCTGCACCTGTTGGCACCGGGGGCATCGGGACGCCACCGGTGCTCAGCCTCCACGAGCCCGGCACCCGCATGTCTGGGGGCGCCGGGTAGTCGGCCTCGTAGAGGAGGCACGCCTCGTCCTCACGCAGATGGCATCGGCCGAAGCCGTTCGCTGCCGTGGCGTCGCCTGGGTAACGCTCGGCCATTGCTCGTCGGCGAGGGAAGAGTGGGGGAGAGGGGCTTCGGTGGTGAGAGGGGCGAGAGGGGCGTCGGTGGTGGCGATTGTGTCGTTCACCGGCAAGGAGGTCGGCTTTTATAGCCGAAGATGGGCGGTGAGAGGTTGCCCGCCGGGTGCCGCGTGGCGGGAGCGGCCGGGACGCGCGTCGCGGCGCCTTCACTGCGCCGCCCGTGAGGCATCAATGAAAGGCTGATCGGCGCGGCAGCGCGGCAGCCTTGACATTGATTCCCACGGGAACCGAGGCGATGAGGACGACGAAGGCGGCGAGTCGCTGACTCGGCGGGCCCATTCTCGTTTCGCGCCAAAATCTGTTTCCCCGGCGCCCCCCAGCGCGCCGGTTCGGCCTGGGTCCGCCGGCGTCAAAATCGGTCTGAGCTGGCGAAAATTGGGCTTCTGGGGACGCGGCTAGGCCGAATTTTTGGCGCCGGCGACAAAAAAAGGGCCTGGGGGCCTGTTGGGGGTGCTGCTGGAGATGCTCTTACATACCACTGCTCGTCCACAGAAACCACTGGTACCCTGTTTTTTTTTTTTTTGAGAATCCTACTGGTACCGTGTTGAGACTAGTGTATTCCCTACTGTCCGAGTTCGGCCACTTGTGTTACCATACTCCTACTACTAGTGATCGCTGTACATAAAGAGAGGTCGAGGTGCACATGCAGTACGAGTAGAAGAAACAAGCATCATTGTCCCAAGCATAAGAAAGTAGCAAGAGAGTACGCACGCAGCAAGGACCATGTCGCGCCCATCGCCGGCAGCGGCGGTGGCCGTGCTATTCTTGGTGACGGCTTGCGTTGCGCCGTTCCTGCCGCGGTTCGAGGGGTGCAGGCACGATGAGAGGACGGCGCTTCTCGACATCCTCGACCAGTTCTACTACTACGACTCTTTGGTGGCCTGGAGCGGCAGAGATTGCTGCGAGTGGGGTGGGGTGACCTGCAGCTCCCGCACAGGCCGTGTCACCGGCCTCGACCTTAGTGGATTTCAAGCTATTGCCTCCGGCTCGAGGCTACTCAACGCTACTGTGTTCCTTCCCTTACACGAGCTTCGGAATCTGTCCCTGAGCCAACTCTTTATAAAAGGCTGTCTACCTGGTGCAGGTAATTCATTCGAACGCGCTTGATGCGCTCCACCGCCAAAAACAAAAACTCTCTCTTGGTAAATTAACCAGCGCATGTTTGAACGATGGACTGTACTGTACTAACCACCAAACGTTTTGGTGGTTACGAACAGTGCAGAACGCTTGATCGATGTGGTTTTTT
The DNA here is from genome assembly GCA_011799875.1 of Thinopyrum elongatum. Taxonomy (NCBI): domain Eukaryota; kingdom Viridiplantae; phylum Streptophyta; class Magnoliopsida; order Poales; family Poaceae; genus Thinopyrum; species Thinopyrum elongatum. Next base: position 157,187,335 of record CM022303.1, on the reverse strand, counting down.
AACATGGTCCCTCTTAGCTTCTTATTTCACGTGAGAGATAAGAATATATAATAGGTCTAAGCCATTGACTTTATAAAAATATTCATATCTTTCAAAAATTAACACCAAATTTAATATGTTATTTATGAAAATCGCTCAGAAAAATGTGTAGATTTCAAATATGCTATTATCTTACATGTTAATCATTTCAAAATAATTAATACCTTTTCTTATATGTGATATTTTGAAAATGTCTATTATATTTGTCTCCTACCAATTCAAATTGACTAGATAGGATAGTTTGATGCTCTCACAAACTATATTATTGGTGCCATAGAAGATGTTCATTTCTACCCATTTAAAATTCCTAGCTACCTTTCGTTCCTTTTTAAAGAAAAAACTAATAGCTAGCTTTTGTTCCTTTTTGAAGAAAAACTACTAGCTAACTTAGTGTCATATATGTACGTGTAGAAACATATGTCTACATGTCATTGTGTACAGTGGGTCGGCCACCGCCATTGCATGTCAACACCCACCAATGTGAAGCAGTTGATGGTCAGTTACAAATGACATGGACTGAAAAGGGGCAATGTTGGATTCAGGGCGCAAGGGAGCTAGGGTCTGGAGCTCACACGAGCCGCTCATAATATTATTTCTTTCCGTTTTACTTTTAAATTTAGCTCATGACATCATGTCCAAATTTATTAATAATGTTATTACTTCAAATTCTAATTTTAATTCGGAATGAACTAATAAGCTGAACTAAGTTGACTCGGGGCCACATCTCATGTCCCGAATTGACATCCTGAAAAATCATACCCGCAACTGATTCATTGTTCGACATGTTGTTTATTGTTTTTGAAGCTTACCATGCCGAATGACCATTGTTTGTGATGTTAAAATAGAGGGTGTGGACTTGTGAAGAGTCATGAGAGTGTTTATCATATTAGAGACGTGTGTTATTGTTTGATCTCCCGTTGCCACGCACGGGCATGTTGACTAGTATAACATCAAATAAATTACTAGAGAATCTGTGTAAGAAGTTATGTAGCGAACTCTATACACCCAATTTTTAGATGTTGGCTCTGCCACTGGTCTGAGTAACTCATATCTTCTTACCGCCCTCGTGAAAAGTGGAGGTAAGAGGGACCATATAAAAATTGCTCTCGATTGATAGTTGTCAACACTTTCGCCAAAAAAAAGTCTAGACTGGTTCATTGATTATTTTTTTTACTCTCCAGGTTTTATGCCAGTTAGTCTAGGTGGAGGAGAAAAAACTAAATAATGTACTTTAAAGCAGTATTGAACTCAGGTCTAATGAGTAACACTAAGCCCAATAACCAAACCAACCACCTTTAATTGTTTTCCACAGTACGTAAACATGGGAATTTGAACCCTTCTTTTTTCTACCATGTCAACAAAATGCTTAATTTTAGGTTTGCTAACTTTGTCATGAGTAGCATGATAATTATGACATGTGCATCCTGGTAACTTCAACATTAGCACCCTGGGTAACAAAAATGGCATGGTAAAGCTGGTAACTATAGCTTGAGAAGCACGATAACTTTAACATGTGCAGGATGGTAACTTTGCGCCGGGGGGGGGGGGGGGGGGGGGGGGGGTTATGTTTGAACCACCCCCCTCCCCGGCGGTTGGAAGTTATATATTATGGTGTTCGAGTGTAGGTTATTAGTAATATGGTTTTGAGAGGAAGGTTAGTGGCATACGAAGAGAGGGCGACAGAACATGAAGTTTGGAAATACGACATCCCATGTTTAAAAAGTTATCGTCGTGTTTATACATAAGTTATCAAGTCTTTCGGTTCGTATATTACCATAATATTTACACATAAGTCCCAACAACTTTTTCTGTCCTAAGTCAAAAGTTACTGTGGTATTTGTATATAAGTTATCAAGTCTTTGATTCATATATTACTATGCTACTTACACATAAGTTACCGGGGTAATTTCTTGCCAACAATTTTTTTCTCCTAGATCCAAAAGTTACCGCGGTGTTTGTACATCAGTTATCAAGTCTTCGATTCGTATATTACCATGTTATTTAAAATAAATTACCGGGGGGTATGTTTTTCAACAGTTTTTCCCCATGGATCAAAAGTTACCGTTGTGTTTTTATCGTAAGTTATCATGTCTGTGGTGCATAAATTAACATGCTATTTACAGAAAAATTACCGGTGTGTGTTTCAAGAACTTTTTTCGGGAGGCAAAGTAACCACACCTGGGGTACATAAGTTACCAACCCTACAATGCTTGAATTATCATGCTATTACACAAAAGTTACTTGGGTATGTTTCAACAATATTTTTCCTCGGTCAAAAAGTTACCAGGCCGGGGGTACGTAAGTTGTCATGTCTGCATTGTGAATTATCATGTTATTTACACAGAAATTACGAGGTATGTTTTCAACATTTTTGGTCCAAGTTAGGTGTTTGTACGTAAGTTGTCAACTCTGCGATGCGTATATTACCCTATTTACGCAACAGTTACCGGTAACTTCTAGTAAGTCCCTTTCATACCTCTCTGACTACATCTTCTGTGTAGGCGTTATCGACCACATCACTAACACCATCCCTTGGCATTGTCAAATTGTCCATGAATACACGAGTCCTAATGCAGCAATGTCAAAAGGCTCGAGCATCGTGGACACACCAAACTTCCTCCACCACATCAATAGCCGCACCCATCGAAGTGTTCACGGAAACACCAACAAAAATCTTGCACTAAAAAGGAATACAAGAAAAAAAATATGCTTTTTTGCTAATAGGACGGTTAAAGTGTTTGTTAAACAACAGCTAAGCTTTGGTGAGTTGGTTAGTACAGTAATTGGATCCTATACCCCAAAGGGTCATAGTTCAATTCCTAGCTGAAAACCGAAGGAGTTGACCTACAGGAATAATGGTATCTTACTCTCGCTGGGAACTGATGGAGTTGACCTGCAGGAATCACGGGATCTCGCGAAAAATCGGGATCACAGGAAAAAAATCAGGAGATTGCATGAAAAATTGAGAGTCCAGCGACACATGCAGATCACAGGAAAAGTTGTGATTTAGGTGAATCGAGTGAGCGACATCGTCCGATTCAAAATCTAACGGCATCCAATGCGTTCGGTAGTTATGCAAAAATGATTTGGTGTGGTAGTTATATTTTCAGATTATTCAGATTCTAATTTTGTACAGTAGCATTCTTTTGAAAAATGGATTCCTATAAAATGAGAACCTGCAAAAGTCTACATAAAAAAAGAATAGGTAAATTATTTTTTCCTGCTTTTGTTTTCTATACAAGACATATACTCCTCCGCAAGCGGTAACTCTTGAAGCATATTTTAGGAGATCTCAGATCTCCTATGCGACAGCTACCCGACTATAATTAGATTTCGCATAGGAGATCTCCAGGGTGGAGGAGTATGACTATATTTTATGACGAGGTTTAAAAAGTGCTTGTTCTACGGCATTAGTAGTACAACCATCAATGTTCTCTCTTTTTACAGCTTTTGGAAATTTCGGAAGACAAGAGCACCATCCATAACATGACTAGGGTTTACAAATAGTTTTTAAAAATGTAGCGTGTTATATGGATTGTTTTATAGTTCATAATTCAAGTCGGACCATGCACCATATACTAGGATCAAAGATGAAACAATGTTTAGTTCTAATGCATCAAACGAACATACATATTCTTTTGCTTGAACTCATTGAGTTATTGGTCACAATTGATCTTTTTTCTCTTCTTTTGCAGGCTTTGAAGTCTGGTCAAAATTACGCAAACTAAAAATTCTTGATTTATCCTTTAATGGTAATCTAGATGAGAGTAGCATACCATCCTTAGTTGCAGTTTCATCGCTGCGGTCCTTATTCCTCCATCACAACGCCTTCATCTCCAATCTGACGATACAACGTGAGCTTTCAAGTTCTCTCATCTTGAAGACTATTTAAAGCTTTTTTCCTTATTCTATTTTTACCAACCACAACTCGCACATCATTTCTCATGGTTAATGATGTTTTCTATTTTACAGAATTGAGCACAATGAAGCTGCATACTCTTCATCTAGGCAATAATAATATCCACAACACATTATCAATAGGTAAATAATGCATTTTGATGTCTCATGTAGATATAATACATGAATGTTGTGTGTAAGATACAATGGTGGTTGTATGGTGCATTAAAGAGTAAGACTAAGAAGATTTTTTTACATATATTTGCAATATGGGAGATATTGAAGAGTTACATCTCAATTACAATATTTTATTTGGAGAGCTTCTGTCATGCATGCAGAAGCTAACTTCTCTTAGAATTCTTGATCTGTCAGATAATGATGGACTAATACTGAAGTTTCCCTCCCTTATCTTTGCAAATCTCACATCCCTAGTGAAACTTTCCCTCTTAAATGTCTCTCTTGAAGGAGTACTCTCCCTGACTTCCTTTCTAAATCACAGCCAATTGACTCACCTAGAACTTGCAAGCAGTGGTAACAATTTTCAGGTGCAAACTGAGAATCCACCAACGAATCTGTCAGCTCAGCTTCATGTTCTAGAACTGAGAAATTGCAACCTTAATGGTAATTCTGGCGTTATACTAAGTTTTTTGTCGCATCAACATGCACTAGAGTCGATTGATATATCCAATAACAACCTAAGTGGTTACTTCCCCTCATGGTTGATAGATAATCATTTCAATTTATCACACCTAGTTTTGGGAGGTAACTCCTTTGTAGGTTCGCTTCTTCCATCCAAAGTACACATGAATTTGCTATGGCTGGATGCATCTTCCAACAACCTAAGCAAATTACCTGTGGACATCAACACCACGTTACCAAATCTACGGTACCTAGCCTTATCAGAGAACTATCTTCAGGGTCTCTTTCCTTCCTCCTTTAGCTATATGGATAGTCTACAGTTTATAGACTTGTCTTACAACAATTTCTCAGATAACATTGGGGCTGCTTTTGTTGGAAGTATGTCAAACATCACTGCTTTGAAACTTTTTGGAAATCGTTTCTATGGTTCATTCCCTCAAGGCATTCTATTGCCTTCCATTTTACATTTGTTGCTAAATGATAATGGAGTCAGTGGGAAAATTCCCCAAAAGATATGTACCAGTCTGAATATTATGACATTTGATGCTAGTAAAAATGAGTTGACCGGCCCTCTGCCTACTTGCATATACACACTCCCAGAACTTGCCATTTTGAATTTAAGAGAGAACTCACTGGAAGGATCGATTCCATCGGAATTATGCAGCCTCCGAAAACTTGTGTTTCTCGATGTTTCCGAAAATAACTTTACTGGTCCAGTGGATTGTTTACCGGATCTATACCATCTTCATATGAGTAAAAATCGATTAAATGGAACCTTTCCTATTCCATTGTCCATGGGAACTAATATTTACACAATTGATGTGCAAGAAAACCTATTCAGTGGTATCCTTCCAAAGCAAATAGGGAAGTCCTTTCCAAAGCTCAAAGTATTGTTATTAAAAGGCAACATGTTCGAAGGGATAGTTCCAAATGATATATGCAACTTGAGGTACTTGCGTCTGCTAGATTTGTCTCATAATTTGCTCTCTGGTCATCTACTGTTATGCTTGTATATTATGGGAATGGATGGTGGTTTATTCAACTTCCAACCTGGCTTCGGAACTTTTCCTGAATTATTCAATGTCATGGGGCTACCAGACCAGGAGGAGTTCATGACCAAGAGCAGACATGACTATTACAAGGGAAACATACTCAACAACATGACTGGACTTGATTTCTCTTCGAACCATTTGAAAGGATCCATTCATGAAAGTATAGGTGACATGGAATGGTTACGGGCACTGAATTTCTCGAACGATTACTTGGATGCATCAATACCAGAATCCTTATCAAATTTAAGTGACCTCGAGAGCTTGGATCTCTCTCACAACAACTTTGCAGGACAAATACCTTCAGAGCTAGCAGCATTACAGTCTCTTGCGGTGTTCTCAGTGGCACATAACAACCTGTCTGGTCCTACACCGGGAACAACTGGGCAGTTCATCACATTTGATCAGAGCAGCTACAAAGGAAATCCATACCTCTGTGGCCCACCATTGCTAAAGAGTTGCTCTATGGCGCCGTTAGTTCCTGAGTTTGAAGAACATGGAGAAGATGATGACAGAGTTGATGACATAATCCTATTTGGCTGTTCAGCAATGTTTTACATGGTTGGTTTTTGGACGTCCTTGGGTGTGCTTTACTTCAAGACAAATTGGCGATGGTCATGGTTTTCTGCTGTCGACAGGTTCAGCTATTTCGTAGTTTTTAAGTTGGCTATATACACAAGAAAGATCCGTAGCACCAATTGACCTTTTCGGAGGGCTAAATAATTTGTCATGTGTTTACTCTTTTGGGATACAAGTAGAATACTTAAAAGTTGTGTGATTTGTGTTAAAATATTCTCGACAGATAAGTTGTGTAATAAGGCTGTGTGACGTTATGTGGCCACGTCTTATATTTTGTTTTGGTTTGTAAATCTGAAGTTCTTTGGAACTGGTTAATGTGATGTCACTCTGATTGGAACAGGGTAATGCTTTCCTACTGTTCGACTAGGTAATGTTAAGTCACTTCGTTGATCACTCTTATCAGTAATGTTGCATGTACTGTAAAATTCTCGGTTGATAAAATACTATGATTCATCATTATTTGATCAGCAACTCCACGTATGTTGTCTCAACATAGCAAGTCCCAAGCCCAGGTAAAGGAGGGGGATGTGTTTGGCTTAGTGAGCCAACGTCAAAACTCAGCCACTCTTATCGAGATGAAACCCAAAAGATTATTGCATCTTTATTTGAGTAGTCAATATCTTTATAACAGCCGATGAGGATCCGCACAAAAGTTAGACATGGTATGATGCACATGGCAAAAACAAACAATGCTTCAGAGGATCATGTCGACTCAGCAGTGACCACCATCAGCTTGTCATCATCCAAACCACCTTGTGTCTTGTCTCCACCGTCACGGTCCGGCTGCACGGACGCCAGTGCCTGCCACAGTACACGTAAAGTCTCTTCATCTGACCATCACCATTAACGATAGGCAAAAGTGCATCGCTCATTGAGTTGCAAAAGATTAAGAGATTGATTGTCTAACTTACGGTGTTTGCAAGGGTTTGCGTCAGCCGGTTGATATCTTCGGCATGGACATCTGAATTTGGCTTAACGGCATGTGCGTCCCTACATTATGCTGACCCATAAGTATAGAGGATCAATCGTAATCCTTTAATAAGTAAGAGTGTTGAACCCAACGAGGAGCAGAAGGAAATGACAAGTGGGTTTCAGCAAGGTAATTTCTGCAAGCACTGAAATAGTCGGTAACAGGTAGATTGATAGCAAGATAATTTGTAACGGACAAGTAATGGTAACGGTAAATAAAGTGCAGCAAGGTAGCCCAATCCTTTTCTGGCAAAGGACAGGCCAAAACGGTCTCTTATAATAAGCAAAGCGTTCTTGAGGGTACACGGGAATTTCATCTAGTCACTTTCATCATGTTGGTTTGATTCGTGTTTGCTACTTTAATAATTTGATATGTGGGTGGATCGGTGCTTAGGTGCTGTTTTTACTTGAACTAACCTCCTACTTATGATTAACCCCCTTGCAAGCATCCGCAACTACGAGAAAAGTATTAAGATAAAATCTAACAATAGCATTAAACTTTTGGATCCAAATTGGTCCCTTACGAAGTAGCGCATAAATTAGGGTTTAAGCTTCTGTCACTCTAGCAACTCATCATCTAATAACTACTCCACAATACATTCCTTTAGGCCCAAATATGGTGAAGTGCCATGTAGTCGACATTCACATGACACCATTAAGGGAATCACAACATACATATCATCAAAATATCGAACACATATCAAGTTCACATGATTACTTGCAACATGACTTCTCCCGTGACCTCAAGAACAAAAGTAACTACTCACACATGATATTCATGCTCAAGATCAGCGGGTTATTAAATAGCATAATGGGTCTGAACATACAATCTTCCACCAAATAAACCATATAGTAATCAACTACAAGATGTAATCAACACTACTAGTCAGCCACATGTACCAATCTGAGGTTCCAGTACAGTGATTGAACACAAGAGATGAATTAGGGTTTGACAGGAGATGGTGCTATTGAAGATGTTGATGGAGATTGGCCTCCCAAAGATGAGATGATTGTCGGTAATGACGATGTCTTCGATTTCCCCCTCCGGGAGGGAAGTTCCCCCGGCGGAATCGCTTCGCCGGAGGGCAAAAGTGCTCCTGCCCAAGTTTCGCCTCGAGACGGTGGCGCTTCGTCCCGAAAGTCCTCGCCTGATTTTTTCCACGTCAAAATGACCTATATACCAGAAGATGGGCATCGGAGGTGTGCTGTGCTGAGCACAACCCACCAGGGCGCGCCCTGGTGTCTTGTGCTCACCAGGTGGCCCCCCTCCGGTAGTTATTTGCTCCAGTATTTTTTATATATTTCAAAATAATTGTCCGTAAATTTTCAACTCATTTGGAGATGTGCAGAATAGGTAACTCTGACGTAGCTTTTTCAGGTCCAGAATTTCAGCTGCCAGCATTCTCCCTCTTTGTGTAAACCTTGCATATTATGAGAGAAAAGGCATTAGAATTACTCCATAAAGCATTCTTATGCATAAAAACATTATAAATAACAGTAGGAAATCATGATGCAAAATGGACGTATCAACTCCCCCATGATTAGACCTCGCTTGTCCTCAAGCGAAAAACCGATATCGAAAAACATGTCCACATGCTTAGAGAGAGAGGTGTCGATAAAAACAAAATACGGACACAGAAGCATCATGCTTATTATCATAACAGCAACAAACTTAATCATAAAGCTTTATCACACAACTTTTATCATATAACTTCTCATGAACAAGTAACAATTCATCACAACATTGAACTATAAAGCATAAACTCTATTGAAAACGAAAAAACTATGTTCTCAGTCAACTTTGCAACTACAATTCATCATATTTTCAGGAAGGGTCAAGTATCGGATCCTTTTGGCAAGTCCACATACTCGACCATCATTTAACCTTCTATGATTGCTAACACTCACAGCATACCCATGAGCAAAAAGTTTCAACCGGACACATAGAAAGATAGGGGCTTATAGTTTCGCCTCCCAACGTATTCACCTCAAGGTTGATGCCAACAATAATAACTCATGCTCACTCATATCCAACTGGATATATGTGCCTAGATCTTTCCTCACCACATGATGCTTGCAAAAAGAAAAAATAAAAAAGGAATAGGGAAGAATACTTTGACTCTTGCATAAAAGTAAATACATAAAAGTAAATGATAGGCCCTTCGCAGAGGGAAGTAGAGGTTGCCATGCGCTTTTTGTTTGTATGCCAAATCCCTTAATGCAAAAGAACATCACGTTATATTGCCCCTTATGATGGCAACGTTTATTATGCAGTCCGTCGCTTTTACTACTTTGCCATCACAAGTTCATACAATGCTCAATTTTCTCTTACACTAAATGATCCAACACATTTAGAAGCAATTATTATTGCCTTATTGCACCGATGAAAACTTACTTGAAGGATCTTACTCAATCCATAGGTAGGTATGGTGGACTCTCAAAGTAAGATTTTGGGTTTAAGGGTTTTTTGGATGCACAAGTAGTATCTCTACTTAGTGCGGAGTTTTTGGCTAGAAAAGATATTTAGCAAGCACCACATGTTGAAGGATCTATGACAAAATAACTTCTATGTGAATATGAACAAACATAAATCTTTACGTTGTCTTCCTTTTCCAACGCCAACAATTTTGACATATAATATTTAATGGGGGCTCACAATCATAAAAGATGTCCAAAATAGTGTATTTGCATATGAATCTTCTCTTCCCTTATTAATTCTTTCATGAATTGCATCATTGACCAATGCTATGTTTGTCAATCTCCAATAAATTTTACCACTTATACTTTTCCTTATGTGATGTCATTACTTACCATAAGATTAGCATATGATCTTTTTCATTTATTTCTTTTTATTTGACTGAAACATAAGAGTAAAGAAACAAAACTCAAACTACTATTTATTATATATCTCGCACGATTACATAGATAGATAGATCACTAAGCAAGCACTCGAAAATAGATCGAACTAAACTCTTATTCAACTAAATCATAGGATAACTAAAAATCAAACTAAAATAGATAAAGGCAAAGAAAGTGTGGTGATACGATACCGGGGCACCTCCCCCAAACTTGGCACAAGCCAAGGGGAGTGCCCATACCCGTACTCAAGTCTCCTTTGTTGGGGAAGATGATGATGGTGGTGGTGTTGGAGTAGTGAATTTGTCCAGCTTGCGTCGAAGGCTAAAATTGTTTTCCCTCAGATCCTCATTCTCCAGCTCGAGCTTTAATTTCTTCTTGCATAACGCTTCCTTGCTTTCCTATAGGAAACGAGGAGGGATCGATTCGGTTTCATCCTCCTCATTTGTGAACCACACATAGGGAAAGGTATCTTTGAAGATATTTTGGTCCAGAGGCTGGTAAGAAACAGGGCACTCTCCCTCCGATTTTTGAGATGACATATTTTAAGATCTGCTAGAAAAACGGCACGAAACATGAACAAAAGATTTTTCTGCGATACGGTGGTCAATACGTTCGGGGAGTATATAAAGATTTTTTTATCTTGGGAAACAAGCAAACTAGAGGAAAACGGAGTCGGGAAGGTTCCCGACGTGGGCACAACCCACCTGGGCGCGCCAGGCAAGGCAGGCGCACCCTGGTGTCTTGTGCCCTCCTCGGTTGCCTTCCTGGTTGTTTCTTATTTTCCCAATTTTTGTAATATTCCAAAATTGACAGAAAATATTTTTGCGGATTTTTCGGAGTCCGTTTACTTACCGTATCATGTACCTCCTCTTTTTTTAGGATTCTGGAGTGTTCCAGAAGGTTTCTTTTATGTGTTCCTCCCATGTCATGATTTGGATAATATTGCTTTGAACATTAATAGGCGTACCTGAGATATAGTGTTTAATTCTTTGCCCATTGACCATCCTCGGGTTAGTACCTTCGGCATTATTAATCTTGATAGCTCCAGAACGATAAACCTCCTCGATAATATATGGTCCTTCCCATTTAGAGAGAAGCTTTCCTGCAAAGAATCTGAAACGAGAGTTGTATAGAAGAACATATTCACCTACTTTGAATTCCCGCTTTTGGATCCTTTTGTCATGCCATCTTTTAACTTTTTCTTTAAATAATTTGGCATTTTTCATAAGCTTGGGTTCTCCATTCATCTAATGAGCTAATATCAAATAACCTCTTTTCACCGGCAAGCTTGAAATCATAATTAAGTTCTTTAATATCCCAATATGCTTTATGTTCTAACTCAAGAGGTAAATGACAAGCTTTTCCATAAACCATTTTATAGGGTACCCATAGGATTTTTATATGTTGTTCCGTAGGCCCAAAGTGCATCGTCCAATTTCTTAGACCAATTCTTTCGGGACCTATTAACAGTTTTTTGTAATATTAGTTTTATTTCTCTATTGCTAAGTTCAACTTGACCACTAGATTGAGGATGATAGGGTGAAGCAATTCTATGGTTAACATCATATTTGGCAAGCATTTTACGGAAAGCACCATGAATAAAGTGTGAACCACCATCAGTCATTAAATATCTAGGGAATCCAATCCATGGGAAAATAACTTCTTTAAGCATTTTAATGGAAGTGTTATGATCAGCACTACTAGTTGGAATAGCTTCTACCCACTTAGTAACATAATCAACAACAACCAAAATATGTGTATACCCATTAGAGGAAGGAAAAGGTCCCATATAATCAAAACCCCAAACATCAAATGGTTAAACTTCAAGTGAATAATTCATAGGCATTTCCTGACGCTTACCGATATTACCAATTCTTTGACATTCATCACAAGATAAAACAAACTTACGGGCATCCTTGAAGAGAGTAGGCCAATAAAAACTAGATTGCAATACCTTGTGAGCAGTTCTATCTCCCGCATGATGCCCTCCATAAGCTTCAGAGTGACATTTCCGTAGGATTTGTTCCTCTCCATGCTCAGGTACACAACGTCTAATAATACAATCTACTCATTCTTTATAAAGATGTGGGTCATCCCAAAAGTAATGTCTTAAATCATAGAAGAATTTTATCTTTTATTGATATGTGAAACTAGGTGGTATATTGTCGTGGGAAAACACGGCCACCTATGGGGCCATCGGCCCCTTGTGGTTCGGCAGTGGGGAAGGACGCATTGCACAAAGAGCGGAGGGCGCGGAGCAGCACGACAGCGATCACACGGGTAGTTTTTACGCAGGTTCGGGCCGCCACGAGGCGTAAAACCCTACTCCTACTTTGGTGGATTGATGAGAGGACCGAGGTGGAGACGCAGCGCTCTAGCCCGGCAGGGTCGCCTCGGGGCGAGAGCAACTACACGCGTATTAGTGTACAAGGGTCCGAATCCTTTCTAAGGTTGCCATGGCATTTCTTTTATAGATCAAGGGGTCACCACAATGGCAAATCAGTCATTCCCTACTGATTAGATAGCAAACAGTGCTATCATACCTAACTCTGCAGACAGGACAGAGCGCATTAAATGCGCCGCTTAGTGTCACATCGTAGCGTAGCCCGGCAAGCCTTGCCGTGCCGTTCGGCCACCTTCTCGCCTGCCTGCGTGACACGTCCCTGGACGGGTGTCATTTGGAGGTGATTTCCTCTGGAAGTGGACGCCCCGTGCCAAATAGCGGCCACTTAGCCACTTGGGGGCTCGACACCACACCGATCAATGACTTGCATTGCTGTGAGGTGGAGCGGTGGAGCCTTGGCGGGGTAATCCGCCCTCGGCGCCCCCGGCAAGCCTGCCGGGGCAATCTGGAGACTTGTCTTCGGGGCAACCTCGTCCCCGCCAGGCTCGCCTACCCGGGAAGGGAGGTTTTTCCTTAGTGGTATCTTGCTCCTTTGGTTGGTCTTGATCTTCTTGATCTGCCCTTTGATTTCTCAAAGAGCTGATCTCTTCTTCTTGGTCTTGTCTTGGACGCTGCAAACTTGTTCTCGAGCCTGTGTACAGTCTGGGCAACACACCTGGGGTTTGTTGCACCGACAGGAGCCCCCGGGCCTGGCCCGAACGCGCTGCCGAGCGTCGTTGGGGTAGGCCCTGTCCAGTACACAGGCGGGGAGGCTTCAGTAGCTCACCCTTTGAGATCTTCTTTGCTTCTTCATTAATCTAAGCTTGAGTCAGTTTTCGGTTTTCCCACGCGTCGTGTACGCCAATTGTAGTGGGGCCATCCCTGTAATGGCCCGTGAATGACTTTAACGCACGGGTGAGTAACTGCCAATTCACTCTTCCCACCATGTTCTTATCCCTTGCCACGATGCTGCATGCATTGAGTGGGGTAGGTAACGGAGGTGCGTGGTGCAGGAGAGAGCGTCATGGCAGGGGCCCGGTCTTCCTGGGTTGGTGGAGAGTGGCGGCTGTTACCCGCCAAGGGATCAGCCCCCAGCCTCAGCCCGTCTATAAAAGAGGGGGTGAGGGGGAGCGGAAGTGCTCATCCACGCACCCTTCTTCTTCTCTTCCCACCGTAGTGCCTAGGAGGAGAGGGATAAGAAAGGGATTATGGGGCACTTATCTTTTTTCAGTTTAAAATGTGTAGGCATCGGCCAAACTTTAGTCTAAATAATGTAAACTTCTTTATCCATGTTTGTGTTCTGTAAGATCTGTACTTGCTTATCAGCATATTAATGAAAAAGACAAGCTTTGCCGGGCACTTTTGCATGTACCATATCCATGCAGAGGTGAAATGCCTCTATACATTTAAGTAAACAAGTTTCCCTGGCAGGCTATCCTGCCGGTGCCCTCAGTTTATTGCCGTGGGGCTAGGCCTGCCGGGCAAAAATCCGTAAAAAGGGACCAGCCCCCCGCCGAACCTTTTCCGCCAAAGGCCACTGCGACCACCCTGACCGAAGCAGTGTTCGAGTCAAAGGGTAGGAGCACCTATGTTTCGAAGGTGGCGGGGTTTTCATATGCACAAGTTTTCAAATTACAGAACAGGTATGGATAAGAAGGAACTTATCTGTTTGGTCTGCCGGGGAACGTCACATAGGCTCATCTTCATTTCTTCTCTTTGGGATCAAGTCCACGACAAGAACCCTGCAACTTAGTGCAGATGAAAACAATGCCACATGCGACCTCATCTACATGATCATGCTATGCTCATGATATGCTTATGCATGCATGCAAGTTTCGGGGCCCCCCAGCACTTCGTTTATTTCTCTGTTGCTCAGGGTCTGCGCCTGACTTTGTACAAAGGGTTACATGCAACTTCGGCAAAGCTTGTACAAAAGGGTGGCTGCCGGGCAGGGCCCGACAGCCGCGCCTTACGGGTAGAACTTACAGAGATGCTCAATGTTTCATGAGTTTTGCAATTGAATGCCATCTCCAGTCTCCAGACGGACTGCGCCAGGTCTAGTGACTCGTACTACCCGGTAAGGGCCTTCCCACTTCGGCGTCAACTTGTTTGCACCCTTGGCGGATTGAACACGCCTAAGGACAAGGTCGCCTTCCTCAAAACTCCGGGCATGAACCCTGCAGCTGTGATAGCGACGCAGGGCTTGCTGGTAGCGTGCAGCACGCGTAGCTGCCCGGAGATGGTTCTCCTCAAGTAGCACAACGTCGTCATGCCGGTGATGTTCCTGCACTACTTCATCGTAGGCAAGCACTCGAGCAGACCCGAATATGAGTTCCGTGGGGATAACTGCTTCTGCCCCATAGACTAGGGAGAAGGGAGTCTGCCCGGTAGCTCGATTTGGTGTCATACGGAGGGACCAAAGAACCACCGACAGCTCGTCGATCCATCGCCTACCGCACTTCTGTAGCCAATCAAAAGTTCTTGTCTTAAGACCTCGCAACACTTCAGTGTTCGCCCTCTCAGCTTGCCCGTTGCTTCTGGGATGGGCCACAGAGGCAAATGAGACCTTGCTTCCGAGGGCATGAACGTATTGCATGAAGGCGCGACTTGTGAATTGGGTGCCATTGTCGGTGATGATTCGGGCAGGTACCCCGAAGCGGCACACCAATCCTTTCAAGAACTTGATAGCTGACTGCGCGGTCACCTTTTTCATGGGCTCTACTTCCGGCCACTTTGTAAACTTGTCGATTGCGACGAACAAGAATTCAAAGCCCCTGATAGCACGGGGGAAGGGGCCCAAGATGTCGAGCCAACAGACCGAAAATGGCCATGACAAAGGGATTGTTTGGAGAGCTTGAGCAGGCTGATGGACATTCTTGGAGTGGAACTGGCAGGCTTCACACTTGGTGACTAGCTCAATTGCATCTTGGAGGGCTGTGAGCCAGTAGAAGCCTTGCCGGAAAGCTTTCCCAACCAAGGCCCTTGATCCAATGTGGGAGCCACACATACCCTTGTGTATCTGTGCCAACAGTTCCTTTCCTTCTTCCCGTCAAATAACTTCAATTTCACACCGTTGGGCCTTCTTCTGTATAGCGTGTCATCAACAAACTGATACATACTAGCCCTCCGGGCTACTCTTTCAGCTTCTTCTTGCTCTTCGGGAAGTTCTCCTATTTGGAGGAAATGAACAATGTGCCGCGCCCAAGTTGGAGCCTGGGGCTCAGCAACAAGGACTAGCGGCACCTCCCCGTCGATGGGAGCGCATGCCTCGACCGCAAAGACTGGTAGTTCGGCGGGAGGGTGCAGCTCACTGATCGAAGGAGAGTTGTTCCCGCCAAGCTCTCTGCAGGGGCTTCGGGAAGCTCTGCCGGGAGAGGCTTGCCGGAGTTCAATTTCCTCCTCTTGCTGACCATTGTTGCTCGGGATACAGAGGGTTGAGTTAGATGGAGAACAAAGGTCCCTGGTTCCACAGGGAGTTTTTGCGCAGCGCACTTTGATAGATGATCAGCAATGCTGTTTTCCGCACGTGGTATGTGCTCTGTTTGCAATCCGTCAAAGTGCTCCTCCAACTTTCTCACTTCCTCGACGTATGCCTCCATCAATGGGCTTTGATAATCCTTGTTCACTTGTCTCATCATCAGTTGTGAATCTCCGCGGATAATTGATAACCCACAAGTATAGGGGATCGCAACAGTTTTCGAGGGTAGAGTATTCAACCCAAATTTATTGATTCGACACAAGGGGAGCCAAAGAATATTTGAGAGTATTAGCAACTGAGTTGTCAATTCAATCACACTTGGAGACTAATTATCTATAGCAAAGTGATCAGTAGCAAAGTAGTATGATAGTTTTAATAATAGTAGCAGCAGCAACAATAACGGTAACAGTGATAGCAGTAGTTTCGTAGCAAGTGCAATAGTAATAGCAGCAGTAGTAACTTAGCAAGATCAATATGTAGGAAGATCGTAGGCATTGGATCGGTAATTTGTTGGATGATATTCATCATGTGACAGTCATAACCTAGGGCGATACAGCACTAGCTCCAGTTCATAAATATAATGTAGGCATGTATTCCGTAAATAGTCATACGTGCTTATGGAAAGAACTTGCATGACATCTTTTGTCCTACCCTCCCATGGCAGCGGGGTCCATATTGGAAACTAATGGATATTAAGGCCTTCTTTTAATAGAGAACCGGAACAAAGAATTAACACACAGTGAATACATGAACTCCTCAAACTACGGTCATCACCGGGAGTGGTCCCGACTATTGTCACTCCGGGGTTGCCGGATCATAACACGTAGTAGGTGACTATAACTTGCAAGATCGGATCTAGAACATGGATATAATGGTGATAACATAAACGGTTCAGATCTGAAATCATGGCACCCGGGCCCAAAGTGACAAGCATTAAGCATGGCAAAGTCATAGCAACATCAATCTCAGAACATAATGCATACTAGGGATCAAGCCCTAACAAAACTAACTCGATTACATGATGAATCTCATCCAACTCCTCGCCAACCAGCGAGCCTACGAAGGAATTACTCACTCCCGGTGGGGAGCATCATGGAATTGGCGATGGAGAAGGGTTGGTGATGACGAATACCGAAGATCCCCTTCTCCGGAGCCCCAAACGGACTCCAGATCTGGCCTCCCGATGAAGAACAGGAGGTGGCGGCGGCTCCATCTCGCGGATCACAATAATTCTTTCTCCCTGATTTTTTTCTGGAAAAATAGGATTTTATAGTGTCGATTTCAGGGTCTGCGGGGCCACCAGGTGGGGACAACCCACCTGGGCGCACCTGGAGGGGGTGGCCCGCCCTGGTGGGTTGTGCCCACCCAGGTGCCCCCCTCCGGTGGTTCTTGGCTCCAGTATTTTTCTTTTATTGTATAAAAATTCCTCAAAAAGTTTCGTTCCATTCCGAGAACTTTTATTTCTGCACAAAAACAACACCATGGTAGTTCTGCTGAAAACAGCGTCAGTCCGGGTTAGTTTCATTCAAATCATGCAAATTAGAGTCCAAAACAAGAGGAAAAGCGTTAGGAAAAGTAGATACGACGAAGACGTATCAACTCCCCCAAGCTTAAACCTTTGCTTGTCCTCAAGCAATTCAGTTGATAAACTGAAAGTGAAGAGGAAAAACTTTTACGAACTCCTTCGCTCTTGTTTGCATAAATAAGCTTAAGTAGCACCCAGGTTTTCAGCAAAGATTATAACTAACCATGTCGACAATAACTCTTAAAAATTACATTAACTTATAACAATGACATAATCAGCTAGCAAGCAATAATAAGATATCTCGAACAACAACACAATATTAAAACAACCATGATATAATATGACAATAATGGTATGTTGCTAGCCCTTTCTGAGACCGCAAAACATAAATGCAGAGCACCTCCAAAGTCCGAGCAGTGACTAAACATTGTAATTCATGGTAGAAAAGATCCAGTCATGATGCACCCAACATTAGCTATACACAATGCATCAGCATGACAACAGTGCTCTCAGGTTCTGGCACTTATTTGAGAAGGTGATGACACAATATTAAAGTAAATAGATTGTCCCTTCGCAGAGGGAAGCAGTGATTTGCAGAGGTGCCAGAGCTCAAGTTTTAAAAACAAAGGTAAATGAAATTTTGAGAGATGCACCCTTCTTGTTTACTTCGCGACCATCAGTTATCAACATCTTCCATGCTAAACACATTAGTGGCGGTTCCCAAGTGATAAAAGTAAAGGTTTACTCCCCATCCACCAACATTCACACTCCACGGCTTGTCCGAAACAACGGGTGCCGTCCATACCAACAATAGTCCTGGGGGAGTTTTGTTTAATTATTTGCATTTTGAGTTCGGGACTGGGAATCCCTATTACTGTCCCTCTTGTGCAAGGACGAGCGAATAAACACTCATCATGATAATAACCCGCTTAGCATGGAAGATACCAACTACCTCCTGTCGCTCTATGAACAATCCAGGCACACAAAAAGGATATTTATTTGAAGTTTTTAGAGGTGGCACATGCAAATTTACTTAGGACGGCAGGGTAATACCGCATATAGGTAGGTATGGTGGACTCATCTGGAATAACTTGGGTTCAAGGTTTTTGATGTACAAGCAGAATTCCCACTTAGTACAGGCGAAGGCTAGCAAATAGGTTGAGAAGCAGCCAGGTAGAGAGCAACAGCGGTCATGAACATGCATTATGCATAAGTAACATTGGATACTAGCATGAGTAGGATATGAACACCATGAACATAAATATCATAGAGGCTATGTTGGTTTTGATTCAACTACATGCATGAACATGTGCCAAGTCAAGCCACTCAAACATTCAGAGGAGGATACCATATCATCATACTACATCACAATCATTTTAACGCAATTTTGACTTCCAAGATAAATCATTATCCACTCCTAGCTACTTATGCATGGCATGAGAAACTATAATCTCTAATTGTCATTGCAAACATGTTTGATCATAATAGGCTGAATCATGGATACTAGGTTAAACATATTTACAAAAACAGAACAAGTCGAGTTCATACCCGTTTCTCTCTGCCACGGCCAGTTCATCAAATATCGTCATTATTGCCTTTCACTTGCATGACCAAACGATTTGAAAATAATAATAGTGCAAGAGTGCCGTGGACTAAGCTGGAATCTGCAAACATTTTATTCAAAAGGAGATGACAAGGTAAATTGGGCTCTTTGTTAGATTAACAATAATGCATATGAGAGCCACTCAACATTTTCATCGTGGTCTTCTCCTCGGTACGACTCAATAAAAGAAAAGAAGTTCAGAGAAACACACTGAAATATTTTGGAGTTTTGGGTTTTTTGAAGGAAAGCAAATAAAAGGGGAAAAACAAAAACAAGAAAACTATTTACACGGGAAAGCTCCCAACAAGCAAAAGGAAATCTTTTTGGGTTTTTCTTTTTAGTGCTACAAGAATTTAAACTTGGAAGAAAAATCGAAAAGAAGCAGAAAATATATTTTTGGATTTTCTCAAAGTTTTTCAAACACACAAGAAGAGAGTGAGAAAATAAATTAAGCATGGATAATACAATGAAAAAGTGTGGACACCGACGAATGAAATGTGTGAACATGAATGTAATGTCGGTGGAAATATATACTCCCCCAAGCTTAGGCTTTTGGCCTAGCTTGGTAATCACCAGTCGTAGAAACCATGAGGTCCTATGTTGAAGTGCTGAGGTGCGGGCACCTATGGATCCCACTGCTGTGGCTCCTCCTGTGCTGCAGCCTGGTTGTTCCGGTAAGCGATGATGTCCTCAGGCATAATCATTCAGCTGTGATGAAGTCGGTGAGGCCGGCATTAGCAGCATATTTTGCAAACTCTTGGAGGATTCCGGCCCCTTCCATGAACGGGGTATGCGGCCATTCGCACGGCCGTAGCTCTGCCAAACTCCGGGTGCGGAGATCACTGTCAGATGACTCTCCAATCACCCCCTTGGAGTTCTTCTTGGAAGCAAACTTCCTAAAGATACTCATGTTTTTTCCTATGAACAAAAATTCTGAAATTTTTAGTCCATAAAATTTTCTTAACACAACTTTACAAGATTAGTAACAACTACTCATAGGGAAGCATAGAGGCTATAGCAAGCATTCAAACTACTTAAAACTCTAAGAATTCAACATGCAAGCACATCTACATCAGCACCAAGAGTAGCTAATTATTCAAAATATAAACCACTAAAGCAAAAACTAATTGAACTAACGGAGGAATCACATACCAAGCAACAATCCCCCGAAACAGTTTCGGAAACGGAGCTTCGAGCAAAGAGATCGAAATCCGCGGGTTTGAGAGCAAGAACACGAGAGCAAGAGCAAAGGTGATTTTTTTCTGGAGGTAGGTGGTGAAGTGGGATGAAGAGATGAGTGAGGGGGCCCACGTGGGGACCACAACCCACCAGGGTGTGCCTGGGGGTCCTGGCGCGCCCAAGTGGGTTGTGCCCACCTGGTGCACCTCCCTCTGATATTATTTGCACCAAAAATTCTCAAATATTCAGAAAAAAATTGTATTAAATTTTCAGAGCATTCTGAGAACTTTTATTTTTGAGTCATTTTTTATTGCACGAAAACTCAGAAAACAGAAAAAACATGGCATTTTATTTTATTTAACTAATAAAAACAGAAAACTAAAGGTTGGGACAGAAGGTAGTGCTCACTAAATTCATCAACTTCATACCTTTCAAAAATGATCCATTAATAAGGTTGAACAAGTCTTATTAACAACCACTTTCGATTAGCATGAAACCGAAGAACTTTCGTGAGTCACTAAGTTACCTCAACGGGGACATGAATTTCCCCAACAATAAGCATTTCATATTTCTTTTTAACAGTAGATAGAGGTAGTTGAAAACTTCCAATAGTGATTGTCGGAGATTTTTCAATAACATTAATACCATTCACATGGAATTGTTTCTTCGGAAAGTGCACCGTATGCTCATTACCATTGATATGAAAAGTGACCTTGCTTTTATTGCAATCAATAACAGCCCCTGTAGTATTCAAAAAGGGTCTACCAAGGATAATCGACATGTTGTCGTCCTCGGGCATCTCAAGTATAACAAAGTCAGTCAAAATAGTAACATTAGCAACAACAACGGGCACATCCTCACAAATACCGATAGGTATGGCAGTTGATTTGTCAGCCATTTGCAAAGATATTTCAGTAGGTGTGAGTTTTTTCAAATCAAGTCTTTTATATAAAGAGAAAGGCATAACACTAACACCAGCTCCTAAATCACACAAAGCAGTTTTCACATAATTTCTTTTGATGGAGCAAGGTATAGTTGGTATTCCCGGATCTCCAAGTTTTTTAGGTACTCCATCTTTAAAGGTATAGTTAGCAAGCATAGTGGAGATTTCAGCTTCCGGTATTTTTCTCTTATTGGTGATGATGTCTTTCATGTACTTTGCATAAGGAGGCATTTTGAAGATATCAGTCAAGCGAGTACGCAAAAAAGACTGGCCTAATCATTTCAGCAAAGCTTTCAAATTCTTCATCATCTTTCTTTCTAGTTGACTTAGGTGGAAAGGGCATAGGTTTTTGAACCCATGGTTCTCTTTACTTTCCATGTTTTCTAGCAACGAAGTCTCTTTTATCATATCTTTTATTCTTGGGTTGTGGGTTATCAAGATCAACTGCTGGTTCTATCTCAACATCATTATCCGGTTCTTTATTATTTGTTTGAGTTTCTTCATGAACCTCATCATTATCTTTTTCATTATCAGAAGGTGAGTGTTCACTACCAGATTGAGTTTCAGCACCAGAGATAGAAACCTCATTATTATTATCAGGAGGTTTTTCTACTTTAGGTTCACTAGAGGCATGCAAAGTCCTATCATTTTTCTTCTTCTTTTTATTTTTAGAAGGACTTCATGCATCGGTGTCAACTCTTTGAGAGCCTTGTTCAATTCTTTTTGGGTGTCCCTCAGGATAGAGTGGTTCCTGAGTCATTCTACCTCCTCTAGTCATTACTCTAACAGCATGATCATTGATATTATTGTTAATTTCATCTAACAATTCTCTTTGAGATTTAGCAACTTGTTCTAACTGAGTTTGAACCATAGAAGCATGCTTCCATACACCTCTAACATCATTTGAGATTCTAAATAACAAGTCAATCAAGTGAGCAATCATATCAGAATTATATTTCAATTGTTTCATAACTTTTGCATTGAAGTGATCTTGCTTTCTAATGTAATTTTCAAACTCATAAAGGCATTGTCTAGGATGCATATTGTGAGGATTATCATTATCATTGAATTTCATTAGAGAATTTACCTCTACCACCTTAGGTGGTGGTGGTGTATCAAGCCCATGTATTTCTTCAATAGGAGGTAAAATTTTTACATCCTCGGCTTTAATACCTTTTCCCTTCATAGATTTCTTCGCCTCTTGCATATCTTCAGGACTGAGGTATAAAATACCCCTCTTCTTCGGAGTGTGTTTAGGCAGTGGTCCAGGAAGATTCCAATCATCATAAATTTTCAATATGTTATTCAATAATTCTTCAGCTTGCCCAATAGTTCGTTCCCTGAAAACACAACCAGCACAACTATCTAGGGAATCCCTAGAAGCATCGGTTAGTCCATTATAGAAGATATCAAGTATTTCATTTTTCTTAAGAGGATGACCAGGCAAAGCATTAAGAAAACGGAGAAGCCTCCCCCCAGCTTGTGGGAGACTCTCTTCTTCAATTTGCACAAAGTTAAATATTTCCTGCAAGGCAGCTTGTTTCTTATGAGCAGGAAAATATTTTTCAGAGAAGTAATAAATCATGTCCTGGGGACTACACACACAACCAGGAGCAAGAGTTTTGTACCAGGCTTTAGCATCACCCTTTAATGAGAACGGAAATAATTGGAGAATATAGTAATAGCGAATTTTCTCATCATGAGCAAAAAGGGTGGCTATGTCATTCAACTTAGTAAGATGTGCCACTACAGTTTCATAACCATGGAAAGGATCAGATTCAACCAAAGTAATTAACTCTGGGTCGACAGAGAATTCATAATCCTTATCAACAACAAAGATAGGTGAAGTAGCAAACTTAGGATCACATTTCATTCTAGCATTCAAAGATCTTTCTTTATACTTGCTTAATAAATTTTCTAGATCATCTCTATCTTTGCAAGCAAGAATATCTCTAGTTGCCTCCTCACCCACAACATAACCTTCCAGTACCTTAGGCAATTCATATCTAGGAGGGCTAGCTCTAATAGGTGTTTCAAGATTTTCAGTTTCAAGCTCATCATCAGTTTCAACAATATCATGCTGTCTTACTCTAGAAATTTGTTCATCAAGAAATTCACCTAGTGGCACATTATCATCAGGCAAGGTACTAGCATCATCATGAGTAGCATTCATAGCAGAAGTAGCATCATCAATAAATTGCGACATATCAGAATTAATTGCATGTGGTGGTGTTGCAAGTTTACTTATAACAGAAGGTGAATCTAAAGCGGAGCTGGATGGCAGTTCCTTACATCCCATCGTCTTAGAGGGAAAAATCTTAGTCTTAGCATCCT
The DNA here is from genome assembly GCA_011799875.1 of Thinopyrum elongatum. Lineage (NCBI taxonomy): Eukaryota > Viridiplantae > Streptophyta > Magnoliopsida > Poales > Poaceae > Thinopyrum > Thinopyrum elongatum. Next base: position 157,163,859 of record CM022303.1, on the reverse strand, counting down.
TCAGATTCTTCATAGTGATAACTTGATAATAATCCCAAGTGACTCAACAAATATAGCTATGCTCCCCGGCAATGGCGCGAGAAAAAGGTCTTGATAACCCACAAGTATAGGGGATAGCAACAGTTTTCGAGGGTAGAGTATTCAACCCAAATTTATTGATTCAACACAAGGGGAGCCAAAGAATATTTGAGAGTATTAGCAACTAAGTTGTCAATTCAATCACACCTGGAGATTAATTATCTGCAGCAAAGTGATCAGTAGCAAAGTAGTATGATAGTTTTAATAATAGTAGCAGCAATAACAGTAATGGTAATAGTGATAGCAGTAGTTTCGTAGCAAGTGCAATAGTAACAGTAGTAGTAGTAACTTATCAAGATCAATATGTAGGAAGATCATAGGCATTGGATCGGTAATTTGTTGGATGATATTCATCATGCGACAGTCATAGCCTAGGGCGATACGGCACTAGCACCAGTTCATAAATATAATGTAGGCATGTATTCCGTAAATAGTCATACATGCTTATGGAAAGAACTTGCATGACATCTTTTGTCCTACCCTCCCGTGGCAGCGGGGTCCATATTGGAAACTAAGGGATATTAAGGCCTCCTTTTAATAGAGAACCGGAACAAAGCATTAACACACGGTGAATACATGAACTCCTCAAACTACAGTCATCACCGGGAGTGGTCCCGACTATTGTCACTCCGGGGTTGCCGGATCATAACACGTAGTAGGTGACTATAACTTGCAAGATCGGATCTAGAACATGGATATAATGGTGATAACATAAACGGTTCAGATATGAAATCATGGCACCCGGGCCCAAAGTGACAAGCATTAAGCATGGCAAAGTCATAGCAACATCAATCTCAGAACATAATGGATACTAGGGATCGAGCCCTAACAAAACTAACTCGATTACATGATGAATCTCATCCAACTCCTCACCGACCAACGAGCCTACGAAGGAATTACTCACTCCCGGTGGGGAGCATCATGGAATTGGCGATGGAGAAGGGTTGGTGATGATGAATACCGAAGATCCCCCTCTCCGGAGCCCCAAACGGACTCCAGATCTAGCCTCCCGATGAAGAACAGGAGGTGGCGGCGGCTCCGTCTCGTGGATCGAGATAATTCTTTCTCCCTGATTTTTTTCCTGGAAAAATAGGATTTTATAGCATCGGTTTCAGGGTCTGCGGGGCCACCAGGTGGGGACAACCCATCTGGGCGCGCCTGGAGGGGGTGGCGCGCCCTGGTGGGTTGTGCCCACCCAGGTTCCCCCCTCTGATGGTTCTTGGCTCCAGTATTTTTCTTTTATTGTATAAAAATTCCTCAAAAAGTTTCGTTCCATTCCGAGAACTTTTATTTCTGCACAAAACAACACCATGGTAGTTCTGCTAAAAACAGCGTCAGTCCGGGTTAGTTTCATTCAAATCATGCAAATTAGAGTCCAAAACAAGAGGAAAAGCATTAGGAAAAGTAGATACGACGGAGACGTATCAATAATCAGCTTCTTGATTCCCAGTTCTGTTGCAGTTCTGAGCCCGGCAAGGAGCCCTTCATACTCTACAGTATTGTTGGTAGCCTTCTCCCAGGGGAAATGCATTTGAACGACATACTTAAGGTGCTTCCCAGTGGGAGCAACGAGAAGCACGCCAGCTACTGCACCTTGTAGGGAGAAGGCACCATCAAAAATACATAATCCATTCTTGGGGCGCTTCCTTGCCGGGGATGACTGTCTCCAATATTTCATCATCAGGGGTCGGCGTCCACTCCACAATGAACTCTGCCAGTGCTCTGCTCTGAATAGTTGACGTGCTTTCAAACTTCAAACCAAAGCTGGATAACTCCAAAGCCCATTCCACGATCCTGCCAGTGGCCTCGGGGTTTCGGAGTATGCGTTGCAAGGGGAAGCGGGTGAAAACCATGATTTCGTGGGCTTGGAAGTAGTGGCACAGTTTCCTTGTGGCCATGATGAGGCCAAAAATCAACTTTTGCATGCCAGAGTACCTCGACCTAGCCCCCTGCAGCAGAGAGCTGACTAAGTACACTGGGCGCTGCACCACCTTCTTCCTTGCCGTGATCTTGGAACTGTCTCCGCTACCTTGCTCTTCTTTGTCTTGAACTGCATCTGACCTTGCTGGGACGGGTTCACTTTCCTCTCCAGAGGGGACGGCGGTGGCGACTGCTGCGTCATCTACCTCCCGCTGTGCCACCAGCGCTGCGCTAACCACTTGATTGGTCGCTGCTAAATATAGCAGCAACGGCTCTTGTGGTTTAGGAGCGACTAAGGTGGGAACAAAGGAAAGGTAGGTCTTCAAATCTTGTAGCGCTGCGTCCGCCTCCAGGGTCCACTCCACGGGCCCTGCCTTCTTCAAGATTTTGAAGAAAGGCAAGGCGCGTTCGGCGGACTTGCAAATGAACCTGCTCAGCACGGCAACACATCCAGTCAAACGCCTCATGTCTTTAACTGTCTTGGGTGCTTGTATCTGCTCGATAACCTTGATCTTGTCGGGATTCTTAGTCGCGTGGCTCTAGCTGCGGCCCCTGCGCTTGCTGCCGCGGAGGGGATTGCACCATGGGGGTGGCCCCTTTGGTATGGCCAGTGGCTCGGGACGTTGTTGCCGCCTGCGGAGGCCGTGACGGGCCCGCTCGCTGTGATCCTCCTGCCTCGGTGAAACCAATCAGGCTCTGAATGGTGGCTTTCCACTCATCCATTTGATCTGCCACCGGCGGAAACCTCAACAGGAGTTGGGCCCGTGCCGTGGCCTCCAAAGCAGTGCTCAGCATGGATGATGATGTAGACCGTAACATCGCCTGGCTTCTAACGGTGCCGGTAGTGGCAGCGCCGTGCTCTCGACGCCATGAGCCAGTCGCCAGTGTGGCGTGGTGACGAGATGGTTGTGCTTGGGGATTGGCAGCTCCGTTCGGCGCATCGGCTTGGCCAGCCCGTTCCGGGGGTGGCGTGTGCCCTGCGGCCGCACCCGCAGCGGGGGCGGCCGGAGGGTTGCAGTTCGCTCCAGGGCGAGCGCCACCGCTGTGGCTGCGTCCTTCGGTGGGGTGGAGAGGTGCGGACAGGATGATCTCTCCATGCACCCGCACCTTGTGGAGCATGGCCGCTAGGAAGTTGTTGGCGCTCTCCTTCTCCGGTGCCTCCCGCTCCCGTTTCGGCCATAGGGGAGGTGGTGATGACACCGCCTGCGTTGGCCACGTCCCCCGAAGCGTCCACGTCCCCGTGCACCCCCATAGCCCCCACGGCGTCGGCGGCCGCGTGCGAAGGGGCCTTCGAGGTGGACGGGTGAGCTGTGGCACCGGGTTTCTTCTTGGGCGCCATGGATGATGCAGCTGTCGATGAAGAGAATGATGATGAAGATGACGTGCTGCGTACGATCTCGGGTACGCGCAAGCGCTTCCCCCTACCTGGCGCGCCAAAGATGTCGTGGGAAAACACATCCACCTATGGGGCCATCGGCCCCTTGTGGTTTGGCAGTGGGGAAGGACGCATTGCACAAAGAGCGGAGGGCGTGGAGCAGCACGACAGCGATCACACGGGCAATTTTTACCCAGGTTCAGGCCGCCGCGAGGCGCAAAACCCTACTCCTGCTTTGGTGGATTGATGAGAGGACCGAGGTGGAGACGTAACGCTCTAGCCCGGCAGGGTCGCCTCGGGGCAAGAGCAACTACGTGCGTCTGAGTGTACAAGGGTCCAAATCCTTTCTAAGGTTGCAATGGCCCTCCTGTTATAGATCAAGGGGTCACCACAATGGCAAATCAGTCATTGCGTTCTGATTAGATAGCAAACAGTGCTATCATACCTAACTCTGCAGACAGGATAGAGTGCATTAAATGCGCCGCTTAGTGTCACATCGTAGCGCAGCCCGGCAAGCCTTGCCATGCCGTTCGGCCACCTTCTCGCCTGCCTGTGTGACACGTCCCTGGACGGGTGTCATTTGGAGGTGATTTCTTCTGGAAGTGGCCGCCACGTGCCAAATAGCGGCCACTTAGCCACTCGGGGGCCCGACACCGCACCGATCGATGACTTGCGTTGCTGTGAGGTGGAGCGGTGGAGCCTTGGCGGGGTAATCCGCCCTCGGCGCCCTGGGCAAGCCTGCCGGGGCAATCAGGAGACTTGTCTTCGGGGCAACCTCGTCCCCGCCAGGCTCGCCTGCCCGGTAAGGGAGGTCTTTTCCTTAGTGGTTTCTTGCTCCTTTGGTTGGTCTTGATCTTCTTGATCCGCCCTTTGATTTCTCAAAGAGCTGATCTCTTCTGCTTGGTCTTGTCTTGGACACTGCAACCTTGTTCTCGAGCCTATGTACAGTCTGGGCAACACACCTGGGGTTTGTTGCATCGACATATATATTTAGCAACAATGTAATTAGCATAGTCAGCATACCAAGGAGTATTATGAGAAACATTTATTGCAGCTAGTTGTTCATCAGGAAAGCTATCATCAATAGGTAGTGGGTCATCAAGAATATTCTCTAACCTAGACAAGTTATCAGCTACGGGGTTCTCAGCTGCTTTTCTATCAGTAATATGTAAATCAAATTCTTGCAGCAAGAGAACCCACCTAATGAGTCTAGGTTTAGCATCCTTCTTTTCCATAAGATATTTTATAGCAGCATGATTAGTGTGAACAATTACTTTGGAATCAACTATATAAGATCTGAATTTGTCGCAAGCAAACACAACTGCTAAAAATTCATTTTCAGTAGTAGCATAATTTCTTTGGACGCTGTCTAGAATTTTGCTAGCATAATGAATAACATTTAATTTCTTATCAACTCTTTGTCCTAGAACAGCACCAACAGCATAATCACTAGCATCACACATAATTTCAAAAGGCAAGTTCCAATCAGGTGGTTGAACAATAGGTGCGGAAGTTAAGGCTTTATTAAGTGTTTCAAAGGCTTCTACACAATCATCATAAAAACAAATGGAACATCCTTTTGTAAAAGATTTGTAAGCGGCCTAGAAATTTTATAGAAGTCTTTAATAAACCTCCTATAAAAACCAACATGACCAAGGAAACTACGAATACCTTTATTATCTTTAGGACATGGCATTTTCTCAATTGCACCAACTTTAGCTTTATCCACCTCAATACCTCGTTTAGAAATTTTATGCCCCAAGACAATACCTTCATTAACCATAAAGTGGCCATTCTCCCAATTCAAGACAAGATTAGTTTGCTCACATCTCTGCAAAACTCGATCAAGGTTGCTTAAGCAATCATCAAAAGAAGTTCCATAAACAAAAAAATCATCCATGAAAACCTCAACAATCTTTTCACAAAAATCAGAGAATATAGCAGTCATACATCTTTGAAAGGTAGCAGGTGCATTACATAAACCAAAAGGCATACGTCTATAAGCGTAAGTTCCAAAAGGGCAAGTAAAGGTGGTTTTCTCTTGATCAGGTTGTGAAACAGGAATTTGAGAAATACGAGAATATCCATCGAGGAAGCAAAAGTGTGTGTGCTTAGATAATCCTTCCAACATTTGATCAATAAAAGGCAGAGGGTAATGATCTTTTCTAGTTGCTTTATTTAATTTTTTAAATCAATTACCATTCTATAACCATTAACAATTCTTTGTGGAATAAGTTCATTTTTATCATTAGGAACAACAGTAAAACCTCCCTTCTTAGGGACACAATGAACATGACTTACCCATATACAATCAGCTATGGGATAGATTATACCTGCTTCAAGAAGCTTTAATATTTTAGTTATTACCACTTCTTTCATCTTAGGATTCAAACATCGTTGATGATCAACAATGGGTTTAGCATCAGGTTCCATATTAATCTTGTGCTGACAGAGAGTGGGACTAATGCCCTTAAGATCATCAAGAGTATATCCAATAGCAGCACATTGCTTCTTCAAAATTTTCAATAATCTTTCTTCTTCATGTTCTGAAAGGTTAGCACTAATAATAACAGGATATATCTTTTTCTCATCAAGATAAGCATATTTCAAAGTGTCAGGCAATTGTTTTAAATCAAACACAGGATCACCTTTAGGTGGAGGAGGACCTCCTAGAGTTTCAATAGGTAAATTGTGTTTGAGCAGAGCTCGTTGTTCAAAGAAAATTTTATCTATTTCATTTCTTTCATGCATACTCATATCATTTTCATGGTCTAGCAAATATTGTTCTAGTGGATCATTAGGAGGCACGACAATAGAAGTAAGATCAATTATTTCATCCTTACTAGGTCATTCTGTCTTATGAGGTTGTCTACTAAACTTGGAGAAATTAAACTCATGAGACTCATCACCAAAGCTAACACCGACAGTTTGTTTCTCACAATCTATTTTAGCATTAACGGTGTTCAAGAAAGGTCTACCAAAGATTAAGGGACAAAAATCATCTCGTGGGGAACCAAGGACTAGAAAATCAGTAGGGTATTTTGTTTTCACGCACAAGACTTCAACATCTCTAACAATCCCAAGTGGTGTGATGGTGTCCCTATTAGCATGTTTAATAGTAACATCTATGTCTTCTATTTCAGCGGGCGCTATGTCATCCATAAGTTCTTGGTATAAGGTAAAAGGAATAGCACTAACGCTAGCACCTAAGTCACATAAACCATGATAACAATGATCTCCTATTTTAACTGAGACAACATGCATGCCAACAATAGGTCTATGTTTATCTTTTTCATCAGGTTTGGCAATTCTAGCAGCTTCATCACAGAAGTAAATAACATGGCCATCAATATTTTCTACCAAGAGATCTTTAACCATAGCAACACTAGGTTCTACTTTAATTTGCTCAGGAGGTTTACGTGCTTTAATATTATTTTTGTGAACCACAGTTGAAACCTTAGCATGTTCCTTTATCCTAACAGGGAAATGTGGTTTTTCAATATAAGTAGTAGGCACAACTAGATCAACATTGTAAATAATAGTTTTATCTTTAACTATGACCAGTTCTTTAATTTCTTCTTTAATAGGTGGATGATATTAAAACCACTTCTCCTTAGGGAGATCAACATGACTAGCAAATGAATCACAAAAAGAGGCTACTATCTCAGAGTCATGTCCATATTTAGTGCTAAACTTGTGAAAAGCATCGGTATTCATAAAAGATTAAACACAATTAAACTTAAGCTTAATACCTGACTCTTTACCTTCGTCGATTTCCCAATCTTCAGTGTTGCGTTTAATTCTTTCTAAAAGATCCCACCTGAATTCAATAGTCTTCTTCATAAAAGAATCAGTACAAGAAGTATCGAGCATGGATTGATCATCACGAGAAAGCCAAGCATAAAAGTTCTGAATAATAATTTCTCTTGAGAGCTCATGATTGGGGCATGAATATAACATTGACTTAAGCCTCCCCCAAGCTAGAGCGATACTTTCTCCTTCACGAGGCCAATATATATATATATATATATATATATATATATATATATATATATTTCCAATCACGATGAACTAGATGCATAGGATATTTTTTTTGGTGAAATTCCAATTTCAATCGATTCTAGTTCCAAGATCCAATAACATCATGTAGCCTATACCATGTCAATGCTTGTCCCTTCAAAGATAAAGGGAAAACCTTCTTCTTAGCTACATCTCCGGGTAAACCTGCAAGCTTAAATAATCCACAAATTTCATCCACATATATCAAATGCATATCAGGATGTTCAGTTCCGTCTCCTACATAAGGATTAGCTAGCAGTTGTTCTATCATACTCGATGGAATTTCATAACCAATATTTTCAGTAGGTGTAGTAGGTTGAGGGGCAACTAATTGTGCTTCCGGTCGAGGTGAAGATACCCGGAACAAACCCCTCAAAGGATGGTTCTCCATAGTAACAAGTGACAATAAATTTCAGCACATAGTGATAGTTTTTCCTTACCAATTTCCACTTACCAAGAGCGCTTCACTCCCCGGCAACGGCGCCAGAAAAGAGTCTTGATGACCCACAAGTATAGGGGATCAATCGTAGTCCTTTCGATAAGTAAGAGTGTCGAACCCAACGAGGAGTGATACGTCTCCAACGTATCTATAATTTTTGATTGTTTCATGCTATTATATTATCTATTTTGGATGTTTTGTATGCATTAATATGCTATTTTATATTATTTTTGGGACTAACCTATTAACCTAGAGCCCAGTGGCAGTTTCTGTTTTTTCCTTGTTTTTGAGTTTTACAGAAAAGGAATACTAAACGGAGTCCAAACAGAATAAAACTTTCATGATGATTTTTCTTGGACCAGAAGACATCCAGAGGACTTGGAGCGGTGGCCAGAAGGTTCCCGAGGAGGCCACAAGCCTACTAGGTGCACCCTAGGGGGGGCGCGCCCTGAGGGCTTGTGGGCCCCTCGGAGATCTCCTAACCCTAATCTTTGCACTATAAATTCCCAAATATTCCCAAACCACCAGAAGCGTCCACAAAAATACTTTTCCGCCACTGCAAGCCTCTGTTCCCGTGAGATCCCATCTTGGGGCCTTTTTCGGTGATCTGTCGGAGGGGGATTCGATCACGGAGGGCCTCTACATCAACCTTTCTGCCCTTCGGATGATGTGTGAGTAGTTTACCACAGACCTACGGGTCCATAGCTAGTACCTAGATGGCTTCTTCTCTCTCTTTGATCTTCAATACAACGTTCTCCTCGATTTTCTTGGAGATCTATTCGATGTAATACTTTTTTTGCGGTGTGTTTGTTGAGATCCGATGAATTGTGGATTTATGATCAGATTATATATGAATATTATTTGAGTCTTCTCTGAACTCTTTTATGCATGATTAAGATATCTTTGTATTTACCTTCGAACTATCGATTTGGTTTGGCCAACTAGATTGGTTTTTCTTGCAATGGGAGAGGTGCTTAGTTTTGGGTTCAATCTTACGATGTCCTCACCCAGTGACAGAAGGGGTAGCGAGGCACGTATTGTATTGTTGCCATCAAGGATAAAAACATGGGTTTTATATCATATTGCTTGAGTTTATCCCTCTACATCATGTCATCTTGCTTAAGGCATTACTCCGTTCTTATGAACTTAATACTCTAGATGCATGCTGGATAGCGGTCGATGTGTGGAGTAATAGTAGTAGATGCAGAATCGTTTCGGTCTACTTGCCACGGACGTGATGCCTATATTCATGATCATTGCCTTAGATATCATCATAACTTTGCGCTTTTCTATCAATTGCTCAACAGTAATTTGTTCACCCACCGTATGCTATCTTCAAGAGAAAAGCCTCTAGTGAAACCTATGGCCCCCGGGTCTATTTTCCATCATATATTTTCACAACTATAAACCAAAAAACCCAAAAATACCTTGCTGCAATTTATTTAGATTTACTTTAGTTTGCCTTTTTATTTATCTTTTATACCTATCTTTATTAGATCTCACTCTTGTTCGAGATCATGAAGGGATTGACAACCCCTTTTTCGCATTGAGTGCAAGTGTTTGTTAGTTTGTGCAGGTGCATAGATTGGAGACTTACTTGTGCCTCCTACTGGATTGATACCTTGGTTCTTAACTGAGGGAAATACTTATCTCTACTTTGCTGTATCACCCTTTCCTCTTCAAGGAAAAAATCAACGCAAGCTCAAGAAGTAGCAGGAAGAATTTCTGGCGCCGTTGCCGGGGAGGTTCTACATCAAGCCTACCAAGTACCCATCATAAACTCTCATCTCTTGCATTATATTATTTGCCATTTGCCTCTCATTTTTCTCTCCCCCACTTCTAAAACATTTTCAGAAAAACACAAAAATATTTGCCTTTTTATTCGCCCTTCTTTCGTTCGTCTTTTCACTTGCTTTCCGTTTGCTCGTGTGCTAGATTGCTTGCCTTGTCAGGATGTCTCAAGAAAATACCAAATTGTGTGACTTTTCCAATACTAATAATAATGATTTTATTAGTACTCCGATTGCTCCCGCCAATAGTGCGGAATCTTATGAAATTAATGCCGCTTTGTTGAATCTTGTTATGAAAGAACAATTTTCCGGCCTTCCTAGTGAAGCTGCCGCATCCCATCTAAATACTTTCGTTGAGTTGTGTGATATGCAAAAAAAAAGATGTGGATAATGATATTGTTAAATTGAAGCTATTTCCGTTCTCATTACGAGATCGTGCTAAAACTTGGTTTTCATCTTTACCTAAAAGTAGTATTGATTCATTGAATAAGTGTAAAGATGCTTTTATTTCCAAGTATTTTTCTCCCGCTAAGATCATATCCCTTAGGAACGATATAATGAATTTTAAGCAACTTGATCATGAACATGTTGCACAATCTTGGGAGAGGATGAAATTAATGATAAGAAATTGTCCTACACATGCTTTAAGTTTATGGATGATCATACAATTTTTTTATGCCGGATTGAATTTTGCATCCAGAAATCTTTTAGATTCCGTCGCGGGAGACACTTTTATGGAAATTACACTAGGAGAAGCTACTAAACTCCTAGATAATATTATGGCAAATCACTCCGCCGGAGGGCAAAAGTGCTCCTGCCGAAGTACCGCTTCGAGACGGCGGCGCTTCATCCCGAAAGGCCTCGCCTGATTTTTTCTAGGTCAAAATGACCTATATACCAGAAGATGGGCATCGGAGGTGGGCTAGGCTGAGCACAACCCACCAGAGCGCGCCTGGGGGGCCTAGCGCGCCCTGGTGTCTTGTGCTCACCAGGTGGCCCCCCTCCGGTAGTTATTTGCTCTAGTATTTTTTTATATATTCCAAAAATAATTCTCCGTAAATTTTCAGCTCATTTGGAGATGTGCTGAATATGTAACTCCAACGTAGGTTTTTCAGGTCCAGAATTCCAGCTGCCGGCATTCTCCCTCTTTGTGTAAACCTTGCATATTATGAGAGAAAAGGCATTAGAACTACTCCATAAAGCATTACTATGCATAAAAACATTATAAATAATAGTAGAAAATCATGATGCAAAATGGACGTATCACATTACATCGGTGTTAGCTACAAAGAAAGGTTGACAAGAAAGATACATGCATGCTCCATGCTCAAGGCAGCAACACTGCCTATCCGGTGCATGATCATTTTTGCTCAAAGTTGGCAAGACCTCTGTCTTGGAATACAGGAGGCTGTGGTGGCTCACACCGGCTATTCCTTGCTGCTCTAGAAACTCTACGTGCTGCCTCAATGACTCATCCCTAGACGGAAGTTATAGTACAGGGAAACATAATAAATGACCAGTGAAGCCAAATTAACATCATGGAATTGTCAGTTAACTATTGCTATATATCAGGGATCATGTCAAATAGCTCCCTGACCAGCTAACAAATTGAGCTGAAACTAGATGTTAGATTTTTGTTTGGTACCCCATATCTGTCAAAAGTCTACTGCCTCCGATCCATATTACTTGTCTTAGATTTGTCTAGATACGGATCATATGGATCAGAGGGAGTACCAAACTCTAAACCTCAAGATTTTGATGTGTATGTCAAAAATAATTTCAGTAAAGCCATAGTGTTGACAGCATCGTATTTAGTCAAATGAAATCAACTGTCTCACATGTCAAGTTGTTGCTCATGCTCTTTTTGCAATTGCTTTTGCGTAGGGGAGATGTCAAAACCTTGTGCCGGTAGGCTAAGAAGCTCCTGAATGTCCTGAAGATACATACACATGTAACCTTATCAGCCACTGTTTATATCCTCAATCCATGACCGATGAATAGCGGTGCAATCAGGATCACAATATTACCCTCTGGTTGAAGTAGCATGTTTGTTCTTTCTGCTTAGTGGCTGTCCTAAACAAACCCCACTTGAAGACCTGGAAAAAATAATTATGTGACTCAAGGTATTCAAGCTTCATAAGTTCAGATATCATATGGAAGACAATAGTGGAGTAAAAGAATTCAAGATCATATTCAAACCTGCATTCTATATATCTTTTCTTTAGTAGTTCCAGCCGTCATCAGGTGGTATACAATCACATCTTTTGTCTGTCCAATTCGATAAGCACGATTGATACGTCTCCAATGTATCTATAATTTATGAAGTATTCATGCCATGTTTACAACAATTTTATATGGTTTTGGTATGATTTTATTAGAAATAACCCGGACTGACGCTGTTTTCAGCAGAACTACCGTTGTGTCATTTTTTGTGCAGAAATAGAAGTTCTCGGAAAGAGCTGAAAATTTACGGAGAATATTTTTGGAAAATATAAAAAATACTGGAGCGAAAAGATACCAGAGAGGAGTCCTGAGGCAACCACAAGGGTGGGGGGCATGCCCCCTCCCCTAGGGCACGCCCCCCTGCCTTGCCGCCGCCTCGTGGACCCGCTTGACTTGTCCCCGACGCCAAAAACTACTATAAATAGAGAAAACTCCAGAAATAAACCTAGATCGGGAGTTCTGCTGCGGCAAGCCTCTGTAGCCACGAAAAACCAATCGAGAGCCCATTTCGATACCCTGCCGGAGGGGGAAACCATCACCGGTGGCCATCTTCATCATCCCAGCAGCCTCCATGACGAGGAGGGAGTAGTTCACCCTCGGGGCTGAGGGTATGTACCAGTAGCTATGTGTTTGATCTCTCTCTCTCTCGTGTTCTTGATTTGGCACGATCTTGATGTACCACGAGCTTTGTTACTATAGTTGGATCATATGATGTTTCTCCCCCTCTATCTTCTTGTGATGAATTGAGTTTTACCTTTGAGGTTTCACTATTATAGGATTGAATACTATTATGGATTTGAGAACACTTGATGTATGTCTTGCGTGGGATACCCGTGGTGACAATGGGGTGTTCTCTTGATTCACTTGATGTATGTTTTGGCACTCAACTCGCGGATTCTCGAGGTGACATTGGGGTAATCTATGCATAGGGGTTGATGCACGTTTTCGTCCTTGTGTCGGCGTACGACACCTATGGGATCCGAGGGACCCCTTTAACGTTCGGCAGGGGGAGAGGGATGCACCAAGAACAGAACTGAGGATCAACGTGAGGGGATTTTTACCCAGGTTCGGGCCGCTGATCAGCGTAAAACCCTACTCCTGCTTTTGTTTATTATCAGTGATTCGTCCTAGTTCTTGGAGCGCTTTCGATGAACAGTAAGTTAAAGCAGCAGCTACACATGCAGAATGGGCTAAAAATTGTCCTCCTCTGTAGTAGTTGCCTTGGGCCTCCTTTTATATGATCAAAGGGGTCACCACAGTGGCGAACTGCTTATTCGCGAGGTGTAAAGTAGCTACATGGTTATCATACCTAACCACTGACGGTTTTGGACAAATGCATTTAATGCACCGTGAGGTGTCCATTTAGGTGTCTCCACTTTCTTGGGGATGGAAAAAGGAGCCATCCCATCAGCACCGCTTAAACACGCCCCCACTAGTGCCTTGCCACGCATCCAGAAGTGGGGCCAGAATGCCAGGCCGGTCACTGTACTGAAGCGATGGCACAGTGACGGAACCTTTTCGGGTGCGAATCTTGCCGTGCTCCCCCGGCAAGATCTTGCCGGGAGCCAAGCCCTTGGTCTTCAGTCCTCTTTATCTTCTGGTCCTTGGCGCGGATGTCTCATGATAATCTTGTGTCGATCTTCAGCTTTTCCCCCGACAAGCCTTGCCGCAGGTATGACTACAACTGCCCGTGCACAAGTATGGGGTACTAATGGCCCAATATTTAGTACACCGACAGGAGCCCCCGGGCCTAGGCCACACACGGGTGCGAGGCATTGTTGGGCTAGGCCCAAATAGTGCACGGGCACACATGGCAAGGGTTAACTGCTTGTAATCATTCCGCCTACTACGCTTCCCACTACACGCGTTGAATGCGCGACGTGGGAAGCGTGCGCTGAACAGCCACGGCCGCAGCGTGCACGTATAGGCGTGTTCACATTGGGCAGTAAAAGAAACGGCCTCGCTCCTTCCCCATAAAAAGGAATCTGCAAAGGCGCTGCCCTTTCACCCCCTCTTCTTTCCAATCTGAAATCTGCCATTGCCTTCTCTCTCCCGAGCCCAGAGCAGAACTTCCCCTCATCCGCTCATCGCCTCCACACCCGCTCCATCCTCAGTATCCGCCTTCGCAACCACCATGCCGCCCAAGGCTAGCAAGAGCAAGGGCAAGGAGATGAAGGCCGATGTTCCGGAGAGTGAGTTGGTGAAGAAGCGGAAGAAGTACATCGTCTTCACTCCGACGCTTGACGTGGAAGCTTTGAAGAACCGGTACCAGTGCATGTGGGCGAGGGAAACGAAAGCTCACCCCACGACTCGCGTGGTCCCAGGTTCTTCTTCCAAAAGCAGCCCTGATAGATATCCCTTCTTTGCTGCTTACTTTTACTGCGGGCTCTGCCCTCCACTCTCTGATTTCTTCAACGATATCATGTATACATACGGCTTCCATCTCTTAGACTTCACGCCGAATGTCGTAACTTGCATGGCTATCTTCGCCCATCTTTGCGAAAACTTTGTCGGAGTAGTTCCCAACACCGCCCTCTTCCGCCATTATTTCATTCCTCGCGTCAAAAAAGGGGATGCCCTTGCCGGTTCTATCGCCTGGATCCCAAGGGCATGGAACAAGGAGATTTATTCGGACGGGGTTTACCGCGAAAAGTGGGAAGAATGGCGATCTGAGTGGTGCTGGATCAAGGAAGCAGACCCCCATCCCTTCTGTTCGCCCCGATGACAAAAGGCGGTCCGCGGTGAGGACTGGAGCGATCTTGATGCTCAAGATGACAAGCTCACAATCGCCATGACTAGGATTCTCCGCTTGAAAGCCGCTGGGCTCACGATCGAGATGATAGGCTCTGATTTTCTTCGCCGGCGCATCGCCCCACTGCAGAACAAGGGGAGACCGGCCTGGGAGTTCCGGAACACGTCAGATATCATGGGGCTCAACCCCGAACTAAACAACAACCTGACGATCATGCAGCTTGGCGCTCTTCGCCACCGGCTATTCTAGCGTGAAGACAAGCACAAATTATCGGCAAGAATTGTCTCCTTGTGCAACAACTCCGCCCTGGGGTCAATCATTGCCGCAATGCCAGTGTTCAATGCCCATGGCCTTGACGCGACCTAGGTCGAGCCATCTGCGGAGGAGGCGCAAGAGTTCTTCGAAAACTTGTCGTAGAGGCCCGTCCGGGAGGAGACAAACCTCATCCGCGCCACCACTCACGAGGAAGTGGCGTACATTGCCACTTGAGTGGAAGAGGCGAATCTTGCCGCGGAGGCTGGCAATGTCGGCTTCACAGAATGGGAAACTAGCAACGCAGAGGTCGTGTTGGAGGAAAAACCTGCCGGGGAGGATGAGGTTGCCAGGGAACAGAGCAGTGCAGCTGCTGAGAGCTCATCAGGCGAGGAAGCAGCCGAAGAGCAGCCGCAGGAGGAGCCCCCAGCTCCAAAGAAGGCAAAGTGCATTCTTCAGAAAGCTGCCTCTGGAGTCCCGGCAAGTCGGGCTTCGTCGAGCAGCGAAGTTCCCGGCAAGGGGGCGGCCGACAAGGACGCACCGCGGCAAGGGGTTCAACAGCAACTCGTGCGGCGCACGAGACACACACCTGCGGCAACCACTAGGGCGGCAGGGACGTCCCATACAGCAGCACCGGAAGCTGAGGTGGCAGAGCCACACCAACCCCCTGCACCTGCCGCAGCCAAGCAACCCAGGACTCCTCCTCCGCCTCCCCATATGGACATTGCAATGGAGGTCGACTTCGACATCTCCGGCTTCAGCCCGGAACGAGAAGAGGAAGAGTAAGTGTCCCGTCACAACCTTTATTTCTCAAATTCTGAATTCAATCGATCTCATCGCCTTTCTTTGTCTTGTCTCTGCAGGGAGGCAGAAACTTTGGCGGAAAGAATGGCGAAGAGGGCGAAAACTTCTACGGGTGACGAGCCACTGACAAGCTCTACGAGCGTGCCAGAGACCATCTTCATCAGCCCGGAGCTTAGCCCTCGACGCAGCCCCCAGCACAGCCCCCAGCATAAGTTCATTACTTGTTTCCCGCTGGTGGGTGCTAAGGTTTCTACCTTTGTCGCTTACATCTTTTGGGCTTGCAGGAGAAGAACGGCAACAAGGGGAAGCGTTGGAGGACGCCCCCGTCGTGCCGCCCCCACCAACTATGCAGCCTACAAGCGCATCTCCGACAAGAGCCCCCACCGATGAGCCCACCTTGGAGGAGGAGGAGGAGCTGGCGAGCAAAGGCACCGGCAACCTTTCCCCGGCAAGCAATGTTGCCGGGAGGGGTGAAGCTACTCCTCATCAGCTCGAGCAAGTATCTCAAGGTCGGCGACAACTTGTTCGTCAACCTACCAGGGACGGCAAGCGTTGGGGTGCCGATCGAGGGAGAAACTTTTGACGAAGAAGTCATCACCGCTGCCGGGCTCAAGATTGTCGATGAACCAAGCGCCAGCAGCGGCAAATCCGAAGAAGATCGACTCCTCCAGGCCATGGGCGATAACTTCCGCAAGCTCCAGGCGCTCCACCGTGCTCGAAAGGAGAAGGTAAACGCCAGAGCTGCAGTTGTCGAGGCAGCCAAGGCGGATTTCCAGAAACACGTCAAGCAAATGCAGATCTGGTACGCCGAGGCCTTCCAAGAATTGACAGCCAGCCGGGAACAAGTGAGCCAAAACTGACGGAGCTCCAATTGAAGCAATCTGATATGGAAAGGGCACAAGAGGAAGCTGCACAAAAGGTTGCCACTGAAGAAGCTCTCTTGACGCAGCGCCGCATTGGGCTTGACGCTCATGAAGAGGACCTTGTCGCGCGCGAGTAGGCACTTGCCGCCAAACTCCGCGGCAAAGATGAAGAAATTGAGAAACTTGTCGCGCAACAGACCCAGGAGCTGGAGCAGAAGCACAAAGAGGCGCTCAATGCTGCAACTGCAGATCACGCCAGCAAGCTCAAGGAAGCCATCGATGCCGCCAAGGCCGCAGAGGCCACCAAGAATGAGCTGAGTGACAAGGTGAAGAAGCTAGAAGTGGACCTTGAGAAGCACAGCAAGGAGCTCTCGACGCTCAAAGCCGATAGGGAGAAAACTCTCCATAGCTTGGCAGAGATGCAAGTTGCTATGTCCGACAAGACCAACTAGCTCTCTTCAGCCAACAACGCCATTGCCGATCTGAGGCTGAAGCTGACAATGTTGGAGAAGTCTCTCAAGGACGGTAGGGCCCGTGAAAAGGCCTTGAGCAAAGATCTCCAGGAAGAGAGGAACCTGCTCAAGAGCGCCGCCGCCCAAGTTGACTATGAGAAGGGTGTGCAAATCTGGACTAAACGCCTTGTTGACACTGGGGAGAAGGTCACAGCGCAGCTGTCAACCATGGGCCGGGAGGGCCTGCAAAACTTCAGATATTCTTCTGAAGAAAGAATATCCCCAAGCGCCAGGTTGACCATGTTCTTCGAAAGCATCATTGATGCTCTGAAGCTGCTCCAGTCCAACCGAGCGACCCAGCTGGCCAACGAATCCCGCAAACTTTGCCGGGCCGTCCTCCACAAAGTGCTCATCAAGGTGGCGCATAAGAACCCCGGCATCGATCTCACCAACGTGCTCGACCGCTTGCCGAAGGATGCAGATCTCCAGGCCCTTGAAAAGCTTGTCGCGCCCATCCTTGATAAGGTGGATTCTATCAAAAGGGTCAAAGGCCAGCGCAGGGACTTGCTGTCTCGCTTTTTCTTGCTGCCATTATTCCATGTCAAAGACAATTTAGCCTTAGATTAGAACCGCGACAACTATTGATGTAATATAACTTGCTATAATTGAATATATGCATGTCATTCCCCTTGTTCGATTTCTTTTCGTATGATTACGCCCTACGCTTGCCGGAAACTTATTGGCGTGCAACCTGCCGCGAGCGCTGGGTGCGGGACTTCAGCAGCCTGCTGGAGGTGCAGCTGCCGGTAAGATACCTTGGCGCTCTTGGCGCAGCCACTTATACTGTTGAGCGGACTCAAAACAGGACAAGGGCGCAGCCAATTACGACAAGGGTTCCTTCGCGTGCAAGTTTTCCATACAAGGGCCGAAATCGTCCAAAGGAAACAACCTAGTAATAAAAATCGAAAAACTTGCTCAAAGTTTCGAACTTAGCTTTCTATCGCTTTATTTCTTCCAGCAAGAAATCAATTCTGAACATCGTCCGTTGGTATCCATACCTTCCTCCCCCCCGGCAAACTTGCACGTGAGGGAACATTCTATCTGGAACGCCATCCTCGGTCTCCAGGCGGACAGCGCCGGGCCTGGAGACTCGCGTTACCTGATAAGGGCCTTCCCACTTTGGCGTCAACTTGTTTGAATTCTTGGCGGACTGAATCCGCCGAAGAACAAGGTCGCCTTCCTCAAGGCTTCGAGCATGAACTTTGCGGCTATGGTAGCGGCGCAAAGCTTGCTGGTAGCGTGCAGCTCGCACAGCAGCCTGAAGACGATCCTCCTCAAGGAGCATAACGTCATCTTGTCGCAGTTGCTCTTGCTCAAGCTCATCATAAGCGACCACTCGAGGTGACCCGTATATGAGTTCCGTGGGGAGAACTGCTTCCACTCCGTAAACCAGAGCGAAGGGTGTCTGGCCAGTGGCTCGATTTGGTGTCGTTCTGATTGACCAAAGAACCACCGGCAACTCATCAATCCAGCGTCTTCCGCACTTTCTCAGCTTGTCAAAAGTTCTGGTCCTGAGACCGCGCAGCACTTCAGCATTAGCCCTCTCCGCTTGGCCGTTGCTTCTCGGGTGAGCAACCAAGGCAAAACAAACTTTGCTACCAAGGTCTTGGACGTATTGCATGAAGGTGCGACTTGTGAACTGTGTGCCGCTATCGGTGATGATCCTGTTGGGTACACCGAAACTGCAAACTATCCCTTTAAAGAACTTGACGGCTGATTGCATTGTCACCTTCCTCACCGCTTCCACCTCCGGCCACTTTGTGAACTTGTCGACTGCAACGTACAAGTACTCAAAGTCCCCGATAGATCGGGGAAAAGGGCCCAGTATGTCGAGCCCCCAGACCGAAAATGGCCAGGAGAGAGGGATTGTCTGAAGAGCTTGAGCTGGCTGATGCGACAAGTGCGCGACAAGCTTTTCAAGGGCTTGGAGATCTGCATCCTTCGGCAAGCGGTTGAGCATGTTGGTGAGATCGATGCCGGGGTTCTTATGCGCCACCTTGATGAGCACTTTGTGGAGGACGGCCCGGCAAAGTTTGCGGGATTCGTTGGCCAGCTGGGTCGCTCGGTTGGACTGGAGCAGCTTCAGAGCATCAATGATGCTTTCGAAGAACATGGTCAACCTGGCGCTCGGGGATATTCTTTATTCAGAAGAATATTTGAAGTTTTGCAGGCCCTCCCGGCCCATGGTTGACAGCTGCGCTGTGAGCTTCTCCGCAGTGTTAACAAGGCGTTCAGTCCAGATTTGCACGCCCTTCTCATAGTCAACTTGGGCGGCGGCGGCGCTCTTGAGCAGGTTCCTCTCTTCCTGGAGATCTTTGCTCAAGGCCTTCTCGCGGGCCCTGCCGTCCTTGAGAGACTTCTCCAATGTGGTCAGCTTCAGCCTCAGATCGGCAATGGCATCGTTGGCTGAAGAAAGTCGTAGGTTCAACCCCTACCTGGCGCGCCAAAGATATCGGCGTACGAAACCTATGGGATCCGAGGGACGCCTTTACGGTTCGGCAGGGGGAGAGGGATGCACAAACAGCAGAACTGAGGATCAACGCGAGGGGATTTTTACCCAGGTTCGGGCCACTGATCAGCGTAAAACCCTACTCCTGCTTTTGTTTATTATTAATAATTCGTCCCAGTTCTTGGAGCGCTTGCGATGAACAGTAAGTTCAAGCAGCAGCTACACATGCAGAATGGGCTGAAAATTGTCCTCCTCTGTAGCAGTTGCCTTGGGCCTCCTTTTATATGATCAAAGGGGTCACCGCAGTGGCGAACTGCTTATTCGCGAGGTGTAAAGTAGCTACATGGTTATCATACCTAACCACTGACGGTTTTGGACAAATGCATTTAATGCACCGTGAGGTGTCCGTTTAGGTGTCTCCACTTTCTTGGGGATGGAAAAAGGAGCCATCCCATCAGCACCGCTTAAACACGACCCCACTAGTGCCTTGCCACGCATCCAGAAGTGGGGCCAGAATGCCAGGCCGGTCACTGTACTGAAGCGGTGGCACAGTGACGGAACCTTGTTCGGTGCGAATCTTGCCGGGCTTGTCGGGCTCCCCCGGCAAGATCTTGCCGGGAGCCAAGCCCTTGGTCTTCAGTCCTCTTTATCTTCTGGTCCTTGGCGCGGATGTCTCTTGATAATCTTGGATCGATCTTCAGCTGTTCCCCTGACAAGCCTTGCCGCAGGTATGGCTACAACTGCCCGTGCACAAGTATGGGGTACTAATGGCCCAATATTTAGTACACCGACACCTTGTTTCTCCGGTAGGAATCTTGGGGCACTCTTTGAGGTTCTTTGTGTTGGATTGAATATTATGAATCTGAAGTTGTTTGATGCATATCGTATAATTGACCCACAGATACTTGTGGTGACATTGGAGTATTTAGGTGACATTAGGGTTGATTGATGTGTTTCATATGGTGTTATTTTACTACGAACTCTAGGGCTGTTTGTAACACCTATAGGAATAGCTCAATGGATTAATCGGAAAGAATAACTTTGAGGTGGTTTCGTACCCTACAAGCAATTTCATCTTATGTTCTTCGTGATAGGAACTTTGGAGTGACTTTTGTCGCACGTTGAGGGATAGCCATATGATCTAATTATGTTATCATTGTTGAGAGAACTTGCACTAGTGAAAGTATGAACCTTAGGCCTTGTTTCCAAGCATTGCAATACCATTTTTACTCACTTTTGTTACTTGCTACCTTGCTGTTTTTATATTTTCAGATTACAAAAACCTATATCTACCATCCATATTGCACTTGTATCACCATCTCTTCGCCGAACTAGTGCACCTATACAATTTACCATTGTATTGGGTGTGTTGGGGACACAAGAGACTCTTTGTTATTTGGTTGCAGGGTTGTTTGAGAGAGACCATCTTCATCCTACGCCTCCCACGGATTGATAAACCTTAGGTCATCCACTTGAGGGAAATTTGCTACTGTCCTACAAAACTCTGCGCTTGGAGGCCCAACACGAGTCCACAAGAAGAAGGTTGCGTAGTAGACATCAAGCTCTTTTCTGGCGCCATTGCCGGGGAGGTGAGTGCTTGAAGGTATATCTTTAGATATTGCAATTGAATCTTTTAGTTTCTTGTTTTATCACTAGTTTAGTCTATAAAAGAAAACTATAAAAAATGGAATTGAGGTTGCCTCATATTATTCATCTTTATAATGTCTTCCGTGAAAATGATGGAAAGGAAAATTGTGCTCAATTGATAGAAGAAGAATGCAATAAAATGTTTGGCACTAAATCTTTGAATGATGAGCATGATTGCAATGTTGTTAGTATGAATTCCTTGAATATCCATGATGCTAATGATATGCACAGGCACAAGCTTGGGGATGCTATACTTGATGAAGATGATATTTTTAATCCCCCAAGTTTTGATGAGAATACTTATTATGATGATAGCATGCCTCCTATTTATGATGATTATATTAATGAAAGTGGGTTTGGAAGAGTGTCAACTCTAGGTAGTATTGATCCCACTATTTTGGAGGTTGTTGAATCTTTTGACAATATTGATAAAAGTGGATTTGGAGAGGTCATGACTTTATTTAGTGATGAATCCACTATTTCGGAAGAGGTTCCAATTGATTATGAGAACAAAGTTGCTATCTATGATGATTATTGTGATGACATGTATGCTATAAAGAATAATGATAACCATGAAACTTGTCATCATGATTTTAATTTTCAATTGGATTATGCCTCACATGATAGCTATTTTGTTGAGTTTGATTCCACTACTATTCATGAGAATAAATTTGCTTATGTGGAGAGTAATAAAATTTCTATGCTTGTGGATCATGAAAAGAATGCTTTATGTGATGG